>JARACZ010000018.1:11200000-11800000 GCA_029255805.1 Keiferia lycopersicella | reverse complement strand
TGGGGAAAGTTGTTGTTGTTGACAGATCATTACATACATAGCGTTTTCGACAAAGTCTGTAGATAACTACTTAAGATCAAATCTGACGCATGCAAATAAATGCCTTTCATAAGTTTACAATAGTAGCGAGACACGACCCGACATTTATAGCATTGCGTTACGATATGATTTGACCAATATCCTTTTTCAACTGGTTCTTTGCCCATCCTCTTTCTTATAAGGTATATACTCAACCTCTCATTTCAGTTCATCAGAAAACTTTGGCAAATTCTAGTTTTCTTAAATGCGTTCTCTAACGTCAGTTCACTAACCAACCATATATCTACTTACCCTGCTCCTGCATCTTAAGTTTAGTAATCAAAACTTCAGCTATCTCATTTTATACTAGCGAGACAAGACGGGAAGTTAAACTGATGAAAATTCTCAGAGCCTTTGGAAATTTGGAGACGAACGGTATAGCCAAACTTGAAGCTAAACTATACGATACAAAACGAGATACTAGAAAAGGATTATCTTAACACTGAGAGCTCAGTTTTAATGCTAGCGAAGCACCTCCAGTTTTACTTAAGAGGCTTCCAGAGCATATGTGCTGCCTCCATCACTTAAAAAATTCATAATTCGTAGAAAACGTTGCCAATTTGACAGAAATTAGAAGGTCGATATTGAAATACAGATACTGCAGCGTTATTCTCATTATAATGTTTCAAATATAAACTGGTCAATTTAGTTACAAATTAGTAGCCATCTTAGCAACACTAAGTCGTTTTTACTAATATAACGTTTTGTAAATAAGCCCCAGTATATGTACTTCAATCTCGAACAGCGGATTTTCTATGCATTACGTTTTCATGGACTATTATGTTGATGGATTATAAAATTCAAATTCTTAACGAAATTAAACCAAAATAAATCATATAACATGAAAATATGTATCTTAAATTAGTAAAATTTATAAAATTTTATCTTAAATTTAATTCAAATTCTTAACACGATCAAACCAAAAAAAAAACATAATACATGAAAATGTATATCTTAAATTAGTAAAATTTATTATATTCAATCTTAAATTACCCATGAATTTGAAGTGACGGTGGCTGCTCATATACTCTGGGAGGCTCTTAAGCAGAGAATGGTAAGCGCGGAACGGGGAGAGTTAGAAGCTTTCTGAAGCTGGCCGTTTAGCGAAGTTTAAGTAGAACCTCTGCGGTTCGGCGCGTTCTATATCCACTATGTTTCCACTACTCTAGTTATAGGTATACTATACACACGGGCGTGAAGGATAAACATGATAACATTAGTTACTAGCGGGCCGTCCAGAGGTTAAACCCGCTGTTAATTATTTTACCATGGGAATAAATTTTATACATATAAATATAAACCTTCCTCTTGAAATCTATTGAAAAATTTGCATTGAAATCCGTTGTGTAGTTTTAAAATTTTAGAATACATACATTCAGAAACAGGCGCAAGAAGTGACTTTATACTACGTAGATTTTTTAATCTAAGGCCGCCTGTGGTGTGGGCCCATCCTCGTCCTTTGAGACATGTGTGGCGCCTTTTGCACCTTTGAGAGATGTGTTAAGCGAGCACCATATAATGTCTTTTGTTTGATGTATTATTTATTTTCATAATAAGTTGTACATGTCTCATTGCAGTCTCATTACCAGTATCAACAAATACAGGGTGTAAAAAAAATTGCTGCAAAGATTTTAAGGGGTGAACCAGGCCAAGAAACTGAACAACTTTCCCCACGGAACATAGGTCGAAATATGAAAAAAAAATTGGACTCCCTTGCATGCATAGTCTATTTGTATGGGAGCCCCAATTTTTTTTCTGTTGTGCTATGCTTTTGTTTCAGTTCATATTCCACTATTTCGTATTCGCGTGTGTATCCCTCGCTAGCTCCGCTTAATCCCTCAGAATAAATAAACATCAACTGTTCCGCGTATCACTGCAATTCCTGAGAGCAAATGTTCATATATTTTGCCCGGGAGCAGTTTTGCAACTCGACTTTTTGGCACTATCAGCGCTTTAGAAGTTCCGCTTTTTATTTGCCCGCTTTGCTCTTAAACCACTGCATGGCTTACTGAAACAGTCATTGCTTGGCGCCGTAGTACCTAGTTTAAATTAAAACTTAAGTAAATAAAACACAAAAACATTAATGAACTTTAAAGCGGCGTAACTCCACGCTTGAACAAGTATAAAAGGCATAATGGCTGCATCAGCACACATTATTATGCACATAAATTTTAATGTGTACGTACGAAGGAACGCCTGAACATTTTCATTAACATTCTTTGAAGGAAAACAGTGGCTTCGCAAATCGAATGCGAGGTAATAAATGGAGCCCTTGCATTTGAATGAAGCCTGAAAGCTCAAGGCAAAGCTCAAGGCGCACCGAGCGCTGATTGATTTCAGCCTCTCGAAAATAATTTCGACCTGTTTGGGATTCACAGGAGATCCTGAGAATCCCCTCTCGCCATTTACTTTTTACGCATGAGCGTTCACTCTTATTGCTCTTAATTAAATCTTGATCAATTCGAATAAATTTATCTCGGCCCAAAGCCGTCTTTATACAACTTTTGTTTTCTTGAAAGGATTTCGGAGCTCGCTCCAATCAAAGGTTCAATATTAATGCAAGATAAATGAAATACAAATAAATTTTGATGAAATTCAGTTTCAGTTTTGCAAATCATATTTAGAGAGCGTAACCTCTAGCTAAGTCTCCCGGGACAGACTAAATTAATTATTTGAGAATTTAAGAGTGTAAAAAGTTGAATGAAACAATGTATTGTTAATGAAGAGGCATCTCGCCGCGCCTGCAGAGACGTTTAGTGCCATGAAATATACATTACTGTGGGGCCGCTTTAATTAGCAGTCGGAGCTTAACGCAGGCGCCGGCAGACAATTCGCTACAATTCCAACTGCCACTGAACCCGCAAATTACAAATTGCCCTTTCTAGGAAACAGAAAATATCAAAGCCATTAATTCTAAGTTCTCAAATAACTCGAGATAAAGTCACGCGACACTCTATCATCGCGAAAGGCAACTGCAACTATAAATCCGGAGATATGCAGGAGTTTTCTTCGAGTATGGGAACGCGGAGTCGCTTCCTTTCAGAGTGCATCGTAAAGTATGGATGGCCAATTTATGGGGCCGTTGGTGTAACCCATTCCTGCGGAGATTTACGATACAGGCCCTCACGAATACGATTATCCACGCGGACATCCAGTGGACTCACGACGACCACTATAAAATGCAGTGACAAACGTTTTTACGTCGTTACCCGTGTGTTCACATAGAGCGGTGAATATATTACCTTTGAATACGGCTGTCTCTAGATTTAGTGCGCTGCCAAAGATTGATGCGAAACATTTTCCGCTTCTCAAAAAAAGCTCTAAACTACCAATCACGTTCGATATTTTCAAATACTTCCACCGTGTGTGTTGAAAAAGATCGAATAAAAAGCACATTAAACGTGGTGATTAGATATGAGGTATCATATCATGATATACGGCGATACTTCATTCTACACCTCGGGCTAATTGCTACATGATGTTGAACTAAATATACATGAGTATAGTAAATACCTATATAGTTCAAATTAGCACCTTATCACGAAGAAATAGAGTGCTTAAGGATAAACATATGCCTAAGTGTGGTGCAGCGTGAATCTCTCAGATACAGCGTGGGTTGGTACGAAATGAGTGATGGATGGTAAAGTTGCTTAATATCTAAGATGTAGTAATTAAAAGATTTTACTCCCAGGTGGTCTTAATTATTTCATGATGGATTATAATACAAATAACAAAATAAATGGAGAAAAATAATTTTCTATGCATTGCATTTTACACGCTCATTTAAATAAGTTTGCAAGTAACAAGCGTAGGCGCATAGCACATTTAACGCACGACAGACCGATAAACTATCGCAGCAATCTGTCAGATCCGTACTAGAAACGTTACTCCCCATACTAAAACCGCACTCGACGGACAACGCTGCGATAGAGCTGCGTCTACAGCGGTTGAGCGATTTTAGTATGGGGATGACATTTCTAGTATGGATCTGACAGAACGCTACGATTTTTAGCGGTCCGTCGTGCGTTAAGTGTGCGATCCACCTTAGGTACACGTTCATAAATTAGATTGGTTGTTATTTTGAATTTAAACTTGCGTATTACATTGTAGCTGGACCAGTTCTAAGCTAGAATTGTTCTGAGGCAAGTTTTGCAAATGTCCAGTGCGGTCGGTGGTTTTCTCAACTGCAGCTCCCCACGACTGTGACTAGTCCACTGCCACAGTAAATTAAAGAAACAGTGAGAGTCAGTTCAAATGCGACGCGTAGCACCATCTCTCTCTTTTTTCGTGTGGGACGCTGAGTCGTACATAGACCCAATAAACCCTATCGCCTCTACAAGCAGCAGGCCTCTGATATGCTTGAGTAACGACCACCATCTAAGTAATCATACACAGCAACCGGGACCTGCGGCTTAACGTGCTATTCGAAACACGGAACCACCTTTCTAGAGAACAATCGTGTGGTTCGGCCCGCAATGCAGCATGCACCATGTGAAAAGTATAATGGCGTTGTGGCGTCTTATCCTGGTGGAAATTCCCTATAGTTGAAGATACATCAGTTAGTGTTGTAAAATCTATCTACGTAGCCTAAGCTACATAAAACACCTAGTAGGCAAACGCTACGACACTGCGTAGCACGTGCGTTGTGCCATTATTATTGTGTACCTCTAGAAAGCAACTGTTTTTTTAACTATCGGGTCAAAATTACCGGGAATTGTATGAAGATATTATGCTGGATTTTCGTCTCATACTGCGCCCATGTCCATTCTAGCGCCTGGCTCACTGGCTCTCCCACTCGCACGGAAGCTCGCACGTCGACTGGAAAACCACTTTAACATTTTATGCTACATTTTTGCCTTACTGTGGCTATGTTCACTTGCCTCCAGTGAGCGACTGGCTCACTACAGTCACTCGCACGCCAACTAGGAATCCATTTTAAAGTAGGTTTATTTCTTTCGCAAATATTTTAAGGGGAGAATTTGCCAATGAAAGAACAGTCCGCAAGTAACATTTAGGTCGAAATATTAAAAAAACATTTGGATTAGCTATGCCTCCCGTTCAAAATGGCTCGGCAGGCGAGTAAGTACTATATATTTTTTTATGACAGATCCCATTTTCTTCATAATTTTTCTATGTTTGTTCAGAGGAACCCAGAGGGGTAGGTAGATAAGCTATTCAGTTTCATGGACTGGTTAGCCCTTAAATATCCCAGTATTTTTTTTACATCCAATCTATACTGCATTTTTCCTTCTACTGCGTCTATGTCCACTTGCCTCCAGCGGCTGGCTCACTGGCTCGCCCACTCGCACGCCAAAGCAATTTCCCACCTCATTGTTCTAAAATTGCGTCCAACTCCTGTTTCTCGCCATGCCGATTCAACACCCGTTCGGTATATACTTCACTGAATAGATAGTAGTAGAAATATTGAGGTTGAAAAGTCATTACACACAATTTGCTTTTCCTAGGAATAAATATTCATCATGTCTGAGATGATATCATACAATACAACTCATACTATACTCATAATGACAGATAAGTATTATGTACATTGAAATTTTCAAAATTAGAAAAGTAATTCATATCAAAATTGTGATGCAGATTAGTCGTTTAATATTTTGAAATAATATTTTAAAGTCATTGTTGTATCAGATGTGATACTGCGTCATCGTACGATCCTATTTTTTTTAAGAATTAAAAATATAAATAACACACATATTCTGTACTTGTTTTAAATATTTAACGACTTAATAACTCTATTCATTTAATTATGGACGTTGACAACATAAATTAATGAATGCTTAATTAACGTTATCGGAAAATACATGGGTAGTCTAAACTATTCATCATTCGAGTGCCGTGATTATTTGACATTTCCATATAAACTGAAACACTTGAATACATAAATATCAGAATTCCAAATACATCGAAGGCGACAACACATTAAAAATAATATATCGAAGTGTCAGAGCAAAATACAGTTGATTAAAAATTAATTAATTTGTGGATATCGAACCCGCCGCCGCTGTCGTGTCGAGTGTAACTTTAGGATGAAATAATTTTGTGCCTGTTCGAATCGAAGAAAAGTTAGCTTGTATAAAACTGTCACGAAATGTTTTGTGAATTGAAAAAAACTTTAGAACAACCTTCGGGCTTTTATTCGTCAGACTGATGGAAATCAATTTTACAGATCAATTCAGGCGGTCGACAGGCTGTCAGGGACTCGACCAACCTCTGAATACAAGTCGCCGCCTCGCATCGGGACAGAATAGAAACGGCCGGCTGGAGCACCCTGCCACACACCGCTGCCTTGGAGCCAAATTAATTTTGTGCTGTGATCAGCCGAGCGTGAGCTTCACGATAATCGTCCCGATCTGGGCCGCCCCCGCAGCCACATTCGGCGGATAGTGCCACTATTAATCATTAGATACATTACGGGGTTATGGACTAACTTCAAAGACACAAATAAGCAAATGGATGAACCATAAATCAGACATCAAAGCGGTATCTCGGCATCGAATACCGGCTGGCAGTATCTTCTACTCGTATCATTGCAAATAAAGCGCTGCAATGTACGAGCAAAGATTTACGAGTGCAATCAAACGTCAAGGCACGTCATTTTTCACCATCAATATCGTCCGATACAGTTCGTGACACATTAATTTGGTAACCGGTGCGCGGCGTGAGACGTGCAAGCGACGATCGCTTTTTCATAACACGAGCACCAAGCTTCAGCCGGGCGTACCCACCAAATTTACGATATCACTACTAACTCAATCCTTTTGAAAATAGTTTCACTTTTGCGTGCTTGTACTCGCGTTCATACAATGGAAATTCGGTCACAACGCAGTCCATTTTCAGATAACTATCTCGCTGTATTCTCCTTTATACAAATAAGCTTTTAAAACTCGCTGTTTTATCGTAATAACTACAGCAAGCTGATTCCATTCCGTACTCAGAGAATAAAACGCTGACTTTCATCTTCATACGCCGCAACATACTTTGAGAGGAGTAAACGTCATAAAAAACTCATAAACCCTGCCCCTCTTTCTGACTTGGAAGCTTAAACGTGTAAGATACAGTTCCGCATAAAACACAATAACCTTTAGCTTAAAATCGCGACTAAGAAATGCGCTATAACCAGTAAAAGCTAAGAAAACAACAACATTTCAAAAGGAAGTGTGGTTTATTTCACACATGATTAACGATTCGCGTTTATAATTTGTCTTGGTTTGTTTTATCGAAAACAATCAAAAATAAGGTAGTGTTCCGGCGTGCGGCGCAGGACGGAAGCCGTGATTAACGAGACTGCCTCACCGACTTGAAAATGAACCCTATTACTTAACGAACTTATCGCCTGAGGAAAGTAAACTCTAATTGCTGACTTTCAGCCGGGCGCGGACGTTTAGAGCCTTATTAGTTCCATTATAACGACCAAATAAAAGCGGACTTATAACGCTCCGATGATTTTTATAAAATGGAAAATTGCTGAAGAAATTTTCAGACAAAATTAATTAAACACGGCTTAGTATGTACGGTACGTAATCCCTTTTTGGATTAATTGGTTTGTTAAAAACAAATACAATTTAATATTTATATTCGACGTTCGACTAGAAGAGATAGGTACAAAAAATTGTTGAGTACAGTGCAGTCAAACTTGAATTGGGCTAGAGTTTAGACAGTTTGGACTTTGGAAGACGTTAGCTTGACTAAAGTAGAGACTCGATATTTGATAAAATTCTGTTATAGGACCGCCGCGATTTAATGATGATGTCAAGGTAAAAAAGGGTAACTTCATTTTAGCTTGTAATGTAGAGATCCTATAGACTCCCTATCCTACAGGAGATAATTTTCTACTTCTAAAAGAGGGGCCTGGGTAGTCAAGTCATAGTTATAATTATAAATACTTAGTCGTCGTATTACCATCCTGGTTCTTTTAGTGTGGGACACCTAGTCGTCCAACGACCCAAGTAAATCCTTGTGTCAGAAAAAAATATCATTGACTAAAAGAAAAGTAGGAATTTGTCTTGGCAGACCACTCCATTAACTTTACTTTCCTACTGCTCCTTATTCTACTGTGACTGGTTGAATCCCCGGGGATTCAAACTGACTACTGATGGTATCAGTGCACGACCCAGTGCCGGGTTCATTATGCAACCGGTATCATAACCCTATAATGTCTCTATTCCGATATACGAATGCGCTTCGGACAATGCATTTATTGCACAAGATAAATGTTTTGTTCCAATCAGATTTGCTTAATACGAATATCGAATACACATTGTAAGGGGGGTGAGTCAGCGTTCTCTGTATTATCCGAACACAATACACACTTGGATTTTGTTGTTCGCTGTAATTGAGTAGCTTATGCTACACAACAAAACATCGATCATTAATCATGTGGAGAGCTGATCGTAATAAACAGTAACAAAACACTCAACTTACAACAACTTTGTTAGACTTTTAGACAATCTAGAGGCGAATTTCTACCAAAATATTTAAAAAACAGTTTCAATTTTCTTTGTAGAACCTTCTATTTCATGCACACCATATTTTAAGATTAGAACCGAACCAAAAAGAGTAGAAATTCCCAATTTTATTTATAGAGCCAACGGTCGAGGCGGGTCGCGGTGCAGGCTATAGGTAATAGTTGGCTTCTTACCAAAATGTATCAAAGCTAGATTTATGTGGTGGCGCGACGAAGGCTGCGATCCTATCGCCGGCGCCCGCGCTTCCAAACCAGTATTGTTATTTCGTGGGAATTGAATTTCCCCGGGTCGTAGCCCGGGTGTTCCGCCGGGACAAAACACCCAACTCACAATAATGTAGCTGCAAAGTTTAATAACCCGGATATAACCTCCAATGTTTCTTTGTAAGCTCCGAAGTTCTCCAACAAAATATGTTAGCAACTTAATCGCAAAACCTCCAAAAGCTGTTATCAAAAGTTCGCGCACCAATTAATTTCCGATGAATATCGACATCAATTTGGTTCGAAGTTATCGAGATTCACTCTCCCATTTAATGATCTTAAATCGTTTAATATCGCTTTTCGGATTTAAGTATAAACTTCTTATTATAAAAAGTTCATAAAGCCGGCGATATAACAGCCGCCATCTCGGTTTATCGCCCCGTAATCAAGCCCGTCTGAGGAACGTTAATAATCCAATCTATCTCGAAACGACGTAAAATGCAAGAATTCAATAACTTTATACGAGTACTCGCAACGACTTTGTTGACGATACAAACAATGGATGGTTCAGTACAAATAAAAAGGACTTACAAAGCCGAAAGCAAGACAAGTGGGAATAGAATTCACATGAGCTCATAAATTTTAAAAATGAACGTCTTCACGCTCTCCTGATCGGGAAAATAAATGGATGCACGATTTTTCGTATTTCGTTGAGGCGTTAAATTATGCGTTTATCATTTAGGGATGTTTACATAGCGTCCCGCGGGATAAAATTGAAACGACTGGAGCCGTGCCAGGGGCGCCTCGGAGAACGCAATGCTCCTCTATTACATGTTGTTGTTCACATCCCAAACATCCTTTATCGTATATTTACGCAAAGGTATTTGATCTATCAATTTATTTCTTTCTGGCAGCCATTTGATTTATTATATTGCCAATCTTGTGAGACGAGTTGTTTGATCGATAGGTTTATGTATTTACGGATAATCTATGTTGTGCTCGAAAATATTGTGTTCTAAATAGCATTACGTGCATTTACTTATCCAACTGAATCGCTTAGTAAAATTTTTAAACTTTTGAAGGTAAAGTAGAGCGAGTAGTATTTGCGTAAAAATAATCAATATAACCAACTTATTTTATTTTTAAAAAGAGCACATTATGTATGCGTAATAACATTCCGAATTGACTAAATATAATTTAGATTAGATAGGTATCAAATAAAAACCTACCAAGAAGTCTCCGTAAAGCTCGAATTGTCCTTTAAATTGTAAACTATGTATCTTATGTGCTGTTCTACCCGCAAAGTTTTTATGAAAGGACATAGACAGTAAAGTTGAAATGCCAACTTCGGTGTCAAGATACCCTCGTCGCTGGTTTATCGCTTCCGTCAGATTACCGCAGTCCAGTATCGCCAACAGATACAACACAATACAACATTACAGTGTAGGACAGTGTTTCTCAAAGCGAACAATGCGAACTCTTTTAATAACACTTATCCAGCTCATTCTATCTGGGACCTAATTTATTTATGGAATATTTTTTTGTAAATCTCATGATTTTGCGCTTTTCATTGAAGACTATACAATACAATTAGTTAAATATTTGAATTAGATTTCATTATGGGGGTAAATAAGAATGTTCTTACATTCCATAACACTGAAAATTCTCGAAAAATGTTGGGTATTTTCTTATAACAATTTTATTATTGAGAGAGGAAACTAACTGTATGTAGCGGAATAAGCTTTGCTTACTTTGGAGCTAGATGGCGCTCTTTCAATTGTCCAGGATATTTTTTATACTAGCTGGTGCCCGCGAACTTCGTTTCGCCATATATCATCCATCATATAAGCTATATAAAGGAAGCTCACTGATAAACATGGGCCTCCCCCGTAGACTCTAAGAACCATAAAATAATATATTATAAGCTTATATTAAATTGTTGGTAGATAGGTACCCAAAAACTTGGTTTCGCCGACTATACAGTGTGTAAAAATATTAGCTGCAAATATTTAAATGGGTGAATCAGTCCATGAAACTGTACAACTTTCCCCAAGTAACATAGGTCGAAATATGGAAAAAATTTTTGGACCTCCCATACAAAATGTAGCAGCCGAGCAAGTCAACTGTATGGGAGGCCCAAATGTTTTTTTCATATTTCGACCTATGTATTCCTTGGGGAAAGTTGTTCAGATTCATGGGCTGATTCACCCCTTAAAATATTTGCAGCTAATTTTTTTACACTTTATATGTAATTTAAAAAAACTGTTAAATCCTAAATTTACAATTTCCACATGCAAAAAAGAGTAAGAAAACGGTGATTCTTTTATATATGTTTGGTCTTTTTGATTCCTGTAGGTTGAATTTGCTGAATCAGGTTACAGATTAGTCACTCCCTGTTCCAAATCCTCGCTTTCCAGTTCATTTTAGCAATTTTTTTAAAATCGTGCGTTTACATCCAAAGGTATCAATTCCGTGAAGTAGACTGATGCCACATTTCTTAACATTGTGATGGATGAATAAAGACCGAGTTCATGAGTGTGAACAAATAAAACATAAGCTTATTAAAAACCAAGTAATCCCACTACAAATCCTATCCTATCCTACTTCCTACTAATATATTAATACAAAAGATTTGTTTGTTTGTTACTCCTTCACGCAAAAATTGCTGAACTGATTTTCATGAAATTGGGCACAGATGATGTGTGATGCCGGCTTAGAATAGCATCACCCCACATCCTTCCCGCGGGTGTCGTAAGAGGCGACTAAGGGACTCGACGGTATTGGTGTATTACAATTTGTCGGCTAAACATATAACAGTATGTAACAGAACAACATTGGCTAGTAACGTAGATATAAAGAATAGCCTTAACAAAATGAGCAAGAAAAATTAAAAACAAAAAATTGTGGTACTTCGCTGGCCGACTTACATCATAAGCAGATCCATTTCCGCTGAGTCATTTTAACCATGGTTGGAGCGGCAAAAATAAGGATAGGTATCCCTTCACACAAACTTTTGCTTTGTAGCTATTGCAATTTTCCCGCGGTAAATAGTAGATTACGCACCAAGAAAACGATCCATAAATAAAGATTGTATCGTCTGGTACGCAACTTACACGTCTTGTACCACGGAACTTTTGTTTTCGAGTGTAAAAAATATTGAATTATTAAAAGTTAAAATTATTCCAATATTAAAGAGATATTTTTGTAGTCGTAGACATATTCGTAGATTTTACTTTTCTCATTTATTGAGGTTATAAAAATATAGATCACAAAGTACTTTAATATATATAGGGGTATAGAGACCTATCTCAGCTGCCAAAACTGGCAATGCGTAAATAGCGCCCTCTCAAGCACTTAGTAGGAACTAACTACATAATATATATAAATACATCTATAGCTATATATAACATGTATGCAGCTATATAGGTACTTATACCGAGCCTATATCTAAAAGTACTCATGAAACTAAACAACTTTCCCCATGGAAAATGGGTCGATTGATAAATTGGCAACATAGAATTTGTAAACTGCCACGCCATCTGTGAGATATAGTAAGAACAACGCTTCGTAATTTCGCATCGTATTCCGAAAGTGTTCCCCAAATCACAGTACTATGATTGAGCGCCCTGATATAGATTAAAAATAATAAATACGGCCTCTTGTTATTTTTCTTTCTGCGCGCTTATTCAAAGTGACACAGTTCGTGCTGGCCAGTTCGAAATTTGAAATCAATCTCGGGTCCAATAAGCCCATACACATCTTTTTACTACGCGGCACTATGAAATTTACGTGATCTACAAACTTATTTTATGCGTAGCAGCCAACCCCCCTTTTAGGGGTATGTTTTTTTTAGCCTATATCCTGGTCGGTGATTTACTTGACATTTTGGTACAAATTGCATCAAAATCCGCTCGGTCGTTTTCGCGTGATGCTTCCGCATATCCACAAACAAACACACAAACATCTAAACATCTAAACATCTAAACATCCAAACAGACAAAAATTTAAAAAATTGCAGAAACGTGTTTTGTTATCAATATTAAGTATCACGAAACAATTTTTTTTGGATATCTTGTATGTACAGACTTTCGGTCCTCTTGAGCTTTATTATATGTATAGATTATGTCTCACTCTAGTAAATGAAAATTTAAAATTATTATAAATTGATGCAGCAGTAACCAGTGGATCTTACAATCTGAGAGAGCATTGAGTAACAGTATAATATATCGGCGCCTCCTCAATTTAGGAACCACTGTCGGAACGAGCGTATCGCTTGCAGACAGTACGGAGAACTAACCAGTCGCCACGACTGAAATAACTCGCGATGTCACTTTCCGTGAATCACAACAACCGATGTTGGTTTGAAATGGATGCGGCTTAGTGCAATAATAGGGTTGTGGACGGGCAGGTCAAATGAGCTCCTTTTTAAACCGATCTAAAACGGTATTTTGTATGAAAATAGGAATGTGTGATGCCATACATTGCTGTTTTGGATGGTTTAATTTTAATGTAATTTTTCTGTTTATTAATTCAAACTTTAAATATTAAATAAATATATCAACGAAGTCCGAAGTATTTTTGGACATTAGTTTTTAAGCGTATAACTCTTATATTTTATTAATGCACCAGTCCACAACCAATTTGTCCCTGTTCTTTTTTATACATATTGTCAAAACGTGTCTGCTTTACGCTTGTCCTCAATGTCGCAAATTCACCTCTTTACAAGACTGCAGCATTCTATGCATGAGAGTTTAGTGCTAAAGTTGGCTAGAGTAGCCCTAACAGCACCTTCAGCGTTGACTTTACTAGGAGTTGAAGAAGTCGTCATGGCTGAAATTGGTCGGAAAGATCATCATTGTCATTGTATCAAAGAACATAGTGCATTTATAATTTCCGTAAACACCCAGTACCTATAATGTTGTAACATTCAGTTTCTCTTTACTTTTGTATGTTAAATGTATAGGCAGTATAGGTTATCCATCTTCCCAGAACTACTAATAATAATATCAAATCATCTAACTCACAAAAATAATGGCTTATGTTTAACTAATCACCTGATTTAGTGAAATATAACAGGCAAAAATAGTAAATGATCACCAGAATTAAAACTGCATTTTAATTTAAAACTGTAACCAAAGTTTGTACATCTTGCTATCCTATTAAAGCAAATGACTCCAAACAAGTCATAGTTGACCCAAAAATAGTAAATGATCACCAAAATTTAAACCGCAATTTAATATGAAATTATATCCAAAGTTTATACATCGTGGTATCCTATTAAAGCAAATAACTCCAAAAAATCATTGCTGGCCCAAAAATGGTTAATGAACACCAAACTATTATTCACATTTTAATTTAAAATGACATGCAACAAATTTAACATCTCGTTTTCCAATTTAAGTAAATTACGCTTTATAAATATTTTTTTACACAAACATAGTAAATGAACTCCTACATAGTTTGACCCTTTACTATTGCAAAATGTTTACTAAGCTCTGATGTATCTAAACTGATTAATCACTGCATATTGCGGTGCGGTGTCGCGGGACGCGGGAGGAGCTAGTAAGCCGGAGACATAACTTAATATGGCATCATTATACATTATTTGGTAATGCGCCAACATTTAATGGCAATCATAGTGGTTTAACTGGGCAAAAATAGCGCATTAATTTGCTCGCAAAAATTTGGTGATCATTCACTACTTTTGGTCTTTAAATACAATTTTAAGTACAGTCGTGAGTAAAACAGCTAGAACTATTGTTATTTTAGACTTCATTTTTTTGGTGTTAAGTATATATTTTTGGTAAAAGAGCTTAGGGTATCGAAGTATTTTCTGGTGGTCATAATATTTTATCCCAAAAATAATTTCGCATCGGTCGCGTATTTATCAAATATCGTTTTTCCATCTTTAATAAGATTCAGCTTTCGCTACGAAAAGGCTAGGTAATAAGAATACCTAAAATTCGAACTAAGTTTATTTTGTAAGTAAAAGATATTTTACTTATATTTAGTTTTTTTTTGTGATATAGTGATGTGATTACCCTCTGGTGCACTGGCTTTGCAGGGTTCACTTATTTGACTTTATTTGAGCCGTTTGTTTCTCTCCGCTCCCGTTGGACGGGCTCCAACAGTTTTACACAATCATTCCACTCAACTAAGCGTTGCCATAAACACAACCCGGCGGGTATGAATTGCACAAAAAATTGGAAATAATTGCCAATTTATTGTTCTTGTTGCCTTTGCCGCGCGACGCAATTGAATTTTCTAGGCCCGAAGTGAAATATGCGACCGGTCACACTAAACGCTTTATGTGCCATACGTTTAGATGAACAGCGAAACACTATCCAAATTTTCAATTGGCTTTTCCATTTTCTTTTTTATATTCATGCTTCTATATCTGGCTCTTCCATTATACTAAGTAACACTTTATTCTTATGTAGAAATGCGTACCGTTATTTGGAGATAAATTCTTGTTTCATAGAGATACCACTATTTGTTTAAACTTCACATAAATTATACGAAAACGACTACTAAATGCCTGCGCTTAACTCGCGTTCTTTTTCTCACATAAATTTTACAATACAATGAAACACAAGTTGTAGCTTAGCAACAAGAAAATAATATGCTTATTTATGGACTCTGGGGGCTACAAAAACAATGTAGCGTCGTATAATTATCACCGTACCGTACACGTATTAACACTTTCTTCTCCGAGGAAATTAACGCCCGTCCTTTACGTCGGGTCGTAAAACAAAACATCTAATAATTCACCGCTTTTACAACCTGTCACCGTTTCCGAGATCGAATAGTCTTTCTGCCGATAGGAAAGTGTTTACAAACTGTATACATAGAAGCTGGATGGATTTACGGTTGGCAGGTGCTTGGCCGAAAACATGTAATCTGAGGTAAGCTAGAAGACACTCTGCATGTCCAAGTGGAATGTAAGCTATTGAGTTGGCATCGGGCGTCGAGAGTTCAGATAGTGTCCGGCTTTGGCTCAGACCAACAGAACACGGGGAACCTAGATATAACCAAACAGAATGAAACCATGGCAGACTCATCACAAGCAGACTCGATGTTTAAGCACACTAAATTCTGCTAAATTCAAACCTGTGTTTATATATTAAAGTAGCTGTGTTTTGTCTTTTTTGCCAAGTAGGTATGATCCCCATCGCTTTTCGCGTTGTGGAGTATTTCTGTGTCAGAGATCGTAGCTGGAGCGGTATCTCAGTGTCAAAGAGCTAGGAGCTAGCTATCGGTGTGTATTGCAGGCTTGCCTGTCCGGCAACGCCGGGCCCCCTTGTGCCGCCGATAGAAGTATTACGTTTCCTATTCTGAGAGCGTTCACGTTGTAGAGAGTTTCTCGTCATTTCTCGAAGTCAGAGATCGTAGCGGTGCCTCAGTGTCAAAGAACTTGGAGCTATCTAGAGCTAGCTAAAGTGGTGTATTGTAGAGGCCTGCACCGTCCGCCGAGCCCCCTTCTGTCGCCGATAGAAGTGTTACGTTTCCTATTCTGAGAGCGTTCACGTTGTGGAGAGCTTCTCGTCATTTCTCGATGTCAGAGATCGTAGCGGTGTCTCAGTGTCAAAGAGCTTGGAGCTATCTAGAGCTAGCTAAAGTGGTGTATTGTAGAGGCCTGCGCCGTCCGCCGGGCCCCTTGTGTTGCCGACAGAAGTGTCATGTTACTGGCCCTTATCTTCACTGCCGCTATTTGAATACTAGTGTCAACAGTTAACCGGGCACTGTTTGTTCCTGACCGCATTGTTTGCTTACAACTACAAATGATAATTCTGTGTTCACAACACTTGGTAACATGAGCATAAAAAAATATAGCGCAACAGTCGTAATTTAGCAAAAACTATGCCGACTTCACAAAAAAAAATACACTCAATAGTATATCTCACTCAATAAACAATTTTGATAAAATTTAACTTATAAGTAGCTAAAAAGTTCCTAGCAAAACAGTAGGTACCATCGAAAATAATTTAATCGTTTTTGAGATTATAACTGAGGATTTCCGAAAACAATTTCAAATTGCATACTTGCTCAGGTGCCTGTATTTATGAAATGCTCACTTTTAAGATTCTGAGAATGCCACATTCGTATCAAAGAGGCAGCCTACTTTTTGAAATCGGTTACAAAGCTTTATGCCTCTATGCGGCTTGCTTGCATTACCTACATGTGAGTAGGTAATCCTAGCAGTAACAGGGCCTTATTCTCATTGGAATGGTTTTATTGCGAGCCTTTCACAGTCTGTAATTGCATGGAATAGCATACCGCGGCTGCATATGGCTGAGGACGCGTTTATGAAATACAGCGGAGCGGCTACAGCTGTGCCGACCCTCCTTAATAAAGCATAGAGTTCTTGATTTCGCCTCACCGCTGCCTCACTCTATTTTGTGGACGTACCCTGAGTGTTATGGCAGTGGCAACCAGGGTTAGGGCGATTTACATACTGTACTACAATAAGTTATACTAGTTCTGTAGTTCATCTACTCATATGAATTTCAAAAATCCATAAAGAATATACACAGGTAAGACCTAGTCAGAAAATAAACAGAGCTAGGTATATTGGAAAATGACGAAAAATTTCAGCGCTTCTTCAGGCATGTTTAGCTGGCTACTTTTTAGCCCAGCATAACATGTACGTTATAGGCAATTATTAACACGTTCACGGACACAACCGCTATGCAATGCGTTTATGCTCTGGTATCTGGACGCGACTTCTATAGCATCCTAACTTTGACTGCTTATTGTGGACAGAAACGCATAAGAAGGCGGCTATTCTAAGTAAATTAGTGTAGCTCTGATTTAACTGTCATATTTCACTGCATCTCGTAGCGCTCTCTGTCATATAAATGAGTTTTTGCACACATAGAAAAACCGGTATGACCTCGTCTCCCGCGCCCCCCGTTTTCGCACACAAACGCTATAGCAGCCATGTTTGTATGAGATTTTGCTCAGTCGCGTGCCATGTGCGCAGGAGTGTTGACACGTACATACCGAGTAATTTTCGCGCGCCGACGCCATTTTGTTGCATCAAACAAACCACCGTAATTATTGTTTTTGGACTATTTACTTGAATATTTAGATTGGAATATGTATAAACACAGTCCATTTCACTTTAGTATTACGTAATAGCCAAGTTTGCACCTCCAAAATAGTCAAAAAGCAGGATAGGGAAGGTATCAATCAATGTATCAATGTAGAAACAACTATTCATTAATCAACTCTAAATCTATTAGAAATTGTGTTTAGGTACTAGTTTTAATATTTGGTAAAACGTATATCAATATATGTCACCGTAAACATGACTGGTTGTGGTTACAGATGCCTCCAAGTCGACTGCTATAGCGTTCGTTGTCCTATACAGTGGTAAAAGATCATGATCCTGGACGGTACTACTATAGCATTCGAATTGCATAGCATTCAGTGTCAAGTGCAATCGTACGATATGAATGTAATATGACAATGATTTAATAGAAGTCGTCAATTTTACATACAAAATTTTTGTGTCAATCGTGGGTGACTTACTGTCCGTGAACGTGTTAACACATTTTTTTTTTGTAAATTTAAGTAAACAATGTTATTTGGTTAGCGATTTGAAACGGTAAAGCAAATCAAGTCTAATGCTCTGTGTTCTACACGTCAGTCAATGAGGTGCATGTCTGCCAGTTCAATTTGCGCCCGGATGGGTGATTCTCCTGCGACGCCCGGATGGGTGATTCTCCTGCTACGTCGCAATAAACCCCGCTTAGCATTGCCAAGGAAATCCTACACGACACAAGACACATTGCTATTGGTTAGGCTTTCCTTTGCTTTGTAAAGTGCTTCGTACGGGAATCTTTTGGTAGTGTTTCAAGGTTCTCTCATTTCTTGTTTAAATAAACAAACAAGATAAACAAGAAATGTTTCATGGCACTCAGGTAAAAAATACTTATACTTATTAATTATTATTTGGTCAGTAGTGAATACCTTGCAAAAAAGTTATATGCTGTGTTTGAACAATTTATGCTCTTGTTACCTTTAAGTTTCATAGGTTGGTGGCGAAGATTGGATAAAAAAAGACTTATGATAATTATTATTTTGTCAGTAGTGAATCCCTTGCAACAAAACTTATATGCTGTTTTTGGGCAACTTATATTCTTCTTACCTTTAAGTTGCATAGGTTGGTGGCGAAGATTAGAGATATTAATTTTTATGACTTGATTAGATAGGCATAACTGGCGGGAAAGTGCAAACCTCTTCAATGAAATATAAATAACACACCTACAAAGTTGCCGGTTATTACCTAATAATAATTACGAGGTACCTAATAATAATGCTCAACGTGAAACCTCTCGCCTACGTACAAAACAGACGATTTAAGTGCAGTTGTAAAATGCGCAATTTACAGACGCAAATGCAACACAGAATACAAGCCCTCCGAGCGTATGTAATTTGCAAAAGATTTACTCGGCGGTAAATAATGAGAATAGCCCTCAATAACTTCAACTTTTTTACTAGTTTAAGGTCGGTTAATTTGCACTTTACTTTAAAATATGGGGTACTGTGTACTGCATGAGAATTATTTATTTCATGTTCGAAGTTCTAGCAGAAAAGCTTATTACTCGTACCTAACAAAATACGTAGGTATATGTAGTAGACATTTCCTAAAAACGTAACATAATCTGTTCCTTTAGCTCCTAGTACGTGGCGCTCGTGCGAATAATGGAAAGGCTCAGCAGCGATTTTTCATTTAATTCTTAAAAGTGTAATCAGCGCCACCTAGGTCGGACAAGCTTTGTTAACAGCCCCAAAAATCCTACCTACCAAGAAATTAATGAAACCAGAGTAGACGTCAAAATCTCACAAGTAGGTATGTAAAATGTGACGCGCGGCGCTTCTTATATTATATACACTCATTCATACACAAATTACGCCTTTATCCCCTGCGGGGTAGGCAGAGCGTTAAAGATCGTAGAATTACGGTCGCCACGTCTAACAAGTATTGAGGGCCTCTTCAGATGATTTGTGTATCACTGTAGTGATAGGTGGTCAGCCTGTCGCCTAAAGTTGTAATACGTGGTAATACACACGAAACCCTCGAGTCCCATAGTTGCCTCTTAAAACACCCGCGGGAAGAGTTAGGGTGATGCTATTCTATGCCGGCATCACACGGCATCTTATACTCGTTGTAAAAAAAATTTATCGTCATTAAATAATAATAGAGATATGACAAACCTACTAAGCTCTTACTAAACTTTGTTATCTTAACTTTATACTAAGGTCATAGATACCGCTAGATCGTGCAGTGGGCGTTAGACGTATCAATATCTATCTATCTATGGCTATGCACGTCGGTTAGCGCTGAATACGGGCCCATGGTAATAGGTTTATAATACCGATAAGATCAGCACAGCCGTCCAGTTGGCTTATTCTGCTGTGCATTAAATATGGGAACTTTGATAGGAAATACATTAAGACAAAAAATATAGTTGCCATGCAAGTAAAAATGTAGAATACTTTATTTAAATAATTCTTGTTATCGTAAAATCGTGTGGTTAATATTGTATTATAAAACGTAGGTTAACAATTTACCCAGTATAAGCACCAAAGTTTTTAGGTCAGCGATATTAATCTGATGGCTTATAAATATCGCTCTGTTTTTTGCCTTACATACGCCTTGTAAAAAAAGTATCTGATTAAGTAAGTACAGGGTAAAGAACATAATTGTTAGGTACACACTATAGTAGAATAACCCGTCTAGCGGGCCTGTCAGATCGACCGACGAGCCAGACCACACGCCAAGGCGACATAGGGCCTTTAACCACCACACTGACCAATAAAGATTATCCGGATCTGGTCCGAAGCATGTTTTAAACAGATGATTATACGAGTAACAGGGTGCTGTCAGTTGAAATGAGATTGGATTTACTATCGGCATCTCATCAACCTGCTTTTTAAGGGATCAACTTTAACTGGTCTTTCATACGGCTTATAGGTTGATCGCTTAAATGGAAACCTAGGTTGATGTACTGGTGATAGTACTTGGTCAAATCACAGTTATTATTGCAAATATATCGTCAAGTATTCGTTCATACTTCAACTACAACAATGATGAATGAAAAAAGCAGAATAAAACATGAACGCATGTAATAGTAGTTGGTATATTGTTTCCTAAATTATACCTAATTCTACCCCTCCAGGTACCCCAATCAAATATCTTAGCGCTTCGTTTAGCCACAGAAGTCCCGTACTTACTAAAGCGTAACATTATAATAATATATTATGCATTCCAACTCGGTTTTTCGATAAAGAAATATTTGTCTTTTTTATAAATTTATCATAAGGAAGTTAATCTCATTATTTGATACATAATGATAATGTAGCATAACCACAAAGTACGATGATTAAGAAATAATAAACTCCAGGCATTAAGTAAAATGTCAATAACCGATAAAAAATCTCCATTGTCAAACTGGCTTCCAATTCCAAAGCTTCCTAAGCGGTCGTCTGCGCCGGCGCATGTTTTCACGGGTAATAATAGAGATAAAGACGCATTCTCTGCGCTCGTCAGTAGTTAAGTAGTTAGCCGTCATCAGAAGTACCTCGAGTTTATAGATCACTTCACTACATAGTATAAAGCGAAGTCGCTTTTCGCGTCTGTCTGTATGTTTGCTTGAATCTTCAAAACTACACAACGGATTTTGATGCAAGTTTTTTTAATAGATAGAGTAATAGTTTTTATGTATAATACTTGCCAGGAAAACATCTTATTCTTAGGGGAAAATGAGTTGCAGTGGGCGCAGCCGCTAGTTGGTTATAAAATAATCATAAAATTAAAATAATGATTAATGCATCTTACAGTTCATCTAGGTAACTAAAAACAAAAGGAAATGATAAATGATTCAATCATTATCAATGATTTTCAGTCCTGCTCTCTGAAATGTTGCACGATGTAGTCTTTAGAAGAAGGATTGAAACTATAGTCCAGAATAAGTAGCCCAATTATATGCCAGACTGGAGGTGCTGTAGATAGTCTCACCAACTGTTATTACAATAAATCTAGTCTCAATTTAATAGAGGTATTATATAAACTATCAAGGAATCCACTGATAGTTACACATCCAATCTTTGAACCCATTAAGTGAACCATTAAAAGAACGATAGGTAGAATAAAATATACATAGTTTATGAGTCATAAACGATAACTTATTTATTGATAACTCAATTTAGGTCCATAGCGTGATATGAACAAAATAATTTGTTGAATAAAGACTGACGATTTTGCCGAAGACAGGGACTAGGTTAGGGACTTATGAAAAAAATGAAGACTACAAATTAAGTAAAAAATAAGAAATAACTAAACAATGACTTTGTCAACCTTAGGTACCTAACGCTCATTTTAATTAGTCTTGAATATTAGATACCTAATTCTCCTTTAATACTTATTCTCGTTTTTTTGTATACACAAAAATATAAAACTTCTTTTTGCTGGCTGTTCATAAGACACTGACCTTATACTCGACGTGCTACCCATTTCATAAAAAAACAGGCCTAAACTCGGCGGGCTCTGAATAGAATTTAGATCAATGAAGACATTTCAATCGGCAAAAAAGCATCATTTTGGTCGCCCAACGACGTGGTATGAAAAGAATAAAACTGCCGGTGATCATTTACAGAATCTACAGCACAAAACGAGTCACCCAAAAAACATCTGCCATCTCGTGGAATCACTCTATAACTGTTGACTTAAGGTGCATTTTTAAAGACTTGGTATTTTTTTTTTCTCTGCGGGATTTCTTTCGTAGCGCGATCTCTACCAGCTCGTTTATAACTTAATTTAGCCGCGTCGAGGCGGAGTCGATTACCTGCGCGCGCGCTGCTGAGCCGGTTCGCGATCGAAGCTCCCCCCGCGGCCGCACATGGCAACATAATTGTGTTGCCAGAGTATAATGGCTTCATTTATTTGATAGAGTCATTGTTCAATTGAAAAATATACGCATACAGTGTCGGCAGTAGCAACCAGTCGCGCAAATACATATGACACAATCTGCTTTCCAAAGATCTTTTCAGCTGACAATGTAGAAGAAAGTTCCGACTGATAACGTCATCACTATCAGTCTTTACTGTTCCGTAGCAAAATTAAGTAATCTCTGTTAAGTTGATTTCTGTAATTTATTCCCCTGGCTCTTGCAATTACTCCAGTTTTTTATTACGCTTATCATACCTTTATCAAACATATCTCTGGCAACACAACGGCTCGGACCCCGCACACGTTTTTTTTTGTTCCATCTTCTTGCAAGGCGCGGGCCCCTTAACGAATCCTTGTTAAAGCGAGTCCAGTTCGCCTCACCTGCGGTCGATCGCCTCTCTTAGGGTTACCATGTCGAAATTTTTCCTCACATATCATCAGACGTCATTAGTTCCTTTTTAAGATCACGGCACTGATTCTCTTTGCACTGGCTTCTGCCATTCCAGCGACGAAGAACTGCGATTCTATTACCAATATGAAAAACTACCTTAATATGAATTAAACTCGGTAAATGTAATGTTTTTCAAACCATTAACTAGCTAATGACCTGTGGCTCAGTGATATTGATATTACATATAATATCATTTGATGGTAGCTCACTCGATCAAACTGGTCTATGAAGACAAGGATTAGCAAATCTCTTTCCGCTGGAAGTGAACTGAAGATGCTAACGATAATGACCTGGTTTAGTTAGATTGGTGACCAAAATGTCAGGATCAATTATATTGTTTTCTAAAAAAAACAAGAAAAAGAAATCTATGCAATTAACTTTTCCATTATTTCCCGCAATAATGAAATTCGAACCGTCCTACATTTTCTTTTAATTCCGGTTTCATATTCGACTTTCAGACACAATTTTTATTATCTGCTAACCCTATTTTTACCTCTTTACCTACCTCCGTGGGTAAAGACAATAAATATTCTCAAACTATATATTTATGCTAATCGTTTCTGGGTGGATAATTGGAGATAACTCTATCGATTCTACCAAAGCAATAATTACCGACCATCGCGTATAGCGCTTAATAAATAAAGTATACAATATATTTCATCAGCTGTGAACTGCTAATTTGCATGAATTTATTGGAATTCTGTTATCAGCAATTTTAATTTATCGACGTCTGGAAAAGCAAATTTGCAAAGAATATTAAACAGGTAACAATGAATAAGTATTTCAATAGTGCTAACATAATTTAGGTATAAAATACATCGCACTCTTATTAAGACAACGACCGAAATCAAAAATTGGCGAAACTGAGTTAGGTGCAAAAATCGACAGCAAAGAGCATGTCTCATAACGTAGTGTAAAGAAAATCAACCTTTTTCCCTTAACAGTTAGGTAGAAAATAGAGGAGTCTTTATCTTACTATACCCGCGCCCCTGCTTCATTCGTCTGACAACGACCGATTTAGTCTTGCGCCGGCCACCGCGAGCGGAGGTTGTGTCGAACATCGCCCGATTTCGGGATACGTCGTTGTTTCACTTAGACTTTGGATAAGTTTATTGAACATACTTAAGTAAGAGAACGACCGATTTTGAAATACGTCGTTGTCTTACGAAAACTGTTTGTGGTTAAGTTGACTGATTTTGTATTCAGTCGTTCTTTTACTTACATTGTGTACAGACTCATTGACAGTGTTAAAGTTAAGTCTATGTTCTTTTGAAAATCTGACATTAACTGTGTTGGAAGTCAAATTCGGTCTATGTTACATTGAATAAATTATTATAATGATGGCTCATTTATATTTAGGTCTATATTTTATAAAATTCTAGTTAACTTGTGTCATAGTATTATGAAATAGGTCATTGTTTTTTTTTAATTTGGATCAAGCTATTTTAGATAAGTCACAAGAAATCTATACGCTTGTGGTCACTAGCCAAGTATGTGCTCAATCGAATTCTACGCACTACCTATAAAATCATTGGTGATGAGTATAGTGTATTTTATAGGTAGTTATCTTAAGCAAAATATTACTACCCCAAACAATAAATGAGTAATGATCTCGCTAATGGACAGGCGGTTCGGAATGAGACTATCCGCAAAAAGACCAAAGTAATGGATATAGTCCGAAAGAGTAGCAAACTGAAGTGGCAGTCGGCTGGTCACATCTGTTGTTGTCAGAACCGACGGCCGGTGGAGTATACGGGTTCCCAAGTGGAGACTACGCCTTGGCAAGCGTATCGTTGGACGCCCTTCGGCCAGATGGACCTATGACTGAAAGAGAGCAGCTGGTAGCGACTGGATAGCGAAAGCAAGAGTTTGTACCCTGGCGGAGGTCTACGTTCAGCGGGCACAGTAAGTTCAGTGGACTGCTATAAAATGATTTGATGATAGTTGAAACAGAACCAATTTGTTTATGGGGGTTAGGGTAGGATAGGATTCCTCGTCAACAAAGAACTTTCTGCTAACACTGACAACGTGACGGAGATAGATATGCTGCGTCTTGACCAGGGTAGCTTACCTTACCTCGTACTGAAATTGGCCGAGAGACACTCTGTCAAGGTTGTACATGTATATGCACTGAGTTCGAATATCTCAGACAAAGAAGTGGAGGCCCCATAAGACGGCGTGTCGAAGGCTACGCACCGACCGAGTGAAACCCACTAACGGTTGTCATGGGGGACTTCGACGCCAAAATGGGACAGGGCAGCGAATCATGTTAGGGACATGGCTACGGGAACTGAAACCAGAGAGGCCAGATGCTGGTCAACTTCCTCAGCAGACAAGGGCTGTTTTGTCTGTATGAACACCTTTTTTAAGAAAAAGCCCCAACCCCAAGCAGTGGGTCTGAAAGAGCTTTGACGGTAAGACGAAGAACAAGATTGACATTTGTGCTTTTTATTCATCATGACGATTAAAAGACACATATTTATAATATGGATGACTCTGTCATCTTCTTAATAACAAGCGATCACCGACTTGTAAGAGGCACCATAAATATCAACTTCAAGCTGGAATGTGCCGCATGGTGAGGTCACTTCTCTGCTCCATTTTGTCCCAAACTAAAAAGGCTCCCGCGGAAGACAGGGTGGACTCTGAGCTGCTAAAGGCAAGTGGGAAACTGGTCCTTGCGGAGCTGAAAAGGCTATCCAACTCATGTGATAGTCAATGAAACAACCCGGAAGGCGTGGAGCAGTGATGTCGTGGCTTTGTTTTAAAAAAGGAGATAAAACGCTTCTCAAAAACTATATGCCGATCACACTGCTGCATGCGCCACGTCTATAAGCTTTCTCGAGAGTCGTTACGAATCGTCTGACATCAAGAGTTGACGCCTTTCAGCCACCGGAGCAGGTAGGGTTTCGTAAAGGCTTCAACATTGTTAACATCCATACTGTACGGCAGGTCATACATAGGTCAAAAGAATATAACCAACCGCTGTGTTTGGCTTTTGTGGACTACGAGAAACCTGGGCTGGTCGAGTCTGCAGGCATGGATATCAAGTCTGTAAGCGATACCAACTCGACTGGCGATACTTAAAGGTGCTGAGAAACCCATATAAAATGGCGACGATGTCCATCCAAGTACAAAACCAGAAAACAAGACCCACCCAGCAGGGTGTATAACAGGGTGGCGTTACATCACCCAGACTTTTTACCAATGCGCTGGAGGATATCTTCTTCTAGATCTTACACGCTACGCCCTGGTAAGCATACCGTTGGACGCCCCCCGGCCAGATGGACCATTGAAAGAGAAAAGCTGGTAGCGACTGAATGGCAAAAGCGGTAGCTCGTGTCGTGCCTTGTGGTGTACCTTGGAGGAGAAATAGGCCTGGACATAGGTCCAGCAGTGGACTGCTGTAGGCTGATGTGATTAACCAATTTGTACTTGAAGCCTTCATGTGTTTCAAAGATATTTAATTTTTATAGTAAAGATGTTTTTTTTTACTTGTTACTAATGTGTTTTTTTATAAATAAAATTTGTAGCAAGAATCAAACTAATTCCATACATATAAAACGAAAATGGCCTTAGTAGAACTATAACCAGTTTATCAGAAAAGAATTAAACAGTTTAAGTTATTTCAGATGAATGGATTTTTTTCCCGTTTTCTTCAAGTAGAATTTATCAGAACTGACTTAGACAGTTTGAGTCTTTTCAGTTAAATGAAACGTCGTCTTGTATAGACCACCTACAATTTAAGAGAAATGACCTAAATTGGTTAAATCGTTTTTAAGAAAATAAAAAATTGCACTGTTTCTACAAATAATGTTTTATTTAAAACGACTCAGACAGCTTGAGTCTTTTTGGCTGAACTCCTTCACTGCAACCGAATAAATGAGAAACGACTTTGTTTGTAAAACGCTGCCATTGGTTTGTCTGATCGTAAGTCTTTTTTTGCTGAATGAAAGAGCTGACCCTATAAACCTCTTTGGTAACACTAACTCATTTTTGACAATTTTGTGGATTGAGTCCTTTCAGCGAAAATACGTCCTATTATTAAATTTAAAAAAAAAATGGTTTTTATTTACTCGACATCATACATACATCTTAAGTTATCATAATAAGTATTTATTTTGCCATTTATAAAACACTTTACTGTAAATCATCAGCATCTTCTGGTACTAAATTTTGACATAAGCCTCTAAATATGTGGGATTTTTTGTCAAATAACGACTCGTTTAGTAATGTTTTACACTCTCTTCTTAAATTTAAGTAATATAATGACTGAAAAAAAAATTGGTCACCTCTGCACTTCAATAGTTTAGTAAGATATAGACTTATTTGTAGATCAGACACAATTTTTTAAAATATTTTAGTAAGACAACGACCGATCTCAAAACTTAAGAAAAAAACTAAAAATATATGTATAATAGACTAACAAACATTAACTTGATTTACTAAATCTAATAGAAGGTACTCTTAGGAATACACACCTTTTTATAGATTTTGGATATCTTTATTTGTCATGATTTTATAGTGATTTTACTATTTGCAACAAAAATCCAAAAACATTTTTGCTGTTTCCCAAAAGTTTGCAATTTTGCATTCGGTCGTTGTCTTACTAAGAGTGCGACATATGAAGACTTCCATAAATGGCTGGAAATTGGCCTAGACGATTAGGGTCAGGTATGTTAAGCAGGAAGGTCTAGACCTGGTTTGATCTCTGGATATCTTGATATCAAACCATAGAGCACTATGCGGTATACATACAGGGGTAAAAAAATAATTGCGGATACCATTTAGCAGTGTAAATCTGCTATCTTTCGATATGTCAAACGCGGTGTAAGCTTTACTTATATACAGGTTTTATTCTTTATTCAGTTTTTTTACGACAACCGCAAGAAACGATGTCATGATCACAAAGGATATGTGTGCTGTTTCACACAGTACTCGAAGTTCGGGATAAATCTTTTTTTTTCTTCTGTATCTTGATATAAAAGGTTAAACAATAGCCTCAAAATGTTTAAAGATTAGCTGCTCCCACATGGCGTATTATTTTCAAACAATACGTTTATAAATTCGGATCTTTGTCGTACAATAGAGTGATTTATCAGAGAACTGTAATCTTTCAATCGAGCACGCCTTGAAAGCTTATCGATAAATTCTTGATATTCATGTGCCTTACAAAGTAAACATATAAACCTCTTATAATCTTTGTACAGTTCAGTGGACCCAAATACAACGAAACGTATAAAAAGATTGAATTAACCATCACAGTGTACAATTTCCTATTCTCTACCAACCACCAATCTTCACATTGTATATGTTTTTGATACAATTATTTATTGCAATAAATTTGTTAATTGCAAATTGCAGTAACTTGTTTTCACATAAGAACCTTTGAAATCCGTGTTGAAATTGAATTAATAAGCAAAGCTGCCTTAAAGTGCATTACCGCTCAAAATCCTGGCGTGTACTAAGTTCTTGAAACTGACCCAGTAATCTTATCCGTGCTATGTTAGCAATATGATACGTCCACAGGAATTTAAATAGGGCAGTTTTTTACGCCCTCATGTCAGCAAAGAATGCCTGTTACTGTTAATGACCAGATTTGACCCTCCTTTTGACGCCTATAATAAGAATTTCGTGAGCTATTCATCTGCCGAAATTAAAAATTTAGTCAGACATGGAATCGCGCTTAGTGACCGGAAGTCCAGAGTGTTGATATGACAGAATATTTCAAAACTTTGGTTTAAGAATTTCGAACGAGTTGAACTGAGATTTTTTGTAGATCAAACACCTTTTATCCAATATCAATGACAAGAACATATCAAAATACAACTAAAATTTTTTTTAAAAAATGACATAAGTATTTGAAACTGTAATAAGTTAGGTACACACACGCACACACATAACACGCCTTAATCCCTTGCTGAGTAGGCAGAGTGTTAACGGCCCTAAAAATATGGTCTATCGCCACGACTAATACTGTGACTACCTACTTGCAATAAAATTGATTTAATTCTTCTGGCACCGGTTACATTACATGCTAAAATATCAATACAGGTAGGTACCTATTTTAAAAAGACTATAAGAAAAACCTGCCCATGGACGATAAAAATAAAAGAAACGTTAGTTACACAAGAATGGCTTGATTATTTCTAAAAAGAATTCCGTGTTGTTTTGCGTGTGTCGCGATTTCCGGTACACGACGACTGTTGGTTGTGTAGCTTTTATACGGGGTTATATTTAATTTTATTTAATGTATATTTTTTTAAATAAATTTCTTTCTTTCTGATAAAAAAATATTTAATCTCACAGAAAATTCTTAGTGCCTATTATATTTAATCAGTATGTAGGTATGCTGTAAGGTAATGCTGCTGACTTAGTGTTTATTTTTTCAATTTTAAATTATTTATAATGATTCAAGATTCAAGATTCAATGGTTTATTTCCAAGCTACTCATCATCGGGTCGTTGGACGACTCGGTGTCCCACACGAAAAGGGAATAGTAAAGAATTTTAATTATGGGACCACTTTAGAGATAGCTAAAACAAGGTTCAAAATTAAAACCTGCTGCATCACCAAATGTTTGAAAGCTTGTTTCAAATTCAAACATTGTTGAAACATTTTGGTGTGAAAGGGCGTTTTCGTTTGTAGTCCCAATACCAAGTAATGCAAACCTACTTAGATAAGTACTTATTAAACGCCCAAAAAAATAACCCTGCATGTTTGTATGTAAAAGTTTGTGTATGAGACTGTATCATGCGATGGTTCCATGGTTTCAAACTTCCAAATTACCGTTATTCCGCTGATGGGGCCTAAATGGTAGCTAAACGTTACAATATTCCATAGGCATTACTAAGTATTCTTGCCTGACTAATGTCGTGAATGATTTAAGGTTATGAGTTTATCCTAATATCAAACTTAACAATAAAACCTTAGGTATCTAATTATGATAAACTTTAATTTTAAATCCTAGAATTAATCCTGATTACATTGCTTAAAAAAGGTCATAATAGGAAATTCCTACTACTCTATTAAGGTAAATGAAAAATTTAAATAATGTGTTCAAATCCCAATACATACGTATAGTAATTACTAGCAAATTTTAAAAAAATGTATTTTAACCGTAGGTAAATACCTTTCGGGTACTTTTACCAGTGTATTGTATGGATCTTTGTGTCTTTCAAGCAACAGCAATAAATAATAAATACACCTAGCACTTTGACTTCGAAAATAAGCATGAGAATATTATGTACGTAGGAAAGTTCATCTGTTATTGTTTCTGAAGTTACCTATAAGATAACATACACAGCATAGCAACCTATGGTTTCTTAATATCTTCATCTTTGCGTGTTGCGGCAAATCAAATTTTTTCAGACGAATGAGTTGCCATACTAACGGCGTTTGGAGCGGCTACCCAAAGGTCTTCTACTGTGCAGGTATCGGGGCACCCTCTGGGCAACAATAGAGATAAGGCATTCTCAATGAGACAGCACCACGTAACGACCATAGCAGCTGACGACCGATGTGGTACAGTGGTTGTGCGACTGCCTTCGACGCAGAAGGTTCCGGGTTCGATTTTCGGTGGGTCACTCACAAAGTTTATATTTATCACTTTGTGAATTTGTTCCCAGTCTGGTTAGGACATTGCGGGCTGAACCACCCGATTGTCCGTAAGTAAGATGGTTCCATGTTTCGGATGGCACGTTAAGCCGTAGGTCCCGGTTGCTTTCTATGATCACTTAGACGGCAGTTGTTACACAACCATGTCAGAAGCCTGCTACTTGTAGAAGACGGTTGAAAAATTCTGACACTAGGGTTCATCGGGTCGTTGGACGACTCGGCGTCCCACGCGAAAAGAAGAAGCACCACGTGAGCACCGTTCGGAGCCGCTGCTATCCCATAGTCAAAATTTCTTTACTGTAAACTCGGTTAATTTAACACAACAATTTAACACCTTGTTGTTTGTATTGAAAGTAGGTATTCCTTTTAATCTCGTGGCATCAGTTAATGCTGCCACGGTATCTGCTTGTGTTACAGTTCATTTCCTTAATTAAAACAAAAATAAAACTAATTGATGTTACCTAGTATTAAATAGTCTTTTATTACAAAAGCAATAAGTTTTTTTGGGATTCCGTACACAAAAGGTTAAACCGGGATTCTTTACTTAGACTTTGATGTCTGACGTCTGTGTCTCATAAACCGCTATAGTAACCGAGAAAAATTTTTCACACACACTGTATTTCTATTGCAAATATAACCACAAAATACTAAAAATATAAAATAATAAAAATATTCTAGAGCTCCTTTAAAACAAACGTGCGTCGGTGAGTTTAAGAGAACCTTGACACTTTTGGTAACGATTTTGTCGTGATAAAACAGGGAAAAGCATACAATTATGATTTTGGAGTACCTTGATTAGATTCTTCGGACAAAACATAAGTTAGTAAAAAAGTTTTATGATAGCATTTTTCAAAACATGGTTTCTATCATCGTTAGACTTTGTGTTTGTTTTGAAACACCAACTAATTGTGGGCGAGTAATGAATGTGTAGTTTAAAGCATAACTTTGTCATACCATCAACACTCATGTCATTAGTGATTTCCTATATTTTATTATTTTTTGTGAAATTTATTCATGCGGTTCGAACAGATCAACAGACAGAAGAGAATCAAGAATCCTTTGATCTCTTGCGCATGAGATTCTTGATAAGATGCTATGAAGCTGAGATACCTTTAATGATAATGAAAATATATTCTGATTCTAAATAAGAATCAGAAGACATCAGAGAACACACATACGCAACAGCCTAATAGCAGTCTACTCCTGGGCATAGGTCTCCCCTAGGCTACGCCGCAAGGCACCATCTCCCGTTTTTGAAATCCAGTCGCTACCAGCCGCTCTCTGACCAATGATAGCGAAGACATACACAAGGTGTAAAAATAATTAGCTGCAAATATTTTTAGGGGTGAATCAGCCCATGAAACTGAACAACTTTCCCCAAGAAACATAAGTCAGAATATGAAAAAAATTGTTGGACCTCCCATACAAATTGACTTGATCGGTTGGTAAGGTAATTTTGTATGGGAGGTCCTTTTTTATATTTCGACTTTTGTTCCTTGGACACAGTTGTTCACATTAGTGGGCTGGTTCACACCTTAAAATATTTGCAGCGATTTTTTTAAACCCTTTATTATATACCCGAAACAACCTTAGAAAACAATACTCAAAAATGTCAGACGTGGCGATAGCGACCGTATTCTTACGGCTGTTAACGCTCTGCCTACCTCGCAAGGGATAAAGGCGTGATATATGTATGTATGTATGTTTATTATATCATCACGTCATCATATTTAGCACCTTTGTAGGAAAAGGTAATGTTGAGCTGATGAGTCAGCTAGCAAACATTTACCGGCACACAGCATTATCGGACGACGACTTTACCGTTACTCAGACTGTAGTTAGTAGGTCTGCCTCTTCCTACTTGTTTTGTTATTATTATTACCACATTATTACTGCCGGAATCGTCGGAATAATGATATTAGTGGAAGTATTTCGAATGAGAATATTCCTAACTAGATTCATTCGGCGAATCGGAAGAAGATTACTGAATTGACCAGTGATTTTGATTGTTTAAGAGGTATGAGTAGCTTATTATCATAATCGTTATTTATCTAAATATTTGTGTATTTCAATATTTTTAAAACAATAAAGGTAAGTCGCCTTGCCATTACCCATGCATATTCTTTTAACATATAGCGATAACAGTGAAGTTCTCCAAACTTACAAAATTAGAACAATGTATGAACAATGTAGAGTGCGCATTACCGGCATTCAAATAAACAAAACAATAACACAACGAGTGTTATATCCGGTACAACCCGCAGCGTGGGGGAGCTGAATTCAAACCGTTTAGTTCAAACTGATAGCGTACACGTAACAATAAAACTGTTCCTCGAGTACTCAAATTCGTTATGGAAATTATTACAGGGGATAACAGGATCATTCACGATTTATGGTAATTGTAGAGTTTATGAAAATACTTCCAAAGCTAACAACAGATCGAAATACAAAAAATGATTATTTAGGCGTTTGATTCGCAGAACTTGTAAGACAGTGTGGAAGTTGTTAGGAGAACTCCGCTCTTAAATAAACGTAACTTTTCACTTAACAAATCGTTTATTTATATCAATGACTTACCTCGATGATGTCTTACTCGGTGGTGCGAGGTGGGCCGGCAGCATGGCTGCTCCTGGTACGTGGTCCAGGAGTCAGCCCTCGCCGCCACCAGCAGGCCCAGCACCAGCCACCACATGCTGGCGGCTCGGGACATCCTCATTACACCCGCCACATCCCCCACTAGCTGACAATGTCAACAATAATACACTAAAGTTTCTATCTGTTTACATCACGCTAATCCGAGATATGTACGAGTAGCTAAGAAACAGTGAACTCTCTGACCGATTAATCACTGACCGCGGGCCTATCTCATATCGAGTATAATCTGTTCGTGAGGGTTTACTTTTGGCGTGATTTATTAGTTAGGCAAGTATCGGCGCGATCCTCGTGTCGTGAGTGATGTGAGCGCAAGGGACGGCGTGCGGCTCCGGCATCGCAGCCACGGGGACTGGCGAGCCGGCATACTCGACGAGCGCTCCACGACTCTGCCCTCTGCCTCGCACCTCCTACGACAGACAAGGACAACATGCGTCCGAAAGCTCGATCCACAAATCCACAAGCGAATGAGGAAGCTCCCCGCTCCACTCGTTCAAGAAAAGTTGTAAGTTTAAAAAGTTTTGATAATTTTGCCGATTCGTAGCCGTTACCGTTGCGAGGGGCGGCCGGCCTGACCCCGCGCTCTGAACATATTGTAGCGAAGGGGATGCTCTCCATAAACGCAGTAAATTTACCTAATTTATGTTTTCGTTAGGATACGCACGAAAAACTTTTATGTTTGTGAGCACGCAAAGGAAGTCAGTAGTTTTTTTTTTTCTTTGTGTGTGTTTATTAATAAGTACGTTTTCTGGTCTAGTATGCATGAGTCACGGATGTCACGGTTGGCGTATGCAATAAATTACGGACTAAATTCTAAACAAGTCATCGCGACAGTAAACGGGCCTGTCCTATTTTATTTATAGTTTTGCCTTCGCTGAGCTAATTTTGTTAAGTTATAATATGTAGACCTAATGTGTTCCTGAATATTTTGATTTACGTTGTAACTGCGGTTTGTTATTGTTTCAATAAAGGGCTAACAAATAAACTTTCTACCATAGAAAACAAGGTAATTGGTTTTTGAGTTCATTAATTTTGACCAAAATATTCATTTGCAATAATAAGCTGGCAGATATTCAATTTTGTGGTCATGAATAACACAGAAATACGTTTACAATAATATATAGTATTTAGTAGGAAGGTATTACATAGGATTAAGTAAAACTTTCAACTAAGCAACACGACTCCTAGTAGTTATAATGCTTATCACCTACCAGCCTACTATCGTGCTTGCGATACCAAAAAAGTTTTATAGTGTTTGAGTGCCTCTACAAACCTCATGATTAAAATTATTCCTTTTCTGAAATAGTGACGCCTTTTACGAGCAAATCTTTCTTCAAGCGACACAATTTACTGGCCAGTTCGATATTGTACATAAAATTACATTGAAATTATTTTATTTTATTTTATTTTTTTTATTTTTATTTTTTGAGGGAAGCTAACAGCACTAAAGTAACATATTGGACAATGAAATTAGTCATAAAGAGGCTAATTATTGTTCCTTTTGTGAACAAAACAGTAAAAATTATAAATGACAGTTCTCTATTTTCAAAACCTAGAACTTACAGAAGAGGTGTTTCTGAATAGGTATTGCTATTTTTAGAGCATGAGATATAATAACTATAAGGAGTTTATTGAGATCAGTGGATATGATAATGTTAAAGATGTTTGTTATAATACGTTGGGTGCTATGGTTGAGTGGGTAGGGTAGGTATAGGTATAAATAAACCTTCTAAATGTGTCAAGTTGTAAAAACCATTAATCGTAAAGTCAAATAAAATTTGTCCTTTACATACGTTACTTACTAGTTAGTACCAAAATAAACAGAACTACATAGATGAAAGACATAACTAATCTAGTTGGCAGCCAACTCAATTGATAACTCATCAGGAAGTTAGTTGCAGCAGTCCGTGATTGAGGGCTGGAGTTGGCGGAGTTAGCTTTATCAATTACAGGGGCCCTTGTCCGAAGGGCCAGCCGCCAGCCCTTCGCCGGCCCTGGAGTGGCATGAAGGGCTATCCTCCAAGAGACCCTCAAATCTTAAGTAACTGAATTATGAAAACACCCCTCGGTATAATTCGACAGCATTATTTATTAACTAGCCTTTGCTGGATTCTGTTTTGAAAGTCAAAGTTTCTAATCTTATAAATGAATTTAGTTAGTTGTGTGTACAGAGTCTAAATAAAATCTGCAAATAACCGTCTGTCTAGCTTTTAGTCGAATCATCTTAAAACAAATAACTTCATAAATCAGACGGTACATTTTCCTCCGGCAAAATAAGAAAATATGGAAAACGGCAAAGTAACTTTCAGAACTGAGAATCACATTTATAAGAAGAGGAGAGATCTTTAACATTGCGGCCCCATTTTCATCAGTTCTTCAAGTTTTTCAATAAAAACTTTCCACGGTATGCGATTTACATACGGCATGGATTCATTTATTTCCCGAAAGATTTTTCGCGTAAGGGCGTGAGCTACGTTTAACGGGTGGACGAAACCAATCCGGTTTCCATTAACGTTTAGAGATGTGGTATTTTTAAAAGCTACAGCTACCAGCCAGAAATGGACCTCAATCGTAATGCGGGACCTCTTAACCCTCTTCCTTTTAAGAAAACCCCAGAAGCTGCCGCCGGCACTCTCCTTCCACACTCCAATTACAATATCAAAATGAGACATTTTCTTAACCGCAAAAATTTCCATCGTCTATAACGTTTGCCTTTTTCAGGAATATAGTCTAAAAATACCTTACGCTCTTACTAACTACAATATTTCTAAGTGCTTGTAAAACGCAGAATTTTTCAGGATGCCACATATTTCTTAGTTTGTATTTGTTTAAAAAGACTCCGTCTTTAGACTATTCAGGCATGATATAATAATGTTTGTAGAGATATTTAGTTATTTCAAAAGCATTTCTTAACTAGAACAAGAGTCTCTCAACAAGATTAACTAGTAAATTATATTTCATACTTAAACCGCCGTAATCCGTACATGAAACAAAACAGCACGCACTTGCGTCATAAAATGCACAGTATAAACTCACGAAATGAGTGTGTAAACCGGCATAAAGTGTGTATAAACCAGTACAAAGTGTGTATAAAGTGTAAACCTCGCATATAGTTGTGCGGTGCGCGTAATACATTCAATTTGTTTTCAACGGCTGAACACGATCTGCCATAATTGTGCAGCGATATAAACAATGCAACGATGGGCCTACTCTCACCTGTCCACTTTATATGTGCCCTTAATTTATGGCAGATTATCGTGAGATTGACGTAGATTTTATGGCTAAATTTATAAAGGCGTAGACAATGCGATCTTTCTGAAACATACTAGCCAGTTCGTAGTAGCGAGTAAGTTTGTATGGAATGTTTAAATTCTTTTTTCAATATATGTGCCATAGAGAAAGTGTTCAGATTCATGGGTGATTTCGCCCTGTAAAATGTTTGCCCCCATTAAATTTTCACTAAAACATTGCCATCAGGTTCATTTCTGCTTTAATTGACCATAACCACAGAATAACCAATAGCATGTATTATTCCATAACAAGAGTGTGCGGATTTGGTTTAAAAACTTTGTGCAAATAGTGAATGACGCAAGTTAAAAACGCACTGTTGAGTTTTCGCCCAATGGTCACCTCGCGCCTACGCCCGCCGTTCGCTGCACCCGCCTATTTTGTTAAATAAACATTGCAACTGATAGCTTAAACAAACCAATATGCAGAACTTTATTTGCCGACCTACATTTTATAACTGCGCAGCGCGTATTGTTCAATCAAACATCGAATATTGTTTAGGAGTTATTGTGCTCGAGTTCGACTTCGCTGTGCTGACTGATGCTACCGCTTGGACGTGGGATCAGTTACTTTGAAAATCAACTAGGCAGTTTCGAGGAACCACTTAGGAATGCTGATGATATAGAAAAAGAAGAGTAAGTAGTAATATGCAAAGTCATTTAGGTACTTAAGTAAATTCAATTCCGGAGTAAAGATAATTACGTGCCTGACATAAACTTCCTAGTGGCCCACCTCACATGAACTCGCTTCTGTGGGAAACACAAAATTCAACAAAATATCTAAGTATTTGTCGCAAACGACGACTTTCACAATCACAAATTTTAGCAATCGGCAATGAAGGTAGAAAGTTTCACCTAGTTTCAAATTCAGGCTTTTACCAGCCAGCCTTAGAAGCGCTTGCATAACGACGTAGTTTTCTTGACCTCGCTCGTATATAAACCCTTTATGGCACTAAATAATAAATACTAGAACCGATTCAAGGCAATTTTGCAGTGGACTGGTATATATTAGCGATAAATAGAGCTTTAGTTTGCTGAACATAGGCGTCAGGCGAGCAGCGAGTGTGATATACGATTAGGTTAGGAAAGTAGGTTGCACCGAAAATGCTCTCTAGAGCGCTGGCTTTTGTAGTTTGATCCGAGAGCAAGGGTTCGTTACATGTGGCTTTAGCATGGCCTGGCGTGGCCTGACATGGCCTGGTGTGGTCTGTCGAGGCTCTAAGTCAAATTGCATTGTCCTGTGGCAACGAGTGCCGGCGACAGACAGCGCCAGACCGTCGCGACCCAAAATTAACTTAGCCGACGCCTGCTTCATATAAAGTCATGTGCATAATCAATTTCATTCAATCAAAGGCAGTCCTGTGACTAGCACAATGTGTTATTTAATAAGTACTTATTTTATGCACAAAAAAACAGTATTTCCAGTGAATAGCACAAAAAGCCCAAATTCCTTTTTGCATTTAATAAAATATTCATAGGTAATGTAAAATCATGAAACAAAAACTATGCAGCATGACAAATATTTCACAGATTGAACAAAGAGACTCAAAACGAATATTTGTGTTCAAGTTCAGTTGAATTTGTAACAGATCTAATTGCTGGATGGCGGGTACTAGGCAAAAAGACAGGTAATGGATAGCCGTGTGTGTTGCGATGAGATCAATCATTCTCCTTGTGCAAGGTCTCGTCCTCAGCAGATGTGAAGAGGCGTGTCTTGGGTCCGAGGGGGCTGGGGCTGCGCAGGGCACAGGAGACTTACTGGAGTAGAAAGAAAGTAGGGTTGTGGACTGGCAGGTCAAACGAGCTACTTTTTAAAACGATCTAGAATGGTCTTTTGTATGAAAATAGCTATGTATGACGGCATTGATTGCTATTTTGGATGGCATCAGAACACCTACTTTTAATGAATTTTTCTGTTTATTATTTCAAACTTTGAAAATATTGATAAATTATGAATGAAGTCTTCCGTATTTTTGGACAATAGCTTTAAGCGTTCAACTTTTCTAGTCCACAACCGAATTGTATCAGCTGGCAGTTTTATAGCGCTAACGCTACGCTGCTGGTAAACAAGACATCCCGAGTCTTGTAATTATTTCGTACTATGGCATCTGTAAGCGTGTAAACTGGTTTGTGAGGAAAGAAGAAGTTCTGGCTACTCCTTTATTTTTCTGTGTACAGGGTGAAGGGGGGATAATTGATGAAGTCGACGTGAGTCCGCCGCGGTTAATCTCCGGCACCTTCGACAGGACAAACTTTATCTACTCCCACTCCCACTGAGGTCACCGCTTAATTTTTCCTCGGAATGAGAACAAAGTTCCAACTTCACTGTTTTTAAACTTTTATTGAGCAAAGACGGCTAAGACAGTTGGCTTTTACGCGACGCTGAAAGACACCTAATCGGGAGCGAAAGGTTCAACTTTCAATTTTAAAATGCCTTTAGTTTGAAACAGACTCTGCAAATGAATAAAGATAATTTTCTATCTATGTTGATAAATGAAGATTTAAAATGCATACATTAATTGAGGATTCTTGGATAGAAAAGCTCATGTACCTGTTACAGAGCAACTACGAGCTCCCACGTAACACCCAACTTGAAATAACAAATTATAAAAATCTATGAAAATAATGCAACTATTACATAAAAACAACATAGTAAGATCGCTAACCAAGAAACTGTGAAACTCATCCTTAAATTTTTTGTTTAACTTATAGTTAGGAATAGATTTACGATTTGATAGATTGAATACACAGTTATGATTAGCTTTCAATAGAGTAACGTGGGTATGGTCAAACAAAAATCAAAATACTCGGAAATTTAATTATCTTATACAATGAATTAGAACTTGGAAAGAGCTATGAATAGCGCGGCCATTAAATAATAGCGACTCATTATTGCTCCGAACCTCGCCATTCAACTGCAAGAGCCACAATCGGCTTCATTTGCCGCCATTGTCACCATGCATCGCTACTAATAATCACCATTCACATACTACCAATTAAAATCCACACAAATAAAAACAAGCCCGTCCAATTCCGTATAGCAACTTCGATACTGTCAATAAATCAACACCCAATACCGAGCTTTTAACTCGCTCGCATTTTAATAAACAAAAGGTAAATTATAAGAGATTATGCCGCGCGATAACGAACACAATTTCGCGGATGATCCGCATCGGAGCCACATTTAACAATATTTACATGACTAATAGGGCTCAGTTTTACATAAAAGTGCAAAAGCGAGTGAACTTAGGCGTACCGGCGAAGTGCTCCAATTTGCATGTTTTATGCAAGCGAGTGATACCGCCGCGGCCTCGCGGACACTGCACGCGCATACAGGCTCTTTGAAATTTTTATACGCTATTCCCACAAATCGGACACCGCTGCATTTTATGAGGAGCCACGCCGCGTTGCCCGCTTTACACGTTCTTCCTAACACTTTAAATTGACTTTCAAAATTAGTTTACCTACACTAAAACATTCACAAAGGACGAGGCGGGACCTTGTGGCGTTGCCGTAGCATTCTACGTGCAAGTATAATAAAAATAAAAATCCGATTCTATTAAATTCGCTCGCAAAGCGAAATTCATGGAACCAACGGGATTGCATATGCAAAAACATTTCCGCAGCGACACATATGTCTTCCGCTCGTTTTTTTGCGGCGGTTCATTTTGTTATGACGGGCAGGTGCCCTAAATTATAGTTGCATCAGTGATTCGTGTTATTTGGGTGTGTATTGCGGTGTGGTAATCGGCGGCCGGTGGAAGTGCTGCAACGAGCAAGTTTTACAGAACCCGTCGCGTGAATGCAGCACTAGCTAAATTGCATTGTTCGTTTTATTGCGAGTGCGGATAGCGAAGCTCTCGCCAGAATTATTTACTATGTAACAGCACATGCACTCTGTCCACCGATTTTAGTATTGAAGCCTTTCGTTTTATTCTGAGTAGGTAGTTACCCGAGACCTCATTTTTATTTGGACTTTTTTCTCCTCTCGTGTTTCAACATTGTTAATGAGGTACTAAATATTCATGACTCTGGTAATTTAAGACAAAGAAGATGTTTTAGGTGTCGTCACGATATCAGAGAGTCTTGTTTTACATGGAGCGATGTCGTAGGCGGACAGAAACACAGTTTATGCAGAGAAAAGGTGCCCACGAAACTGCCCACTTACTTTATATTAACGTAATTTAGTGGCCGAGCTTTCATTGTAAATAATTGAGCCTTGCAAACACACTATGGGCTAAGTACAAAACAAGGACGCTATGTAGGTACAGGCAAATCGTAAAAGAGGTGTCAGGACGACTGACCTACAATTATTGTATGTCTGAAGCCGTATCTGCGTTGTTACGAGAACTATTTTATAGAAAGGTTACTTAGTCAAAGTTGCGATACTGAATAATATATTTTTGGTTATCTGCATTAGCTTAAAATCGCGAGTGGTTAGGTGTACAACGTTGTAACAAAGCATAAATTCCATGTTAGGTTACGTGCCTTTTATCTCAGCTGAACGTGCGCTTTTCGCTAAATTCGACGAGTATTTCTTTGTGCCGCATTTAGGGACAATGGTGCACCGATTGCAGCCTGCTTTAGCCATTTTATTTCGGCCATTACGCTTTTGTTGCCGGAATCGTTGTAGTATCGATACAAAGAGACATGCGGTGCAATATTGCTCCAAATCGGTTCATAACTGCTCGTACATCGCGTTACAAAACGACAGATAAATCGCATGCAAAAATAAAGCTAAAAGTTCTATCGGACTTTTTCAATACAAACTTTACATTCAGATACGAACTGAAAACGTACCTTCAGATGCGGAGTGATAACGAAAATAAGGAAATTAAATGAAGGTAACGAAATAAAGTTCTCCCGTGGACTTACAACCGAGCGAAATTTGAATTAAGTTTGTGAAATTTCAGATGGAACTTTTAATAGACTTTTTTGGATGTCGAAGTTTGGAATCCTTTAGATTGTTCGTCTCGTCTGCCTTCGTCTCCAATTGTCTCAAGTGTTTGAAAATTTGCCGGGACAATTGAATAAAGACTGAATTATTTTATTACGTAGCAATCATCTCTTTTTTCGAGTAGATACCTTAGCAGCTGCACCATGTTATCAGTGGCAATTAGTGGAGCGGCTGTCTTTATGTCAATTGACTTCAATGCGTTGATTAGAAGCTGCATGCATCACTTGCCAATCTAAGTAGGTACCGACTGCATACCATACAACAGCTTGGTCCAAACCATCCTGTATTTTTTAGTTTATTGCTTTGACAATACTGCTGGAAATTGAAGTTAAAATATGCAAATGATATGAAATACCTATAAAGTAATACCTGACGGTGTATTTCTCGTTTTAATACGTATGTATAAATTTTATTTATGGGCCGTGTGATACAAGATCATACTTGTTTGATTTGACGGTATCTTTAGACTTCACTAACTACTAATGCCTGTGGGCTGTCATATTTCATATGAGCAATAATGCACATAATATGGTACGTGATATAATTGCACAAACTCATTTGAATAACACCATGATTTTAATGATCCAAAGCAAAACAAATGGGTACGATGTTCCGTACCTACTTCACCAACTTAAGTTTATTCTAAAGGTACCCACATGTCGATGACCATTGCAATACAAGAACGGTACTTGAAGGCTTCGACATTGTGTTGAACAACAATAAGGAGTAATGTTTACTCCATCTTGGCTTATGCTTCTACAGTTCTCGGCACAGCTATAACTGTATCGGCGAGAAATGAACAATAGACTTGTATGGACTCCTTTTACGAGCTGCTTGCCTGGTAGCGGTACTACTACAATGAATCAGTATTAACTTGGTACCTACTGCTTTATAATCTCTATTCTTGAGAAACATATTTCAGTACATTTGCAGTTAATCAATTTCCAAATGTTTGAATGTATTTTCTATGCCGCTAAAAAAGTCTGCCAATGTTTTCGGTCCGCCAGGTCGTTTGGTTTCGTCAACTCGTTTTCTTGACTCGTCTTCAAAGAACTTTGCGTTTGCCTGTAGTTTGTTCCATATTTTATCTGAAAAGAATATTTTATTAGATACTTGACTTTGTATAAGTTGATTTTTTTTTCCTTTCTGGACCTTACCTCTTAGTTCAACCCCGTTCCCATTTTCTCCCCCTGCTTCTTTCGGGAAGGAGGCTATCGGGATACTCTCTCCTAAGGTAATAGAACCAACTTGATGGACTCGCAATGCGTTAAGTAATTCCTTCTTCATAAAAGGCCGGACCATTGACATCAGAGTGTCGACGATGCTTGGTGCATTAATGAAGTGAAACTCTTTTAGACGCACAAACATGGCTTCCTAAAAGCATAAATTAATAACATGTCATTTTTTTAATCCCTAATTTTAATGATTTGGCATTATGGTTCAAACTCATATCGTATTTGAGTACATAGCATATCAATCAAAATATTTTATTTCATGACCTCTTTAAAAATTTCGTCTGCTTTTGTTATATTTATAGAAGATGTCATGACCTTAAATTATATATCTTCAGATTTAATAAAACTTCATTCATTAACTGTTTTGATCCGTAGCTGAATGACACATCTGCAATTCTTATTTAGGCTAACGTCACCTTATTTAAATGATCGACATTTTGAGAGACAAGTTCTGGTCCGATTTTAGGTTTTCCAGACGAAAATAGCTATTTCCATTGAAACTCAGCTAGCAGGAAATGAATGAGCAGACTAGCATCTAATAATACCTTACTTGAAGGAAATAGAAGAACTGCTGAGCTATAGTGAGATTGATCCTTGACAGATGCCCCATAGATACTTTATCCATGTTGACTATGACCACAGTACCCGGGGCGGTGCCTTTTTCTGACAGCCAAAGGTCCACAATCATTACGAAAGCTCTAAAAAAAAAAAAAAAAAAAAACTTATAATAATTTGTTTACTTATAGCAAACGAATGATATAATTTTAATATCTTCATTGTCGCTTAGATAGTCAGTAAGCGTACTATAAATAAAATTATTATAGGTTATAATACTTCTTTTATAAAAACGTTCAAATAACTTAATATTTTGTACATTTCAGTCCTTCTTGAGTTTAAAAAATTTAATACGAAGACATTGTCAAATATCGTAAAATAAGCCACAAAATACCACAATCTACGATCATCAAAACTACATTATGGCAGACTGTGTTTTTTTTTACATACACACATACACAAGTCACGCCTGTATCCCTGGCGGGGTAGGCAGAGCGTTAACGGCCGTAAGAATACGGTCGCTATCGCCGCGTCTGACATTTTTGAGGATTGTTTTCCAAGGTTGTTTTAGAAAACATGTGTATCACTATAGTGACAGGTTGTCAGCCTGTCGCCTAAAAATTGTAATACACCAATACCCTCGAGTCCCTTAGTCGCCTCTTACGACACCCGCGGGTATGATATGGGGTGATGCTATTCTAAGCCGGCATCATACGGTATTTTTTTTACATAAAGTTAAATAAATTTATTAATTAAGTATCATGAAATACATTTTACCTGACTACATCTCCGTATACGAATTTTTGTGGGTTAGAATCTAACAGCTGGCAGTAAATCATTCGGTATCCTTCTTTCGTTGTTGATTCCAATGGAGTTATTAACCTGAAAATGTAAAGAAAAATACTTACATTTCATAGTAACAACAAGCGCATCCTCTTTAGAGGTAATGTGACAAATTTTAAGAAAATCAATTCATTTCACAGCATTGCTAAAAAAATAAACTCAAAAATAGTACAATTTATTGAATCTAGCGATAGCTGTAGTAGGTGTGTGAAAGAAAATATGGTTTGTGAAGTTTTAATCACAAAACACTAGCCTATTGCAGTCCACTGACAAGACAATCTAGACATAGCCAAGGGAGCAAAGTTTCGTTTTATACCGACTTTTTTGATGGTGTAAAAACTTACCAAGTATCAAGAGCGTTACGGAGACTATCGTCTATTCTTCTATTCTGATAAAAAGTGAGCAACGTTCTCAAAGTGTAGTTGAGATCTACGATCTTTTTTGTCGTTTTGCTACACCCGCCGCAACAATGGTACGCCAGGATGAGATCCAAATCTTAGAACAGTTCAAAGAATATGTTTTTATATTAATGTGACCAATATGATAATAGGACCGTACAGAGTTCGAAAATGGAATATAAATTAATCTAATAATAGCTCACACTTTTATTCTTTTCGTGTTGACATTCGGACATATGGTATATGTAATCCTGTATGGGTATGTTTCTATGTCTACCTAGTAACTTCAGGTTGGTAAGTATTTTATTTAACTTACCGTTGATATAGTCCTTAGTCAAATGTGGTTGCTCGGTCAGCCAATCCCGAATACTTTGAATATCTGACGGTCTTAAATCCGGATTCTTCTCGTATTCTTTTTGCACTAATATTTCATTCACTATAGCCATTTTAATTTAGTACCGATTTTAATGGCACTAAAATAAATATTAAAGGAGACAAACGCGTGTGATTGACATCAAATTATTCGGTCGAGTGTGCGTCTTTTGTGATCTGACAGCTGTGCTCCGTTGTCCCAAATAGGCTTGATTAAACCCAAGGCCAACGATTGTGTAGAAAAGAAACACTATTTTACATACCTTTTTGCATCTGGTGTCTACCACATGTCTGAATTTTAACCAAAAAGAGTTTATCAAGTCCACCCATATTTGCGTGACGTCAAATTCTCCTGAATAGATTATGTCAGTGTATGTAGGTCATTATCTCAAAGAACTTTATGTACGGATTATCTTTCTAACGAGGTGCAACAAGATTTATCAAAATAGGTATTCCGAAATGCAGAGTGCTTCTCCACTGTGAAGTCGATTTTTGTTAATCTTGTCTTGTCCTATTGATAAGGTACCAACATCTTCTTTAACGAGTTCTCTCCCAAGCTGATGCCATTTCTCTAAGTACTTACATACAGCTATTAACTTATAAAAAGTGAATCACCTGGCTGCTGTATCACTTATTCGGTAAGATCTACATATTCTTGATACAATGTTGTAATGTAATGTAAGTACTTTGTGTTACGTAGTTCCCAGTCTAAAGTCTTGCAACGTTGATTGGAGCTACCACATTCTCCTCTCAGCACTGAAAACCTACACAGTAAATGTTTATTGCTACAGTAAACTTGACGCTACAGTGGAAAACTCGATTCCCTTGATTGGAGTAGGTAGAGAGGGGTCTTTAGAAGCAAAGAGGACGGTGTAGGTGTCGTATGTTTTCAAACGATAAACCTGATTTGTTCATAGATTTGTCGTTTGACTGAAATGTTGAATTTATGGAAGCTGAGTTGGTGGAGTTAGGGCGTGTAGATTGAGAAGCTTGGCTATATTTGAGACCCGATATCTTTTTCGCTCGTGTTGTCTATATTTCGACAAGAAAATGTTTTTGGTGGTTGGGATTTTTATTTAATACGATAGGTAGAGGTACTCCTTTATGATTATGATATATAAAGAATATTTAAACTGACATTGTATTTGTTCCAGTTTTCCATAGTATCTCATTGTGATGAAAAAGTAAACAAAGGGGGAGGGTTTTTCACGTACGCTCAACCTGACGTAGAAGACGGGTTAAGGAAAATTACTTCCAGAACTTTCAGCCTCGGGCTTATGTTCGTGACACCAGCATTTGACCTTCGATACTTCTAATGTAGGTCAGTTCAGTGTATAGCAGGTTTGTTTTGTAGGTACTTTTAGCATCGGGAAGAGATACTAAAAGTAAAGAGCGTACAGATGAAATACAAGAAGGTTAAAAATAAGGGTAAAAGTCCACTTTTACTTCTTCTTTTAACTTTAACTTCTAACCACTTTAACTTCTCCCAAACAACTACGTATTACATTTTTATTTCTTTATTTAATACTAACTGGTGCCCACGACTTTCTTCGCTAACAACAAACGCAATATGTAAAGGGTATGGCTGAGTTGTAATTATGTTCCCTACGGCTTTTTGCTATTACATAATACAAGGCATTTCTTTTATGTCGTGTGGGACACCGCACCAAGTCGTCCAATGACCCGATGAACCGTTATAAATGTAACTAACCTTAAATCGAATTTCCACTGCATGAAACTGAACATCTTTGACCAAGGAACGCAGGTCGAAATATGGGAAAAAATTGGATCTCCCATACAAAATTACCAACCGACTACGTCAATTTGTATGGAATTTTTTTTTCTCATATTTCGACCCATGTTTCTTGGGGAAATTTGTTCAGTGTCATGGGCTGATTCACCTCTTAAAATATTTGCAGCTAATTTTTTTACACCCTTTAAATTATTATGATATCGTAGCGTCGTGAAGGTATCTTATTTTGCTTGAATAACATGAAAAGGTAATGTGGACATTATTTACAGGCTTGTATGCTAAATATGTTCACTTCGCCCTTGCCCGAGTTTCCAGCACATTGGCGCGTGAAGTCTGTAACCCTATCTGGGCTGGGCAGTGAACAGAGGGCAGCTTAGCACTTACGGTCCGTCAACCATGTAAACGCATTCAATCAGTCTACCCTAGCAGGAATTTCTATTGACACTCGTAGCTGGCTAATTTTATAGTTTGCTAGAGTAGCGGCCCGCTCACCGTATCTTCGCTCCCTTCGTTCACTGTTTTCCCGTGAGAATGAGGCATTTCCTCTTCAGTCTTATCTATGTCTAATGATATATTTGGCAGCAACTATACATTATTTGTACCCAAGGCCTTATAAATAAAATAAATTAAATTCATTCATAATATTAAAAACTAGTGGGCCGCCCAGCGGCTGCTCCCGCTTCGACTCATATTCCCGTGAAAATAAGATGATTTCCCGGCAAGTATTATACAGTTTTTAACCTTCCTCTTGAATCACACTATCTATTAAAAAATGCATCAAAATCTGTTGAGTAGATTTAAAGATTTAAGCAAACATACATACAGGCAGACGCGAAAAGCGACTTGCTTTATACTAAGTATGTAGTGATCAGGTTTTATGTAGGTATGTATCTACGATTAAGTCCTAGAACGAATCTAGTTAGCAGTGTGTAATATCCACATTGAAAAGCGTGGTTAGCCTTGCGGGGTATAATGGTTTTCTTAACCTCGTGTAAGTATGCCACAATGCAAATAGCGTACAAGTACAAAAGCATATATAGATATCGTAGAGCATACATTATAAAGTCAGAGATAATAAGATAGGACAGAAATTGTTTTGGCCCGTTTTGGCTTTCAGAATATTATTATTTTCGCTTAATGTGTCCCACTGCTGGGCAAAGGCCTCCCCTCTACTCTTCAGAATATCTGTCAAAGAATCGGTTTTGCCAGCAATGGCTTATAGCGGGCCCAAGTGGCTGCTAGTAGAACTATCTAACAAGCACTAGGTAAAAATCATACACCTATTTTACCTTCGTCCTATAAAAATTCTGTACACCATATCTTCTCTTTTCTTACTTTATTAAATTGTCAAGCTCAATGACCATAGAGTACAATAACATTTTGATTCATTAGTTTTAAACTGATTTTTTTCTGTGCATTTTTCTTATAATTTTTCTTCTGATATAATTTATTTTAATGTCGTACATTATTAAGTCTTTTTACGGTTTAGTTTGATATTCTGTAGTTTAGTTTGATATTTTTGATTATATAATTTGTATTTTTTAACGATTGTGTCGAATAACTTTGTAAAATGATTTTCCAAGACGATGACGATGATGATGAGTACGAGTTCATGTACGCCAACGGACATTGGACTTGGGACTCCAAAGGGAATGAGCTGAAATTTGTAAAGTAAGTTTATCAAGGATTACCAGCCACAACAGTCTACTGACTGGACACGAGCCTCCCTTAGCTAAGCTAAGCTAAGCGCGGCATGAATTGACCAATCATGAGCATCAAAATCCCCGCCCCATTTCAGTGGAGACACTGGATAGGTCAATTCATGTCCCGCTCAGCTCAGCTTAGCGCAGCCCCGCTTCAGTGGAGACGCACCCTTATTGGAATGGTTTTGCCATAAGTAGTTAACCAGCACAGTTAAGATGTTGTGTTCACAGACCGCCCACGATTGTGTTCGCCTCTAAGTAACTTTTTTCGAATATTTTAACCTCTTTGAAAATATTTAGTTTTACGTACACTTGACTTTACATAAGTATATAAGACTCAATGAAGACCAAGCGTTATGTATTCACACACTAATAGCCGTCTACCCACCGCTGGATTTGTGCGGCGACATGTTAACGTATGTTCATATTCTGTCCAGTCAGATTACCACAGAATGCATCCAGAGTCCAGACATAACCACCATATAGTCACAAATGTCCACTGCGACTGCACCACAAAATGCTTACAGGCGTAACCATGAGACAACACGACACGTCCATTCAGCCTAACATTAGTGTTGGTATTTAAGTCCCTTTTTGCCTATTTTAATACACCTACGTCTACCTTTTCAATCACTCTATACGGGGTGTAACGGACAGCGTCCCGAATACTGATAGGGTACAAGCAGACCATGAAACTGAACAACTTTACCCTAGGAACATATGTAAGGAAACGACAAAAAAATGTCGACCTCCCATACAAAATCGCGATCAGCCGACTGCATTTACTAAAAAGCGACTTCAAGACTTCTTGAGTAGGTAGATAATCAAATATTAATGCTGATATTTCAATTATTATAGCGATTCCTAAAGACTTTGAGAAAAAAGAGCGTTACATAATAATTTACTGTTGAACAAAATTATGTATTCAGCATTTTCAAACAAAATATGAATTCAAAACTTACAGCTAGATTCCCAGTCATGTTTTCCAATATTTTCTGTTGGAATCGGAAAAATTCAGCGGCGCCTTATAAATTGCGGGAACTCAATGATGCACGGGGCGTCATGAATACGAACAAGTTATATAACGGGCTCTTTGTTTATCTGCTGTACAATAGTTTCTATTTTGAATACGACGTGAGTTGAAAATAGAAAGGTCGAGTAATCATAATTGCGCTCGTGATACTATGCCCTCACCTTATCACCCCTTCTTGGGCGGCAGCGTTCCCTGTGAATACAACATCTTGCACTGCGCTCACCAATACAACACTGTCAAGTATAGTGAATGGGACATGTCCAACAGCGGACAGATGAAGCTGCAATAGTAGTAGTAGAAGTAAGTTAGGATCGCACGATTCAAATAGTGAAGTCATATTATTTTTGTTCTTTTCATGTGACACACGAGTCGTGCAACCCGATGAGCCCTGATAAGACCATATTAATATATTGATGCCGCGTGATGCCCGCTTAGAATAGCATTACCTCACATCCTTCCCGCGGGTGTCGTGAGAGACGACTGAGGGACTCGAGAGCATTGGTGTGTTACAATTTTTAAGCGGCAGGCTGACAAACTGTCACTATAGTGATACACATGTTTTCTGAAGCAACCTTGGAAAACAATCCTCAAAAATGTCAGACGTGGCGATAGCGACCGTATTCTTACGGCCGTTATTGCTCTGCCTACCCCGCAAGGGATAAAGGCGTGATATATGTATGTATGTAATAAATTGATTTGTTACAGTGACATAGGCCGTGAGCGTGAGTCTGTTGCAACTACAATACAGACAGTGGCTGTATTAACTGCTATTGAGTTCAAAGACGAGCTGGATGTTGTTGAGGAGGTAAATAATAAACAAAAAGTCACATTGATTGACCTAATCCCTGTTGGACAAGGAATTTCCCCTATTGGGGCTGTACGTCTTACTCACCACGCTTCGGAGGCGTGTAAGCAAACGCTATTCGAGAGTATGCCTGGGTTTTGAGTGATAGGGGTTGGCCCCAAGAAGACCAACAGCCATAGCGATCTGTGTAAATCTATTTGGCTCTTCCCGTTAACTGACCTCATCCAGTTGAACCATTCTGAAGAAAGAGTCGACTTAAGGTCAAGAGTTTGGACTTCCCTTGGGAACAACATATTGTCACTCGTAGCCTGACTCCCTGTGTGCCTGAAATTCATCGCTTGCTACTTACTCGTTGAAATGAGGTGAAACTTGTCTAATTGAGCGTCCAAGTAAATAATTTAATACCTTTTGTAGTACTGAGATAAAGAAGAAAGATAAATGATTTGATTTGAATCTATCGATTATATTAAGATGGCTATTTGTTGGTATCGCAAGGCACTTAACTACCTACGGCAAAATCATGACTGATTAAATTATTCTAATGTAGAGGTGTTTTGCAGATACGTTTCAGAAAAAAATTACAAAGAAAATCTACTGGACCTGATGACGTAGTGATGCTACAGGTATTTTTTATTTTTAATAGCTTGCGCTACATATTCCAATGTTTAAAACTACTACTCAGTTTGATTTTGAGAAAATGCATCTAATTGTGCAAGCTGCTTATCTACTAAAGACGAACTGAACCCTTTTTTATGCTGGAAAACGAGAAGACATTTTCAACCTCCCATACAAAATTCACGATCAACTAACAGACTTTGTGGTCGAAATTTTGTTTTCGGTTTCCGCAATAGCTGGGTCTCCATTGAACGAGTAGCCTCAGGTGCGCACTGCCGCGCGCATCATGCAGAGCAATGCGCGGTCGGTGTGGACGGTTTTTCGCCCGAGCATGAGAATTTTAACATGCGCTGCTAAGGCGAAACACGTCCACATCGACAGCGCAATGCGCCGCATGCTGCGCGCGGCAGTGCGCATCTGAGGCTGCTCGTTCAATGGAGTTCTAGCTAATGATTTGTGATGTGAATTTTTCAGTACGACGATCAATGTGTCCAATGCATTTCCTCCAGAACTCTGAATATATTTTCCTTATGTGCTTCCTCAGGACGTAAAGGACCTAGTATTGTACCTTGCGCCAGTAAACCTGGTCTCGCAGCGTATAGTCCGGCTGTTCCACACCTGCGCGGGGGAACGTTTCTTGAGAGCCTTGATACTGTACTGCCAATACTTTTTAGATGTAAGCGAAAATTTTAGTTCTAACATTTCAAAAATAAGTTGCTTGTTTATATTTATATATATATATATATATTTATATTTTACCATTTATTGTACACAAGAAATTTAACAGGAAAAAAAAACAAATAAAATGGACACAACAGGCACTGCTTATCTCTAAAAAAGAAATTTCTTACAGCAGACCTACAGGAGAGAAATGGCATTTGGCATTTTGGCTTGTTCATACGAGTTGATAATTGTTTTTCTTGGTAGTCTCAATATTATAAAAAGGAAAGACTTTTTGTGTGTCATTGAAAATCTCCAAACCTACTGGATTGGTTTCAAAGTTTCTTGCTCCATAAGAAAGCTACAGTATCTTTGAGTAACGTAGGCTACTTTCTGCCTCGAAAAACATCATATTTCCAAGGAAACACGATTAGCAGCGGGTGAAACCGCTGGAGTAATTTGTAATTTAATTTAATTTGTAATTGTTTATTAGACTTCTTTTATGGCTAAGTACATTGGTTAAGATTTGTGGCCTCTGCTATTAAATAAAGTTACGAGTGGCGAGCTTTGTTCATAATTATTCTTTGGTTAATAATACTATGATAAGTCTTTGTTTTGGTTAGGACATTGCGGGCTGAAATACCCGATTGTCCGTAAGTAAGATGGTTCCGTGTTTCGGATGGCACGTTAAGCTGTGGGTCCCGGTTACTGTCTATGACCACTTAGACGGCGGTCGTTACACAACCATGTCAGAAGTCTGCTACCTACTTGTTGAAGTAGGTTGAAAAATTCTGACACTAGGGTTCATCGGGTCATTGAGCGACTTGGTGTCCCACACGAAAAGAGAGAGAGTCTTTGTTACTACTTATATGTATAAGTTTTTTAATTTTGCAGGTTCTTGATATCATGCAAGCTCGGACTCTGGAACTAGAAACAAAAATACCTACTGATAATAGTAGGAATGTAGAGGCACAATATCAAGATAATCTGAGTGATCTGCGTTTAATCGTTGCTAAAGAATACGCCACTTTGTTGCAAGGTTTGTGACTGTTCAGATGCTGTGTGGTTCAGACCTTTTGATTACTTTACGAAATTCGAACAACCATTACTTGTATAGTAAATAAAAGCCGTGTGGTGTCGGCAGAGTAGAACAGCACCACACCATCTCTTCCCGTGAGGGTCGTAAGAAGCGATCGAGGGATTGACCAGACCCAAGACTGGTCCTGGAGAAAGGACAGTTCCAAATTAAACCCGGAACGGGGTCTTCGTCAAGCGCTTGTGACAGAGGTATTGTGCGGTAGACTCTTGCAGCCGACCTGACCGTTCCTATGAAGTCAGCCAAGAAGCCGTCAGCCGAGGAAGTATTACCTCAGACACTGATTAAATCGTCACGACGTATGAGGTCAATGATCAAATGTACGTACTTGAACTTGATAAACTTTAGGTAGGTCGATACTTGCCTTCCGTAAAGTTTCGTCGTTGGTTTTGGGTTGTAGAGTGGTATGCTTTTGTTTTCTTTTTAGGGAGCGATGACTTCTTCTATCATCACAAAGGCAAAGACAAGAAGCAAAAAACAATGAATAAACAAGGAGGAGTTATTTTTGAAACTCTCCTGCGGTTCAGCGTGCAAATAGTATGGATTGCTCTTGCGAGAAGACATTACACACAGATTTGTAGGTATAAGTAAAAGGCCCAAGCCAACCTCATATTCGTAAGAATCGATGAAATGATTTTATTAAAATTTCCTGTGCAAAAAATTCTGAATTACAAAAAAATATGGAATGCAGGGGGCAGCTATCCGAACACTGATACAGTGCATGAGATCAAGAACTTAACTAGAAACGAAACAACTTTTCCCCAGAAACATGTTTCAGGAAACGACAAAAAAAAGACCTCACAAAATCTGTGGCAAACTCTAAGGTGGGAAACGAAAGTTTTATTGACGTTTACTAAAATCTGGGGCACGGTTGTTGTATGCATGAATTCTAAGTGATTATTAATTCCACTGGTAACTAATCTTTAGGTTGTTTCTTTCTTAACGACTACTTTCCCCTACAGCTTTAGAAATAAATCGTCTATTCCGCTCCAAGAAATTCAACTCGATAGAACATAAACTCGATCTGGACCTAGACTATATTAAAATGACTGCCAACCAGCGAAGGGTTCTCTATGGCGAGTACTACAACCCAATTCATACTCTTAACTTGCATTCTGCGTTCTTTGATGAGATACATAATAAACACAACGTAGACTTCAAAATGCTTGGCCTTGGAAACATAAAATATCCAAAGTAAGTTGAACACTTTCTACTACTCAATTCAACCATAAAAATACAATATGTAAAAAAAATTGCTGCAACTGAGCACATGAAACTGAGCCACTTTCTCTAAGGAACATAATGGGTCGAAACATTAAAAAAAATTAACCTCCCACATCTTCCCATACAAAATTATCAACCGACCAAATTATTTTTTATGGGAGGTTCAAAATTTTTTCTTAAATTTCGACCTGTGTTCCTTTGGGAAAGTTGTTCAGTTTTATAGGCTAGTTCAGCCCTTAAAATATTTGCAGCTAATATTTTTACACCTTATATAATTTATATAGCTGGGCCAACATCACATCACACACAGTCTAGAGTAGAGACAGTATATGCGTTTGGGGATAGAGAATGTGTGTTTGTGCAATGTTAAATATATCTCTAAATAGTGTCCCATATTCAATTCGGTTTTGATAGGTGTTATATTTATAATTTAACCACGGGCCGCTGGCAGTAAGAGTTTCTTTGTTTGTGCAAACCAATGTTCAAAACGACGGGTCCCATTTAAATGCTGTAAGAACATCTTAGATAGGTGTTACGCTTAAACCTCATCAGGGTTTAAGAAGGTAAACATTTTAGTTTAAAATAACCGTTGTGAATATTTTCAAAACTTTAATTTTGTTTTTACCTGATTACAGATTAGACGAACGATTGAGACATCTGGAAGCATTGTTGATAATGCCCGAAAAACAATTTAAAGCGGCATATCTTAATCTCGGCATCATCGGACTAAAACGCGAAAAGTATGACACGATGTTAAGAGAGATTTTTGTACCGGAGGACGACAAACACGACGACAACAAATCTAAATTAGGCAGTACCTCTTCCAAAACACTATCGAAGTAGGTTACAATGACTGGTCATAAACGTTGCTTTAAAAAATCCTTTTTTTCGTGTGGAACATCGAGTCGTCTAACGAGTTTTCAACAGATGTCAGAGTTTTCAACCGACTTTTACTACCAGCAGACCTCTGACATATTAATTTGGTTGATTAACAACGGCCATCTAAATTATCATAGACAACAACCAAGACATACAGCTTAACTTGCCCTCCGAAACGCGGAACCATCTTTCTTACGGTCCGGTGGTTTGGTTCAGCTTGCCTAACAGGACTAGAAATAAATTAATGTGATAAATAGCGACTTTGTGAATTGCCACTGGGAATCAAACCCAAACTCGCACTAGTACCACTGCTCCACACTGGCATTTGAAAAAGTTTCAGTCAGACACGTTTCGTACCACTACGCGTAAAATGGCATAAAAACACTCTTATTCTTTTTATTTTCTCTTTTTTGAATCCTACATTAATTCTGATAAATTGGAGATGGTCCCAGATAAACTGGAGGTCAAAACACTGCCTATCTGATGTGATTAATTTTTCAATTTCTGTAAGGCTCTCCACGAAACAAAGTGCGGTCTCTAAGAAGAGTATGATGACGCCAGATCCAGGAACAAAATACTACCCCAAGCTTTACCTGCCTGAAAAGATAACGTAAGTAGCTAATATGACCAAACCCATGTGGTGACGGGACTCGAGGGTTGTATAGTCACGTACACACACATACAAGTTATATAAGTGTGTATTCGTTCGTAGACGATGGACTGTAAATAGTGACGGACAACAACGAGCCTGAGGCCAAAATCTGCCGAATAAAAATATGTAGTTTTAGTTGCGTTTCGATGACATATACAGGGTGTAAAACAATCAGCTACAAATATTTTAAGGGGTGAAACAGCCCATGAAACTTAACCACTTTCCCTAAAGAACATGGGTCGAAATTTGAAAAAAAATTGGACATCCCATAGCCTACCATACAAAATTAGCAACCGATCAAATCTATTCGTATGGGAGGCCCAAAAAAAATTCTCAAATTTCGGCCTATGTTCCTTTGGGAAAGTTGTTCAGTTTCGTGGGCTGGTCCACCCCTTAAAGTATTTGCAGCTAATATTTTTACACATTATATGTCAGTTGGATTGTCTTAATGATTTCGTAGTCTGCTAATAGTTTGAAATATAGAAATTCACAGTCGCAATGGAATGACAGTAAAGTGTGGATGGCGTTACAATGACACATAAACATAACAAATAAGAATCGACTCTCTTATTTTCTGTCATTCCAATGCCATCGACACTCAACTCTTTTGATTGCCACTTTACTTCAAACTGTTATCAGACTATAAAAGTACCAAATCCATCCAACTGATCTCTATCGAGACGGAACTAAAGTGATTTTTATTAAGCAGACTTTGGCCCCTCAAAATGACCCTAAAGTATTTGGCATACGTGGCATGCAGTAAGTACCGATTTTACGGCCGTTTAGTTTCTGTCTACCCCGTAAGGGTTATGTGAGTGTTGAGTTTGTGTTTGAGCACTAACATGTGTTCAATGTGCTTCTTATAGTACTTAATGATGGTCCATCATCTTACTATTACTTTACTTTTGCATTTACAAAATTTTCAGAAGTATCCATTGTAATTACAAGGACAAGATATACTACTTACTATATAGTATATAAAGTTCTATAGCTTTATTGATGGAATTTTTGCTAAATTAATTAATATATGTATAGTAAGCGACAAGCCCGAAAAAAATATGCTATTCTATTCAGTAAAGATGAATGTAAAAAAGTTATAATGATAGAGAAAAAAAAAGCGAACTTAATTTTTCAAAAGTGCATGAGTTTTATATACAGGCTGTACCTTAAAAGTGGATCTTTCATTTTTTTTAGGGACTTGGAGCCATCAGAGTTCATAGACGAGCAACAGGTGCAACTAGAAATAAACAAAACACAACTTAGCAGGTGGTTAGCACTGCTTAAAGCAAGACATAGACGGAAAACTCGGTGTTTGTCTTTTGCCATTGTGAACGAGGGATACGTATAAATGAAGAATAAATTATAGTTTAAAAAACTAAAAAAACACGCTTTTATTGCCAGTCGAACTAAAAACTAGAAAATTTAATCCTGGCAAATCCATTAAGGATAATGGAAAACTATTATTAAAGTATTGCATTGTCATCGATCCTTGATACGTATGCAAAGTTTCAAATCAATCAGACTTCTGGAAATTGGTGAAAATGATGTTCAAAGATTCCAATACATACGTACATGTTTACATAGATACAACCCAAGCTAAAATAAAGCGTGTTAAAATAGTAGGTAATAGTGTGTTTTATAATTGTAAACTAGCTGATGCCCGCGAACTTCGTTTCGCCATAATATATCATCATCCATCATTTACCAGCTATTTAAAGGACGACCACTTCTAAACATATGCCTCTAGGAACTATAAAATTATATTAACTAATATTAAATTGTTAGTAGGTAAGGTAGGTACCCGAATACTTGGTTTCACTGACTATAAATGTAATTGAAAAAAACTGTTAAATCGTAAAATTTCAATTTTCGCATGCAAAAAAGAGTAAGAAAACAATGGTGGTTTTTTTTTATATGTTTAGTCTTTTAGAATCACTGTTGGTTCAGTTTCCTGAACCAGGTTACAAATTAGTCATTCCCTGCTCCGATTTTTTAGCTTTTCAGTTTTCTTTCTATATCTTCAACTTTTCGCCTCTTATGCCATTTTCAACAGATTTTTTTCGTGAAGTAGACTGATGCCACATTTCTTAACATTGTGATGGATGACTAAAGACCGAATTCATGAGTGTAAATAAATAAAAACATAAGCAAGTAATCCTACTACTAATCCTATCCTATCCTACTTCTTACTTCTTCTTCTTCTTTTTCACACCGAGTCGTCCAACAACCCGATGCAAAAGTTTATAATATGTTTGTTTGTTACTCCTTCACGCAAAAACTGCTTAAGTTCAAGTTCAAGTTCTGATATTCATGAAATTGAACACAGACATAAAGTGGGTAACTTAGATTAAGACATAGGAAAGTTTTCATCGCGAAAAAATGTTGCTGTGCGATACCATGGGATGACCGATTTCCATACGGGCGGAGCCGCAGCTAGGGTTACATTTACGTAAGTAGCTAAGGCTATTTAATTAAGGTCGTGTGCTGCCGGCAGAGTAGAATAGCACCTCTCTTTCCGTGGGGGTCGTAAGAATCAACCGAGAAAAAAACTTACCAAGACCGGCCCTGGAGAAGGACAACAGAATCTACATTTAAACCCGGAACGGAGTCTCGGTCAGGCCTTGGTGACAAAGGTCTATCCTGCAGTCAACTTGGCTTCGCACGTATCAACTCGCATTTCCTGTGGTGTCAGCCAGGGAGCCCGAGAGAGTGGCGAAGGTCCTGGGCAGCCCTGCGTTTTAGGTATTTGATAATTTACCAGGTGTATTTTCTACCTGACAAGAAAATTGGTTTGAAATATCGTATGCACAAATTATCCAGTCAATATGTCCGTCTAAATATGTATTAGGTTAAAGCCTCAAAAGCCAAGAACAGATTGCCATTGAAGTTTATAAATAGCGTTTCTTCAGCTGTAATGTTGCTGTTGTTAAATTGGTTCGGTACAAAATGAAAATTTTCACCGCAATTATTTTTCCAATGGGCTGATGATAATAAATAACTTACTTAAGCTACGCAAGTCGAAATATTGAAAAAACTATCAACAGGGCCCGATTCGGTGTAGATTGTGGTTAAAATAATATAAAATATTATAATAAAATGAATTATCCAGTAACTAATTTGTGGGAAATCGCAACAAATAAAAACTTAAAGAAAATACGATTTAACTAACACTAATAAGAGCGAAACTTAAACAGAATCGGATTATTTAATGATTTTATCAGCTAGGCCACGAAACGACGACTTCATTACGGTAACATTAATGAGTCGTTTCAGTACAAACAGGTACAATTAATGAGATAGAAAACTGAGGAACTAATGGCGCCACTCTCGACAGTGCCTTTTCTGTGATTGGTCAAAAATTTGTCAATGTCAAAGTTCAATTACTTCTTATTGGCGCGTTTAGCTGCAATAGACTTGGTCATATCAATTTAATTCAATTCATTTATTATCATTCAGGCTTACATAGGTAACTTACAAGTCCCGACTAGAGGTGCTGCTGACAGGAGGTCTAGTAGGTACGTTTATTTTATACTATTTAATATATTTTTAAGCCAACTGGATTTACTAGGCCTTTGTAATTTACCTCGGGCATTGCCCTTGTCAGTGGAGTACCCTACGGGACAATTAGGTATTGAATTCACTAAAATTGCAATATTTTTCTAGGTAAATTTTCTAAAATAGCTGTTATTTGTTACTAAGAATTTCTATAGATTGTATTTTAGTACGAACGACTGAAATGTCGCTTGTTGACGATAATTCTAGTGAAGATTATGGTGGTATGTTTGAAAATGGACACTGGGAATGGGACGACATGAAAAATGAGTTGAAATTTATCAGGTAAGGGAAACAGTAGCTTGAAAAAGTGCAAAATAAACTTTGAAAAACGAAACAAGAACATTTAATATTGCAGGTAGCCAATCTTTATAAAAAAAAATCTATATTGTTTTTACCAACTCATACAGAAAATTTATATTGGGGAATGGTAGCGTTTTCTTTTAACATCCAGGACCCCTTGTACCCCCAGGGGTCAATGGATTAGTAAAGTCAGATTTTTTTACGACGATCGACCACAAACATCGCTTGCGCAGATTTGGCCAACTAATCTAAATTTAGAAGATTTTCCATATTTACCACGTTTGGCAAATGGATTGACGAGCGTAAGGTGATTTAATTATAGAAAACACTGCTGCATATTCATCGGATACTTTCGATACCTGTATTTGAAATGGGGTGGTGCCATTTTCAAGCAATCTAGTAAAACGATTCGTATCAGCTGAGACTATCAAATTCATATATCAATATGGATGCCCCATTCAAACCAAACACATTACTGGGAATATGGGAATATCGAAATGACTTCATAGATCCTAGAGCTTCATTACTATAGGGTAAAACTTCGTAACTAGGGACAGGAAGTCATAAAAGTGAACTTGCATGGTGGAATTTTTGTTTCTGTCAACAATATGCTTAGAGGGCTAAACTAAATTTTAAAACCATTAAAGTAAACGCAAACTTATCTACATCGAACGACTCGAATTTTTAGAATTCTTTTTATGAAATCCTATGAAACCTCGCACATTTGCCGGAATCGACCGATTCGACTGATTCGGTTCGGGCAAATGTGCGAGGTCGCATAGGATTTCATACAGAGAATTCTAAAATTCGGTCCGTTCGATGTGGATAAGCGTGGGTTCATCTTTAAAAACCATGCCAGAGAATGACACCAGTTAATCGACAGTGACTAACGCGTCAACATCTTTTCTTCAAGTGAGACTGTTTTAAAAGTGATAAATCTATCCTATTTGCGAATTTTACAGCTAAGTAATGGTTATAAAATCATTTTTTATTTATAAACTGTTTTATGATTTAAATGCGCTGGTAATGGTCTAGATTGTTTTGGAATATTTTTAAACATAAGATCAAGCAGCATTTTGTTGTTTAAAGCAACGAAACCGATGAAGATGCTGACGAAATCGCCAAAGGAACGCGGACTGGGGCAATTCAGTTTAAAGACGATATTGATTACTTGGAACAGGTAATTTACTTACGCTGTTATCATAAAGTGTTCAAATATATAAAACACTACATAGTATAAAGCAAAGTCGCTTTTCGCGTCTGTATGTATGTTTCCTTTATGTATGTTTCTTTAAAATTACACAACGGTTTTTTTTATAGATAGAGTGACTCAAGAAGAAGGTTTTTATGCATAACTAGTGGACGCCCGCCGCTGCGCCCGCCCGAAAGTTGGTTTTAATCCTGTAGCATCCCACAGGAACATTTTTTGGGATAAAAACTGTCTTATGTGTTAATTCAATTATGGGCGCAGCGAATACAACGCCTTTGTGACTATCTTAATGAAAGAATTTTATATGGATTTAAGTTGCGAGTATCTATTATTCCTACGTTACGAGTTCTATCACCTTGTCATCCGCGAGCGACATCGAGCACAAACTCACAAGGACACCACGGGAAAGAATTATTAAAACAAAAAACCTTCTATTTATTAATTTATTTATTGTTTCCATAGCTTCGTTTCAAAAATCGGTATCAAAGAAGAGTAAAATTTGGCCAACCAGAAGTTGTTACTCTTCAGGTAATCCATCAATCGTTAAAAGTTTATTTTAGTATCGCCAGCATCTCTCTCTTCTAGAGTTCAGTGGGTCGTTGGACACCGAGTCGTCCAACGACCCAATGAACTCTAGTGTCAGAATTTTCCAACCGCCTTCTACAAGTAGCAGGCTTCTGACATAGTTGTGTAACGAACGCCGCCTTAAGTAATCATAGACAGCAATCGGAACCTGCGGTTTGACGCGCGACCCGAAACACGGAACCATCTTTCTTGCGCTCAATAAGGCGGCCAGCACCTTAATCTAACAGATTTATCTTTCAAAAATGGCATATCTGCCCAAAATTATCGAGATTACCATACTTGTTCGTGTAGATTTTGCGAAATTGATTCTTAGATTTCTTAGTAAAAATAAAATCTGAAAAAGCTATCACGAATTGGTGTACAAACTAGTTCAAATTATGTAGAAACATCAAACTTACCGGTGATAAGTTACCACCAATATTATGTATGATTTCAGGACATAAAAGACGTTGTCATGTTCACCGCCCCTACAAACTCGATGAGCGAAGTGCTTATATGTATGCTACACCGGCCGACCACTGAAAGATTCATAAGAGCGCTTATTCTTTACTGCCAGTATTACTTACAGGCGAGCAACCTTTTGTTTTCCCTTCTAGCTGAGTATTCTACCAATAAATACTACCTATTAGACTAAGTTGAAAATAAAGAGCAGTGTCTACCCAAATAGTTACATATTATCGACATAACAGCCACAACAGTCCACTACTGGATATGATACTCTTCCTTTTGATTGGTGTTTGCTTTTCCCACCAGGCTTGGTGAACAAAGTCGTCATTTTTGTATACTCACAGTCACATTTCGTAGTCAACTTCTTTATTATTGTATTATCACCGACACCCGCGCGTAGAAATTGAATTAAACTATGGCCCGTATTTATAAACCGTACTAATCTCTGAGACTGATCTTGAGTGCGACATTGAGATGCTGTTAGTATTGACTGACATTTCTTAAAATTATTCTCGAGATCGATCAGACAGAGATGAATGCGATTAATAACTACAGACCTATGTATTTTTAGCCAGTACTAAACGTCATCAGGTACTGCAGTGAATAGATAGTATAGTAGGTACCATCTTACCTAAACAAATTGTGATATTTTTAGTTTATATTATTTGTTTGTAATTGAGCGTATGGTTTCTGCATTTTCATGTAAATACTTAGATAGACATTTGATTTGTTAGCTTATTGGAGTCATGGCGAACCGTCAGAAGAGCTTAGAAAAGAAAATACGGACCCCGCAATCAGACGACATAGAAAACGAATATCGAGACAACCTCTGCGACTTACGACTCTTGGTAGCCAAACAATATTGTACCATTACCATTGGTAAGTAAGTTACTATACTGGGTGTTTGGAAAAATACTAACTTTCTTTTAAGGAGTGAACCAGCCCATGAAACTGAACAAGTTTCCTCAAGGAACATAGGTCGAAGTAAGAAAAAATTTTTGCACCTCCCATACAAAATGTACATACAACTAAAAGGTTGTATGTGAGGTTTTTTTTTTCATAACTCGACTTATGTTCCTTGGAGAAAGTTGTACAGTTTTATGGGCTGGTTAAACCCTTGAAACAAAATTACTACTTTTCCTAACACCCTCCTTTTATAACATGAGTGGTTGTTCCCGCTGCTTATCCTTTTTTCCGCCGGAAAAAGAGGGTTTCCCGGCACGTATTATAATAATTTAAAACTGACAATTGGATGGTTCGAAAACTCATTGTCCAATATAACAGTGGAATTCTGAAATCAATGTCTTTTGGATACAATTGTTTTTTATAGTAATCAATCAAGATAAGAGATACCTATTTACCATCAATAGGCCTGATGACTGGCAGGTCCAATGAAACGAGATTTTGTAGGAAAGTACGAATAGAGTACATCATGTCTTTCTAGTTTCGATGACGTCAAAACACTTTTATATTATTTTTCTTGAATATTCCTAAAATAAAAATGGAGTACCTATGTAGTATTTTTGGACGATAGTTATAATTTAAGCTTACCTTTTGTATTTTATTAATAACCCATCATCTAGCCAATTTTTATCAGGCAGTTGTGACATGAAGCGATACCACCACATGGGAAGCTACAAGAAAACTTCTCTATCACATAGAGACGCACATCTTTACGAGACTTTCATACCACTATGTGTCGAAATTGTGTACGTAGCTCTCGGACGTGTGTCTTACAATCTGATCGGTAAGTACTCAAAAAATCTACTTGTAATAGCAAAAACGCGATTGTTTCGAAACATTAGTCAAAAACATTGCTCTCCATCCTTCTCGGAAAACAAATCATAATAAAACTTTTTATTGCCACGCTGCAATGCATATAGATGTTATTTTGTTTTGCGCATGAGTTATTTAGGCATGAGTTATTCAGCCCACCAATTAAAAAAAAGATCCTGGCTGAACAAGCTAGTAATCTGGAAACAAAGTAATTAATATCAATTAATGACAATAACTAAACTAATTGTTAAGATGTAAATCGATATTGCTTCAAGTGGCAACTTTTATAATTACTGGCGCACCATAACCGGAATCGCGCAGTTTTAGCAAGGTTTTAGTTTACCAATCAGCGCTAGTGTCGCTGACGTTGTCTCTTATATATCGAGGGGTTCCGGGCTATTTGTATTAACCGCCATTTTTTGGGATATGGACTTTTATACATATTTGGACTCAGCGAATTTTTCTGCGTCGTTTGAGCTCGGTTTGGTGATGATCGGAGCAAAAAAATGTCGCTTAATACAACCGTATTTTTTGGGCCTATTTCGAAGTGCAATGTATGAACCGGCACAAAATATTGTCAAATTTAAGGCTTGTATACTTAAGCTCACTACCAAATGACCACACAGTCGTTTAAACCTTTTTGCCTGGAACAATAATTTACAGGGTGCATACGTTCAACCATTTAGCCTGACCTTATAAATATATAGAAATGTCGCTTAAAACAGTTAGCCTCTTAGTAAAATTCATGTCAAATGTCGCTTAATACAATAAGCCGAATAAACAAATGTAGTCATATTTTTAGCCATATTTATCAGTTTAAGATATGGTATTTAAATTTATTAGCTTAGGATTAAAATATGAATAACTTTTTGGTAAAAGCAAGTACTTAGAGCTAGTATTTTCAATTCTAGGTACTAGCTTGGAACATGTATTAATAAATCTAGGCGGTTGAGTCATTTAGCCTGGAACAAAAAACCATAACCTCAGGCGGTAAAGTCATTTAGCCTGGAACAAAAACCCATTATCTCAGGCGGTTAAGTCATTTAGCCTGGAACAAAAAAATTAAAATTTTGGGTCACTTTGTATTAAGCGCCATATATTTTCGTTAAAAAGAGGAATATCAGAAAAAAATATTAATCAAATTATAGATAATGAGTAACAGGAACAGAAATTTTATTTGTTGTGATAAAATAATGCGATTTGTTATAGTTATGATTTTTTTTCTGAAACTTTAAACTTTAAACTGCTCTGGTGTAAAGTTTCAAAAATGGCGGTTAATACAAATAGCCCGGAACCCCTCGATATGATTCATTCCATTTATGATTTAGTGCTTGGGTAATATTGGCGAACATCTATCAAAATCAGTAATGTGTTTATCAACAGAAATAGAAGTGAACCGCTTATTCAAAACTGAGAGATTTAACACAGTAGCACGCATTCGTCCGATAAATGCTGTAACTGACATAACACCGAAAGATCGTAGTGTCTTCTTGGGCCACTGTGTACGCAAAGACACCAAGTATAAAACCTGCTCACCAATGATCAATGAAGTCTTTTGTCATAGACAGAAAGACTACCGTCTATTGAGTCTTGCCGACGTTAAACATGAAAAGTAAGTAAACCATAGTAAAGCGGATAGATCAGAGAGCAAAACCATCATTCTTTTCGCTCGGCGGCATGACTTCCCTGGTCTGTAAGGTAGATGCTAGATGAAGGTAGATGATTTTAATGCCCAATTCAGTCTATTCGCGCGGTAGCTGTATCCTTTGTTTAATATGTAAAGCAAGTACCACGCGGATACCGCTCGGGTTTGTATAGGCCCTAATCTTTGACAAAAGATGTATGTATACTACATTCTGTGACGAAGATCCCAGATTTACAATAGAACCGATCAGATAATTGGGTTGATTTTGGGTCGGGTGTTCATTGTGTTGATTTAATAAGGGTCCTGAAAGTACAAGTAGGTACAAATCTCAGATTATAAAGTGCAAATATACTGTTGAATTCTGTAGAAAGAAGGAAAAATCTCCCTGCCGCCCATTGAATCGATATGGCCATGAAAAATAGTAAATTCAATTGATTAATTACACACAATAATAAATAAACGGTAGTAATAAATTACTGAAACTTTCTACCTACTACCCACTGTTTTCCCGAAGCTTACCACGACAAAAGCCCACAAAACCTATTATCACATTAGGAAACAAAGCCGGGATATTATGTACTTTTATAAGAAACGGTGGTCTGTAAAGTCAGTTTACTGACGACGACAGTTGAACGTGACAACGTGAATACTAACGGATGGAATGGTTGCATTCTTTGACCAAGCCTTAAATTGAACGCCTCACAGGTAAGAGGGAGGTAGCGCCGCATGAGTCATGTTTTAGTGCATGCAGCCGACTCCATTGAATTATAAAACATTGTCACGTGAAAAATTAATTTATTTGCCATGTGTAGATTAACCCCACGGCTGCGGTATCTTCAACTAGCAGTGGCTGCGCCGGAGGAGAACTTTGAGTCATCCAACATTGTGGTTGGCATATTGGGTCTCCCGCGTACCCGTTTTGATGCTATGTTGAACCCGTTGTCATTGGAAACCAACCAGCCTAACTCTAAAACTATCCAACCAAACGCTAGGTATATATTATTATAAGATTAAATTTAATCAAGTACAACTGTACAAATATTTTAAGGGTGTGCTATAAAACTGAACAATTTGTCTTAAACCTTTTGACAAAATATGGAAAAAAAATTGGCCCTCCTTTGGTGTGTGTGTGACTGTGTCTTGTGTGAGTGACTCGGTCGAGTGGTAGGTCTGTACAATTTGTATGGGAGGTCCAATTTTTTTTTCATATATCGAAAAAGTTTCAGACTAAAACTTTAATTAAGGTCCTTTAAATGTTAATTTTTGCCCTGCCCTTAAATTTGTATTGTGGTTCTTTTACGTTGAGATTTTCCAAGTAGGACCACCTTATGGTGCTTAAAATTAAAAATGATTACGCCCTTCCCTCGATCCTATCCCAGTTGCTGTGTATGATTTGATAACTTATATATAGGATATAGTGATAAGACGAGTAGTCTCATAAAATAACACTTATGTTTTTCTAGATAGGTGACTAAATAGTGGTCTAGTGGTCACCTATGCTGGAAAGAAAAACAAGAATGTAGGTATATTAATGATATTTTGTTCTAATTATAGTGGCGCAAGTATCAAGGGGTCTGGTACATGGAAAAAAGGTTCACAGAAAGATGTAACGACGAAGAAAAAAAAGGCTATGCAAAAAAGTACCGAAAGCATCGTCGCATTATTGAGAGAAAATCTATTTGCCGACATCGTGTTACCACCTAAAGATGTAGAGTAAGTCAACCTTTTATAAGTACAACTGGCAGCCTGCCTAGCGGTTGTACCCGCTGCTAATCGTTTCCATGTAGGAATAAGACTTTTTTTGGTATTTATTAAAGTAAACATATAAACCTTATGAATCTCTTTATCGACATAAACAAACGCATCAGGATCCATTGCGCGGTTTAGGATTAGGAAGCGGTATCCACCCCAATTACCCGAATGACTCAAAAGTCAGCAATAATTACACGTAGATGCAGACACACCAAACACACTCGAAGACCCATTTCAAGTTCAAGTTCAATCGTTTATTTCCAAGTAAATTGTAAAACGAATACCCACTTTTAGAGTGTCACAATATTATCACTGAATAATAGGATTAGACATTGTAAGTTCCTAGTAAAAACTTAGCACGGGTGGGATATAATAAAAATAAAGGCACTGCCTCGGTTCACGCTGACTACACAGCACGTAAACGAAGTATAAACCAAGTTACCACCTTCGATTTTAGGAGGAGGACTAAGAAGGTACATTATAAAAAAGTAGTTTATACATATATATTTTTTAATATTCATGCCTTTTTCCAGTCACAAACTTCCGGAGACCTTCCCCGAAGAGCGGCTTCCAGTACGACGCTGTAACCTGGAACAACGCGACCGCTGGATCAACCGGCTCACCAAGATCAAAAACGCGAGGAAATCTAAATCTAAGTCTTGCTACACGATCTCCTCAACTCTTTATTGAGATAAAAATGCATACCCAACAAAAAAATATTCTAGACCCTACAACGCACTTAGATACTGCATATCACTCTAAAAAAATAATATGGTAGCAATACAGGATGTTAGGAAAATTACTAGCTTCCTTTCAAGAGATGAACCAGCCCATGAAACTGAACATCTTTCCCCACGGAACTTCTCATACAAAATGTACTTACCAACCGACTGAGTCAGGTTGTATGTGAGGTCCAAATTTTTGTTTCATATTTTGACCTATGTTCTTCGGGAAAAATTGTTCGGTTTCATGAGCTGGTTCATCCGTTGTAAGGAAGTTAGTACTTTACTTATCACTCCTTCGACCAATATAAGTAGAAATGGACATGCCTTGCGCATATAAACAGGTCTTTAAAAATATGCCAAGACACAACTACATACGAGGGGAGGTCAAAAAGTTCGCGGAATGACAAGGAAGAAGGGTGAAATTAAACATGAAATTATTTTTCCTTTTCAATATATTCTCCCTTAACTCGAATAGATTTATGGGATCTATCAAATAACTTATTAATACCGTCTAAAAAAAATTGTTTATCTTGTGCGTCAAAATAAGCCGAAATCGCTGACTTAACCTCATCATCGTCGTTAAATTTTCTTCCACGCAGCTCTTTTTTCATCTTTGGAAATAAATAATAGTCGCTGGGGGCCAGGTCTGGACTGTAGGGTGGATGGCGCAGTAGTTCAAAACCACATCGGTGAATGGCAGCGGTCGCAACACGACTGGTGTGCACGGGCGCGTTGTCATGCAAAAGCAGCACTCCTTTGGTCAGTTTTCCTCTCCTTTTTTCTTTAATCGCTTCCTTCAATCGATCTAACAAGGAAGCGTAGTACTCTCCCGTTATGGAAAGGCCACGATCTTTATAATCCACCAGAAGAATGCCTTCAGAATCCCAAAATATTGTCGCCATGATCTTTCCGGCCGATTGAGACACCTTAAACTTCTTAGGAGGGGGAGTGCCCTTTTTCTGCCATTGCATTGACTCTTGCTTTGACTCAGGTTCATAATGATGAACCCAAGTTTCATCCCCAGTCACAATACGGGACATAATTTCTTCCTTTTGATCTCCACAGCGGTCCAAAAACTCGCGGCAACAGTCGACGCGCTCTCGCTTTTGAAACGGCGTGAGCATTCTCGGGACCCATCTTGCGCAGACTTTACTCATACCAAGATGTTGATGAAGGATATTCAAAATGGTAGTTTCTGATACACCAACTAATGCTGCAAGCTGTTTCTTCTTCAAACGGCCATCCTCCAATACAAGTTTCTCAACTTTATCGATGATTTCCGGCGTGGTGGCCTCGATCGGCCGCCCAGAACGGGGATCGTCTTCAATTGACTCCCTTCCTTGCTTGAAAAGATTATGCCACTTGTAAATCATAGTTTTTCCAGGAGCAGAGTCCCCGTAAACAGATAACATATCTTGAAAAACAGTTTGCGGCGTTTTTCCCTGTTTGGTGAGGAACTTTATGACGGCGCGATGTTCAATTTTTTCCATACTGCCAACTTTCTTCCCGATTCACTTGTTTAATCGTTGATAACTCAAAGACTAGTGACCCAATTAGGCTAAAACTTGGTATTTATAGTAATAATGAGTTACTCAATTAGCGAGTACCTGGACAAGCATCCCTACCCCCGCCAACCCCTCCATTCCGCGAACTTTTTGACCTCCCCTCGTATAAACACGCGCGCACAGCTACGCTCGCTCTAATCATGTGATATACGATCAAAGACAGAGATAGGGAGAAGTCCTTGCACTATAGTGCGAACGTGATAGCATTATGTCAGCGACTTTCGCTCTTTATGTTCGCGCCCTTTTACAGCAACTCGCTTCGTATGCAAATCCATCCAGCGGTCGCACACGAAAAGCGCAACCTAACATGAAGCGTGTGATTTAACCGCGTTGCTGTAAAACCATCCTTCGAACTCTAAAAACAAAAGTAATAATTTTATAAGATAAGTATTTATATGTATTTTATAACTCTTTAACTAATAAGTAATTCCTGATGCTTTATTTATGTTTGTTGAATTTTAACAAAGCACAAGACGACGTTCTGATGAAAGTTTTGCGAATTGTGAACGACGTGTCGCACGTGTTTCTTGTAGCCGGCGCGAAGACCGACTAGCGTTGCCGCTCGATAGTGGACTATCGATAGACAATCGATAGTCTATCGATAGTTTTTCGATAGTAAGAACTATCGATTTTTAATCGATAGTATCGATACTATCGATTGTTCAGAATGAGGCAATACTATCGGTCAGCTTCGATAGTATCGATACTATCGATAGTATCGAAGCTGACAATCGAAAAAACAATCGATACTATCGATAGTATTGATAGTTTTGGTCTATCGATAGTCAGCCGATGAGCAATAGTATTGTACAGGTATGAATTATTTAAATAGATTTTTATTTTTTTTATTTTTAAATATATAGCATATAATCTAAATCCTTAAATTTATTAATAATTAAAGTGAATTTATTAAGCAATAGTTTTGTATATGAATGAATGGATTAGTTAGATACATAAAAATAACACACCTTTCTTTATTCCTTTCGGGTTAGGCAGAGCGCGTGGTGGAGCGTTTACAGCTGCAAAAATACAATCGCTATCGCCACGTCGTCGGAAATTGAAGAAAATAATGACAGCAGTTTTTTTTTTGTGATTGTGAACAATATTTAGAAAAATGCAGGTTGAATAGAATAGCTTTAGCTTTTAGACAGCATTTAGACAAAATACCTAAATCAAAACTTGATGATTATCTGAATGAATTGGAAGTGGTAACACGCAAATATAAAAAAGAATAATAAATCTGACTGGTTATGGGCAAAAAAATTGGTACAAATTACAAATCCTTTATTCTTCTTCTTCTTCTTTTCGTGTGGGATACCAAGTCGTTCAACGACCCGATGAACCCTAGTGTCCTTTATTTATTATACTTTATGTACTGCAACACAACCATTGAACACCGTACGCTTGTTGCATGCGTGCGTGCGTGAGAAAAAAAGTATGGAGATGACAGGTGATGCGTAGGTATCTATTGTGATACATCACGTGATGCGTCGGTCTCCTTCTCCTGTCATATCCATACTATTTTTTCCCGCACGCACGCAGACGCAGGCGCACGCATCTAGTGTGCAAATGCCCTTAAAACTATAGGTGTATTTTTATGTATCTAATTGTATAACTAATTCATTCATTGCTAAATACTATGGCTAAATGAATTTAATTTAATTATTAAAATTTAAAAAATCTTTTAAAATAATCCATATACGTACAATAATTAACCCATTAGCCGTGGGATGCCGGCTTAGAATAGCATCATCTTATTTCTTTCCCATGGGTTTCATGTGTATTGCAATTTTAGGCGACAGGCTGACAACCTGTCACTTTAGTGATACGTGAATTACTGAAACGGCCCTCAGACGTGGCAATAGCAAGCGACAGTAATGATTACTGTCGCTTTACTGAGTAATTTTACGACCGTGAACGCTCTGTCTACCCCACAAGAGATAAAGTCATGATAATTATATGTATGTAAAATAATCCATACCTGACTGAACGATACTATCGCTCATCGGCCGACTATCGATAGACCAAAACTATCGATACTATCGATAGTATCGATACTATCGATTGTTTTTTCGATTGTCAGCTTCGATACTATCGTTACTATCGATTGTGTTTTCGATTGTCAGCTTCGATACTATCGATAGTATCGATACTATCGAAGCTGACCGATAGTATTGCCTCATCCTGAACAATCGATAGTATCAATACTATCGATTGGCCTATCGATTGTTTAGGGGTTTCGATAGGAAAACTATCGATAGTAAAACTATCGATAGTTCGGCAACGCTAAGACCGACTGAGCGAGGTGTTCAAGGTTGCACACACTTGCACTTACTTGGAGCGGATCAAATCACTTGCTCGGTACGTCCCGTCCATATCTACTTATATTGGTCGAAGTATCACTCCGTATAAGGTGGGAACCCTACAATAATGGAGGTAAGATACGGATTGCTACGGTGGCGTAGCCAGTGTCGTAGCTAGCTGACTTGGTGTCATCCGGTGCGAAAGTTGGCGATCTTACCCCATTGAAAAAAAAGCGTCACTGCACATTTAAAAAGTGGAAACCCGAGATGGGTATGTCCCATAGAAATTCTTATAGATGTCTTGCGGGAATATCGGTCCCGATGACATAGCAGTGCAGTGTAATAAATATTGGACAAATATTTATTAAGTGCATTTGTTATTTCTAAACTGGAAATCTCCAGATAAAATCACGCCAACACGATGTAGCAGCAGGTTGATCTTCCAAGAGCAGCAGCCTCGTCGCACCACAGAATAAGCAGAAGTTATTAACTGCGCAATCAACACCTGCAAAGTCTTTTTGCAATGTTTTGATATATTTTCATGGTTTTTTTTGGTATCGTTGTGATATTCCAATAAATTTAATTACAATCCAATTCATGGTTTATTTTTAATATTACGATTGTGAAATATTGAAATTTTAAAACCGGTGCGTCTCAGCATAGCGTAACATCAATCTGGTGCATTAAGTTCTTTTACGTAAAGTTCGAAGTTCAGGAAAATCGAACCTATAAAAGCATCATCTTTTACGACAAACAAGTTACAAAAGTTATAAAGAAGAGTATTAAAACCATTGACTTTTCGCAATGTGATTCATGGACAGCGATAACTCTGGAATTTACATAGCGCGTGTTTGCGAGTTACCAAATTTATGACGTCATCGTAGTCGCCGCTGAATGAAGGCGTGGTTAGACTAGATGCAAAGGTCCGATCGTATGACGTCGATGTACATGCAGTTCAGTGTTTTTAATCGCTCATACTCAACTCACACAAATGGAATTGTTAGTTGGAACACGTTATGCAGAAAACTAACTTGTGAAAATGTTGCGTTTTTTATGCATTTCCATCGCTTGTGATTATCACAATATTTATGGGCAAAACTATGCTGATGAAGAAGAAGAAGATGAATTTTGGGAGCAATATTCTCGAAGGAAGGGGCAGCACATATGCACTGGTATCCCCTTGAGGACGCAAATCCCCTTAAGAATCTTCCTTTTTCTTCATCACCGAGTAGCCGAACGCTTCGATGAACCAGTCATACTGTGAAACCAGCTTTTTACTTACGTCACTGTACCCTGCGTTGGATGAATACAAAGTTATGCTTATGGTAATGCCTGTGCTGCAGAACTCCAGTCTTAAAACTTGCAGAACGGTCCTTGCTACGGGAAATCTAAAGATGCTGAAGCTTGCTGTAAAATATCAGTTACACTTACAAAGTGTTATCGATTGATATCTGAGAATAAAATTTTAGCACGAAAGAGAGAGAGGAACGAAAGTTGCTCGATCATAAATCTAGGTTCAAAATACGTACTGACTAAAATGATGATTAGTCTCGTAATTTTATAAGTGAATCGAATATTCAGCAAGTTTATCACAGTTATTTCGTGTATTCACAGCACTATAATAGCTCTTTATACGCTGATAAAATAACCAAAAATTTCAACCCTTTATCTAGCAAAAAGTACAAATAGGCTTTTGATATCATTTGAAAAAAGTTTCCATTCCTTGACGATCCCCATATTCATAAAACGAAAAATTGTGTGAAGTATGTTAATTCATATCAGCGGTGCAGACCGATGGATGCGCACGTAAGGCCCGATGCTCACTTTGATCATGTGCACTCTGGCATGAGATCAAATAAACAACCCACTTGGCCACTGAGGTGCAGGGGCTTTTACGCCACATTTGTTTACAAAGAACCCCTATAAAAACGACTTGAAAACGACCCCTCCAATGATATTGCGGAATTAAAACCGCTAAGTGTTTTGTTTTAAGGGCGCCACCCCTTTATTGCTTTGCTTTTTTTTAATGTAAACTAGTTGAACTTCTGAAAAACAAGTAGGGTTAGTAGTCAATCAATTAATCAAAAAACTGATTTTACAATGGTAGTCTTTCAAGTGTTTCTCTTTGTTTTTGTACTTCTAAGTATTACAGAATACGCTGCTGTTGTCTCTCAAAAACTAACTATGCTCTCTCTTTTCATTACTTTAGAAAAATCGTATGGTGAGTACAAGGTAATTTTAATGAAATGCCGAATTAGTACTCTGTACCTAATGCCAACGTGATAAAAAACAGACACATACGATTATTAGGCACCTAAATATTAAATTGTAAAGATATTCTCTGTTTAATATGGTGTTATCCGCACGTACCTACCTGTTGCTAATCCATGATATGAATTGTGAGTAGGTAAAGAGTCCTGGACATAAGAATCAACGAAGATATGCAAGAAATTTATTTCACAAAATTTCCTAAGGAAATAAACTAGAAATATGAAGGTTTTCTATTGCTCGTGAGATAATCTAATAAGTAAATCTGAGTGAGAGGTTCCACGCGAGGTGTTAAACTATTCAAAATTTGATCATTAAAATTGGTAAGTACCAAACTGATTTCTTCAATTGAATTTGTAATAGCTAAAATAAAATGAAAAGTAAAATCCCAAAGTAGATTATTAATAACCCATGTTTCTCCATAAAACTTAAACTGACTAATAATCACAATAACTAGCACCTATAGGAAGCCTTTTGTAGTTTTCTACTATACACATTGTCTAGGTAGGGTATAGGAAGCAAGTAAGGTAGATTTTTTCAAATTTTAGTAGTTTACAAATTGTATACTATTTCTATGCTCCATGGCTGTACCTCTGCGTCCTGTGGACCTTTGGAGCCGGTCATATAACAGTAGGGACTTTGTAATTAAGATTAGGTTTATACCTCAACCCCAGGGACATCACAAGGGTAGGGCTACTCATTTTAATCCTAAATGGCTTGCGATGAGTTTACATGAAGTTTAAGTGAACTCAAACCAACTTTATAGGGCTGTTTCTGACCTATATCCAATCAGGATAACCTTGATGCATAACTGCCTACAGTTCATTAAAATTTTATAAACTTCGTATTGGTTCTATTTAATTTATAAGTTACCTATGAAAATGTAAGTACCTAGGTCACTCATGCTATTTACTCATATAATTAAGTTAACATGTAAAGTAATGACCGCAGTATGAACTTGGTCCCTACAAAAATCTTGAAATGGTATCTTGATTTTCAATATGCGAAGAATTATTATGTGAAGAATTACAACTTACTTGTTTTAAGTTCGGTTGAGGGCTCGGGCCCCGACCAGTTTCGGCTGATTAAGACAGCCTTCCTCAGGAGGTCAACACAACTGATCACACCCGCCTGTCAGCTGTGATTTTCAATGCCTTCTAGGGAAAATAACATTTCAAACAACTTTCTTGTCAGTTGTCTCGTAAGTAATCAGAGTCTACAGAAAAAATAAATAGATAAATAAATAGTTCGCGTCGAATTAGAACTTCCTTGTTTTTATAAAGCCAGTTGAAAACAAAGGATATCGCCAGGTTAAAAAAATGTTTCTGACCACTGGCTTTTAAAAACTATTGATATTGTACGGTCGATAGGTACCTGTTCTATTTTGTTAAACATTCTGCAACCATGTAGCACAAACGCATCAGTGAACATAATTTCTAACTCACTGAGCATTTACTTCCAATTTTGTGCGGCCTTTATGCTTTCAGCAAAAAGAGCGCTGGAATATTTATGTTTATACACCGTGGGCATCAAAGAACGTCAATATTTTTAATAGGGAAGTAAAACACCAATATACCCAGTAGCGGAAAACCACAATACTTTCCCAACTTGCATGTAAAATTATGTAGGTAAGATACTTTTTTCGTACGGCAAGCGTACCTACATATTTTCATAAGTAAGTCTAAATATGGTGCTAGAGAAGAATGGAGAAGAGAAGATCAGTTGGACGGAAAAGAAAACGAATGAGGAGGTACTTTCTTTGGTCGCGGAGGATCTATGTCTACTGGAGAACATCAAAAACCGAAGAGGGTAGACGGTTAGCCACTTGTTCTACACGAGAAATTCATAAATAATATCGTTGAAGTAAATAAAGGTCGAAGGGAAATGAGGCAGAGGAAGACCAAGGCGCACATATTCTGTTAACCTTTTGAACGCTACGTCACTTTCAAATTACTGAGTTCTGTACGCCACGGCCCAACTATTTAATAGATAAATAGATGACTGGCGTGTCAGGCATTTTATTGGTTGTCAAGACTGGATGACTGGCGTTCAAAAGGTAGGAAAAGTGAACGTCGTTTGTATCAAGAGGTCAAAACAGTAGCAGTAAAAAAAATGAATGGAAAGTGTTCCACCGAAATTTAATGGTCTCTCTCTCTCATCGCGTGGGACACCGAGTCATCCAATGACCCAATGAATGATGATAAAATATAACTCGTTTAGACCGTTTGGTAAATGCTTATCGTGATTTGTTTACTCTAAAAATAACCCGTAATTCTGCAGAGCAATGTCAGTCGTGTAGCTTGGTCTGTGCGTATTTCGTAAATCGGATTCAACTAACCATAGTGGACAACCCAAAAGTAATCAATGTGAGAGTAAATCCCAGTATCGCAGACCCCATCTCCATAGATATCCCTGCCTTCAGTCCAGATTGTGGTCAAAGGACAAACCCTTTTAATACAAAAAACACAATTTTATTTCTTTACTGTAACTACCGAGAGTTTAGGGCTGAGCTTTAGGCACTATAAAGTTTGGAAATTGCGTTTAAATTTCAGTTCAAACCTTGAATATAAATTGTACTTAGCTGAAAATTTCCATTCCTTGAGGCGCCGTTTAAAACTTATTCGGTGATACTATATTTTTTAAATGTTTACTATTTTGTAGAAATGTCCACAAAATAGTAATTTCGAATACTTGGTGTTTTAATCAAACACTAGGAGGTAATGCTATTAAAATTTTGTTTTAAAGTTAAAACACACGAAACAAGTGGAACAAATTCGCACCACCGATGGAATTTGAAAGTGGTGTGGTAGCGTGAATTTTTTCCACTTTTTTTGTTTGGGTTAACTTTGTAACAAAAAGTTAGTAGTTATCTGTAATTTTTGATTCATACGTTCATTATAACACAACATTTTGGGGATTAATGCTTCATAGCCTACCTGCTTAACGAAATACTCTCGCTCGTGACCAAGCAGACAAGAATAATCATAAAAAGTTGTTTTTATTGTTTTCCTCAGCAATTTTGTTTCCATGGAAGTGGCAAAGCGTGTACTGAGCAGATAAAGGCCTAAAATGAGCTATTTCTTGCGAGGCACTGTTTCGGCCTCGATGTGAGCAGTCGTAATCGTGTAGCAGGCACATATAAGGTGTAATAAAAAGCAATTCAAAAACTAACACCCGACTACAGAACAGAGTTATCGCGCTCTAAAAAGTAAGAAACAAGAAATTATAATTAGCTTCTTATAACACAAATATTTATAGTCTACGAAATTTAACAAAAAATACAAAAGATATATGAATTAATATTAAATATAAATTTAGAGTGATATTTAGGTTATAGCCGTGGTATTAATTCATATATCTTTTGTATTTTTTGTTAAATTTCGTAAACTATAAATATTTGTGTTATAAGAAGTTAATTATAATTTCTTGTTTCTTACTTTTTAGAGCGCGATAACTCTGTTCTGTAGTCGGGTGTTAGTTTTTGAACTGCTTTTTATTTTAATTATTTTGGAGTTGTAGGTATGAAAAAAATATCGTATTCAATATTCCAATAAAATCCAGATAAAAGTGCACCATATAAGTAATTTTAATGAACTTCAATTATCACAAACTTATGCTACGCAGTATGTAAACACTACTATTGTAGCATATGCTGAAGGAAGTGCCTTTTCACTTTGTGAATGACCCACCGAGAATCGAACCCAGAACCTTCTGCGTCACATCGGTCGTCAATATTATATAATATTAGCCTAAACTGTCCCACTGCTGGTCAAAGGCCTCCCCTCCCTCTTTCTGGGCTTTCCGGTCTGCGGCTGCTTCGGACCAGTTCGGGTTATATTCGACCAAGTCACCCCGCCAGCGCTTTCTAGGTCTCCCTCTGCGGCGACGTTCTTCTGGAGTATAATAAGTGGCTATTTTGGCCCACCTTTCCGAGTGCATTCGACATACTTCTTCAGCCCAATCCCACTTGAGCCTAGCGGCTTTCTAGCCTAGCGGTCTATGCAAAGAAATTCTTATGAAATTAAAATTTTAGGAGGAGTGATGGATGATGAGGCCAGTAGGCCGAGTGACGATGGAAAAGGGAAAGAGGTAGCCCGCTTGGTCGGGTGTAGCGACCAGGGAAAAGACTGGTCCTACTGGACATATTTGGAGGTTGTATAGCGGGAGCGATCGGCGGAAGCACTTCGATACCGCGTTTCAGGACATTATTTGTGGAGCGCATGCGGTGATTATTAACTGAAATGGTGCATTCACCATTTCAGTTAATAATCACCGCACAAAATTGGACATTTTATTGGTAGTAAGCCTTATTGTAAAAAAATAATTGGAAGAATTCTCAACCTTTCTAGTTCTTCAAGAGAGTTCGGATCATGAGGATTTTTTAAGCAATTTATTTGTATCCAAGGAACAAATAAATAGACCATCAACCTCCTAGAGGCGACGTAGGCTTGTCACCTAAAGTGACTTTCCAAGACCTACAACAACTCTGTCTAGAATACACTCTTATAGTTCGTGAACCATCACCGCCCATTTTGAAAGCTTCCGTAAATGCCGTATCGCCGGTTGCAGCTGTTGTCGATTGGCAATCAGGTGATTTCTTTTTTTTTTCTCTGAGTAGGGCAAGCCCCCCTCAACTCCCCGTATCGGCACTAGGCAAGCTACCTTAACCCTTCGTGTCGCCGGTTGCAGTTGGTCTCGATTTACAATCAGATGTTTGCTTTCTTTTTTTTTTCTGAGGGGGGCAAACCCCCCTCAACCCCCCGTGTCGGCGCTGGGCACGTTACCATGAACCTTTGTGTCACCAGATTTTACCTTTCCGTTTCCTATACTGCGTTGGCTGTTAATTAAAAAAAACCTTATTCTTTCTCAGAATACATTTTCTTCCATTTCTTATATTTATTTACTTACCTCATATTTATTTTGTGACCATTAAAGGCTCGCTGGTTGTCAAAATATTACGTGCATCAACACTCGATAGATCTTGCTAAAACATCTTAAATGGTATGTCATATTTATACACAGAATGTTTTTGTGTAATATGTTTATGAAATACATTAATTTAACATCTTGTTCAAACATATTTTCATTTAACTCGATAGACCTTGGTAAAACATGGTATGTCATATTTATATGCGCAAAGTCATAATCTGATATCTTTGTGAAATGCATGAATTCAATATCTTGTTCAAGCATTATTGACAGGCATGTCATATAAATATGCAATATGTATTACGTCAATCTTGGTACTGCTACTCAAGCTACTCAATTCAGTAAGTCAGATTTCTCAGACAACAGATGTCGCTGTTAGTTTTCCTATTAGTTACTCTTTATATGCGCTCTAGAGGGCGCCATATTTAAATGATAGTGACATGACACAGCCTATAACCACCGGGGTGTTGAGACGTTTCTAATGATACCTCATTAGTCAAGTTACGATAAGTAGTTTAGGAGTTAGGAGGGAACAGACGAAATTAATGCCACATACATACATACATAGCGGTTAAAATCATAACCCTCATTTTGCTTTGCCGTAGTCGGGTAAAAATATTAGCTGCAAATATTTTAAGGGGTGAATCAGCTCTTGAAACTGAACAACGTTCCCCTAGAAACATAGGTCGAATTTTTTTTATCTCCCATACTAATTGACTTGGTCGGTTGTTAATTTTGTATGGTAGGTCCAATTTTTTTTTTATATTTGTACCTATGTTCCTAGGGGAAAGTTGTTCAGTTTCATGGGGTGGTTCGGCCTTTAAAATATTTGCAGCAATTTTTTTACACCCTGCATACCCAAAATAAAACTTTTAATAATAATAAAAAAGGTAGTAAATGAATTAAAAGAGGTAGGTTATTTAAGGAGTACGAGACATTATAATATGAAGCTTGGCCTTGGCCTTGGCCTACAGCCTTGCACGATGCCAAAAAAATAACATATTAGCGACAGTAAATGAAACATAATGCTAGTCGATAATACATAGTACATACTAAAGCCTGATTAAACCCTAACTCATTATATAGGTACCTACGTGATACCTCATCTTGACGTGTTGCGTAAAGATCTTGACAACGTCGTTCAAGACGTCAATTAAAGTTGTGACTGCGCGGCGTAGCACACTGCTACGGCGTAGACACTGAAGTCTGAAGCTTACAAGCTACGGCGTTTACAGTGTTAATACCTGTGTTTAATGCAGTGATACCAACTTAAATTGTTTAAATCGAGATAAATTTTAAGTATTTTTTATAGGTTATTTTAAATATCAGAGGCATGCCTTTTGTAGGCTAATTATAATTAAAAAAGAATTATTGCTTTCGAGGCATTACACAGGAATGAACCAGGGCATGCTCTTAACATTTTCATCTTTTAAACAATATTCATAGTGATAATTGAACGGGTTCTTACCGATACAATTTTTTAATGAGTAGTTATATTTTAACGCTGTTACAAGCGTCATAGCTTTTAACTCTAATAGCCACGACAGTCCACTTCTGGACATAGGGCGCCGCCTATCGAGGGCGTTGCCATACTCACCACGCTTGGCAGGTGGATGGGCGAGCGCAGTGTAATATGTTATACTCACAGGGAATGCTGCTGCATATTCCCTGCACGAGCTATTTATCCCTTAGTCAATTTTAACGCCACCTACAGTAAAATTGGGGTGATGCTATTCTAAGCCAGCACAACTCGGCAACTTCTAAGCCGTCTCATGATCAAAGATAAACAGGAGTATCTGCGTACTATGTACTATGAGTAGAGACAAACATTATGTCTATGATAAGTGTAAAGTAGTAAACCAATGCTACAGTTTTATAGTTTATTATAAAACTTTATTAATTTTACTTTATTTAATTATACAGACATACATACACATATCACGCCTTTATCCCTTGCAGGGTGGGCAGAGCGTCAACGATCGTGAAATTGCGGTCATTTTCGCCACGTCTGACAAGGATTGAGGGTCCTTTCGGGATGGTTCGAAATTAATTACCCACTATTAATTGTCACTATTAATTATAAATTAAGTATTACAATTTATCGGTGACGACTCACGAAGTTGGCAATACCGAGATTGCCAACCTGACAACGCATCCTTGTTATTATTAACTAACCGGATTCCCACAGGATGCGGAAGTCTCAAGTCTATACCGGAACGTCAAAACTAATATCTCAGGGGGACCGTTTAAACTGATGGAACTGGTTAAGGCAAGTTGCGCCGTGATACTAGCGCCACTGCACGAAAATTATCTTACTTTTTTTGCACACAATACGACAGTCTAGTTTATTTTTTTTATTAAGGAAAAAAGTGTGACCTAAGGAGTCTTCAAACTCAATTTCTGAAACTTTGTAATTCGTTTCATGCGAAAATCTGCAAATAATTATGCTTGTATTGTATCACACGTTGTATTTCACTTATCGATACCCACATACCTTAATAAATTTACACACACCCTTCACTATAAAAACATTGAGTAGTTAGTAGAAATGTTAATTACGTGTGGTGAGCCTAGTAGTTGCTGACTTTTGTGCACAGAATCGAATTGTGAAGTTTCATATTACTCCCGCACGGGAACAAATAGTGGAACAACTTAATGGAAAAGCTGAGACAGGGCGGAACTTCATTTACCCAATTTTTTTAAACGCTGTTTAACGTTATTTATTAGTTTTGTGTGTTTTTTGCTATTAAAACTATCACTCATAAACTCAATAAAACTTTGTTTGCTAATACATTTTATGAGCATTTCATTCCATTATTTATAGATTTGCAACACGAACGGTGCGAAGTTTTTTTTTAAGTAGTATGGCGCTAGTATCGTGGCCCTACTCCTCTTAATATTCAATTCGAAGCTAATTCATTGTGGCATTGTGTTCGTCTATCAATTAATTTGCTAAATTAAATATTAAATTGTACCTAGTACTAAGCGAACCTTACCAAATAATGTAGTACTTACCTTAGTAGCTATTGTAGTTCTACCTACATATTAACCAACCCCACGCACATTGTTTTAGTCCAAATCAAAAACCTAAAATCTAGATAATATTTTAATTATAAGATATTTTTTTTGTCTAGTTCTTACCTATTGATTGCACAAAGTTGCCTATGATTTGATTACGTCTTTGTTTTATATAAGGCGTAGTACCAACGTATCAAGTTAGCTGCTTGCTACGCGCGGCTACGTGACTTACTACGCGACTAGAGGCTACGAGAAAATATCTACTACGACTGCTATACTATTCTCATACTACAAGGAATGAAGCCAGAAATCTAAAACAAACTTCTAAGAAACCTTACAATTTGATTCCGTATACAACACTTTGTTTAAAATAATGTTTAATTAAAACAAAATTTAATCAACTCAGATAGAAATCTCTTAAACATAAACCTTTTTAAAATTAACAAGATTTTTTGTTTTATGACTTAACGGGACGTAAACTAAATTAAATTTCTGGTTTAGTCATAAAAAGAAAACGGCTTTCCCTCAAAGTGGCAAGACGTGGAATAAGGTGAGAATAAAAGCGCCGGATGAGCTCGCTTTAGATAGCTAAGAGTCTGCTAAATGAGACAAAACTCTTATTGTGCCTACCTACAATCTACACAAATGTACTTGGAAAGTCTTGGAATAAAAAAAGGAAATGTGAAGCGCTTACGTTTCAGGAGCAGCGATGTGTAAATTAACACATTTTCTCATACAAACAACCACATAGCAGGCAAAGTGTTAGATGTTTCTCTTTTGCCATCCTCTTTCATAATAATCTTTTTTCTTAAACAACCATCTGCAAAAAAGGTATCTTTGATTAGGAAAGTGATATCACTTTTCCGTCGATAAAAAGTGTGCTTATTTGATTTAGGTGCTCTGAAAGATAATTACTTAACATTATCGTAATGTACAAAATTCCATTCTCTTTACAGGCTTATGACTGGTTAAAATTATCTTGTTAGTAGATGTATAGGTAAATGACGTACTACCAGTAAGTTAAGGTAATATTAATCATACAGTTATTAATATGCTGAATCACGGATCTGAATGAATAACCCGTTCCAGTCCATTTCACTTTTATTTTCAAACTTCCATGCCGATGGGTCGTGCGATTGAACCACGGAGGAGAGTAACCAGTTACACTGGTTACTGTCCTCCGTGGATTGAACCTATCACGTATAACTTTACCTACCAACTGATGTGTGAACGAGGAAAATATTCGGCGATTTGTTTCCTTCAGGTTAATTCTATAGATTGTATCCAAATTCATCATCATCAACATCACTGGCCTCATACGTCTGTGATGATTTAGTCAGTGTCTAAGGCAAGAGCACAGACACTGCTTGGGAAGCAATCGTGGAAAACGCCACCAGGACCTGCGCCACCCGCTCGACCTTCCCGGCTGACTCTACAGGAAAGACGAGACGATACGTGCGGAGCCAGATGGGCTGCAGGAGTCTGCCGCACGATAGAACTCTGTCACACGCGCCTGCTGACGGAGACCTCGTTCTGGGTTTAATGATGAGTTGTCCTTCTCCAGATCCGGTCTTGGATCTGGTTGATTCCTCGGTCGTCCTTTACGACCTTCACCGGAAGAGAGGGGGCGGTGCTATTCTTCTCTGCCATGGCACTATTCAAATTATAGACCCGCAAAGCTAGCAAGAAAACTTTTGGCAAGGTTCGGTTGTTTTTATCGCATTACAAACTTTGTAACACTTGCAGGTACCCTTTACCCTCCCACACACGTGTTTCCGTCATTCGACCGGAACCTTCATGTTTTACGAGTTATCTATACAATCCAAAAAAGAAACGCTGAAAAGATTAAATTTTTGATATTCTCTAAAAAGATTTGATATCCTCTAAGAAGAAGTTATAAGCTGCTTTTCAACACAAATTCATTGTAAGACCACAAAGAATTTCAGTTTCCATTCTTTCCTTTTGAATCTTGTAAATCCCAATGTCATTGCTGGTTTTGACGAGCCGGGAAATTGAATCCTTCCTACTCTACCCCCTTCGTGCCGCAGACGGCGGAGCGATTACATGCAGAATGTCAACAGGATCAAATTATAGCGCAATCAATAATAATTTATTATTGCCGTCGCAAGGTGGTGAACAGCTATCATTACAGTGACAATTTGAGGGGAGTTGAACGTGAACGGTAATGACTCCCCCCCGCGCCCCGCGTCAAATCTGCGTGTAATCGCCTCCCCCTCCTCCCGGCATCGTCTTTAGGCCCCGATGAATATTCATACCGCGATCGACGCCTTCCCTTTATTCACTGTAAACACGTGTACGTGTCCTTTCAAGCTCGTCTTGTATTACGTAAATATCCAATATATTTTTCTTTAATGAAAATGTAAGCTTCTACCGCTTCTCACACAATCAACTCGTCTGATTAAAGACTCGCTATTGTAGTTACGTACACAGCATCCGTAAACGAAGCTTCCATTTCATTCTTATCTAATCTTGTTTAAATAGTATAAAGACTCTGACGTCGTGCTTTTAAGAACGAGCTTGGTTCCACTTCTAAAACAGAATGCTGAAATTACAATTTCTAAAATGTGGAAATGTTAACGTTGGAACTAGAGCGTAAAAGTAAAGGTGTGTAGTAAAACACAACCATGGGTGGGGTTAGAATCAACATATTTTAGAGGAGGGATTACTGCGTAAAGGATTGTTTCTGGCAACCATAAACAAGAGTAAAGTGTTATAAATCGAAAAGAACGATGTATAAAGGAGGATGTATCGGATTCCACGTAGGTGAGGGTTGCCGGAAAACGGCCTTCTCGGAGACTTAGACCTAAGAATGATGCTTAGAAGGGGCTTGCGAACGAGCAGAACGGTGCATAAATAAGCTTGGCTCGCTAAGATTTCGTTCGCGGTGAAAGTAGTTCTAGTAATACCAGTACCTGAAAAGTGTCATTCATAAGGCTGGTTTCAGAGCGACGCGTCTCGGCAGCGCTGCCCAGCCGCGCGCGCCTCGCATTACACTAGATTGTATGTAGCGTTTCATAGTGACGCGTCTTGGGCCGCGTCTCGGCCGCGCCGCGGTCGGATTTCCTTCGATTGCCAGTAGCGTCGACTTGCAATCTTTTAAGACCTCGTTGTTGCACTCTTTTCCTTATAACGTATATAGCTAATATAGTGATTACGTTTGCTGGCATAATGATTCTCTGCACTCCGCCGTACACCACAACGAAGCGCGCGCGTCTGAATGTCGTTTCACAGCGAACGCGCTGCCCAGGCGCGCGCCCGAGCCGCGCGCGCCTGGGCAGCGCTGCTGAGACGCGCCGCTCTGAAACCAGCCTAAGTTGGGTGTTAAAAATGCTACTCACTCAACTTTTTGTGTTTGTACTTAGGTGTTTTGACACCAGGGCTCAGCGGTCGTCAACTCGATTTCCCACATGATGTGAAGTAGTTTTGAGATGTGCTTCTTGATTTTATGTTCTTTCAGCCGAGTCAGGTAGATATAACAGATTACAATAGTTAGCATTGAATCGACGATGAAATAGCTATTTGTAGAGTTCCTTCTAATCCTTTCTTGGTCTAAGGTCGGGAAGAACAAAAGGTCGCAAGTCGAGAGCGAACCTCGAAGGCTGTGACGAGGGTCCCGTCACTCCAACAGAGGTTCCCAGCGCCCATCGCCTCTTAGGTACACAAACCGACTTATGTCAATAAATATAGTACATCCCGAGAATTCTGTCTGAAACATATTTTATTTCAATTCCAAGTAACAGTTTTAATAAAGTAGAAGCACTCCTTCATCTTCACATCTCTTATTATTTAAACTAAGCGTAGTATGTACGTACTAAGTACTTATTTAACTATCTACTTACTATAATATTCTTTTTTTTAAGGTCTACATTTAGTAACATCAGAACCATTGATCAGAATAGTCTGCCTACGGTAAATGCTTAGATAAAGGCCAGTTTCAACTCCAAACTCTACATGAACAACAGCCTTGTCATATTTTAGGGCCTTAAGAGGATCCCCTATGGTATTTTCATACAGACGTATTCCCCTGTTTTCTCTAGAGCATTTTTTTTTAAATTATATTAGGCCTACTAAAGGCATGCCTAATTTTATTTCTTTTTCCGAAAATATTACGAGAAGAAAATTATGAGCAATTTTCCATAACTAAAAATGATTTTTTATAAGAAGAGGAATACGTTTGTATGAGAAGGCTCAAAAATAAGGAGCACTCAGGAACGCCCCTATAACAAAAAAGTAAGACGTGGGTTGAACGCGTAAACGCATTTTTTGTACGAAGTTATTTTTTAAGCACGCTTTTGATGTGCATCTGACTTTTTGGTGTAAGATCCATAGTTTTTAGTCATCAAACTGTGAACCTACATGTATTGTATGTACGGACAAAGTTACATACTAAATTTTGTACTACAAGTTCCAAATTGATTACGTAGCTTCATACGAATTCGGTAAATAGGAATATTATGCTCATTTGCTAGAAAATAATTATTGACTAGAAACAAGAATGTTCCATGAGCAAATATCAATTGATCAATCGATACAATAAATTACTAATTTATACTTAAAATTAATTCACTTTTTTCGCCTCTACATTGGCGGTACTAACTCTTATTACTCTACTAAGATTGAACGTCAAAAAATAATAATAGTAGCGAATCCAAAAATAAAAAACTCCTAACGCACAATATACTGATGTTAGCATTAAAGGCAAAAACGGTAAAGTTTTATCATAACCTAGAGCCCTATGAACGAAATTCTCGTAAACACATAAAACTATAAGTCCATAAACGTATAGAGATTCTAAGTGCCCTAACATAGGAAGACGCAAAAACCCTCTAATGATTTTCTTACTTTTACCAGTCTTTGGTTTCTCGTATAGAGATGGAATGTTCCCGAATGCAATCGCGGAATGTGTTAACAACATGAATATTTTAATTGACAATAAGTTTTTAGGATACAATAGAGGGAATAGGGAATAATGTCCTATTGTAGAAATAATTAAAAATAACTTGCCGTCGACGTCGCCTAGCACCGCCAGAAAACTGAAACAACATAGAATATATTATTACTTGGCTGATTATTTCTTAAAACACTTCGTTAGTACTTTAATTTGTATCTACTAGATATGTAGCTTAAAAATATCACCATCAGCACCTATACCTGAGCACGATCTTCAGTTACCCTAATCTGACTTATTACAGGCATCTTCTGAAGATCATAGCTACACTTTACAATAATACGATATTGCATATTTATAGTATATTACCTTATCACATCAGAAAAAAAACGATCTGTAAATGGCGGCGGTTACCTGAGTGTGAGGAAGAAAGTATGAAAGCCTGGTATATGTAAGAGTCTCAGTAGGAGAGAAAGCATGACAGTCGGTCGCCATTAACAAAATCCTTTCGGCATTTACGGGTCTGAATTGCGTGCAGATGAATTCCGATACCAAATGTCATAAAAACAACAACTTACCTCATTGGAATGAGGATCATCAGAATTGCCTTCTCGTGAACATGCCAACCAAACATAAACGAACAAGTGGCACAAACGACTAGACATCTGAAAAAAAGACATGCTTCTTAATGTTTTAATAAAAGTTATTGTTGAATAGCAGAAATATTGTACAAACCTAAATATAAGATGGATGTCGTTGTGTTTGTTTTCAAAGAAGTGCCTACCTAGCCTTTAATGGAAAGTTCTAATTGATTTTCCTAGTTAGAATACCTACATTCCTCTCTGCTTTATGCTAGGAAAAGTTTTTCATGCCGGCTTAGAATAGCATCACCTCATTTCTTACCCGTGGATGTCGTAAGAGACGACTGACTGAGGGACTTGAGGGTTTCTGGTGAATTACAACTTTTAGGTGACAGGCTGACAACTTGTCACTATAGTGATACGCGAATGATCTCAAACAGCCCTCAATATTTGTCAAACGTGGCGGTTGTGACGACCGCATTTTACCGCTGTTAACGCTCTGCCTAGCTTGCAAGGGATAGAGACGTGATATATGTATCTGTATGTAGTAAGCTCTTCAGTTTCAAGGGCTCAATTCAGTTTTACTTAGATGTTGGTTAGTCTATAAGTATTTACCTGACAAAGCTGACAGTCCTGTATCTCCGGTCAGCACCCAGATGCCACAACTTGACAAGAGCTGGCACCATGGAGGCGACGGTCAGCAGAAATGTGACGCTCGGCCTTACAGATGGCAACACCGAGTGTTCATATTCCTGGACCAAGCCACCGGTCATTGCTGCTTCTGTTTTTGTTACTGGTACGCCCAATCTTGGCACTAGAACAAAATTAATAAGGACTTCAATAATTTGTGAGTATATTCAACAACAAAAATGTTTTTTCTGTATTCTATCTAAATACAGTATTGCAATACAGTAATATGCTGTGTTCTGTCGTAATATTAAAAATCTGGCAACATAAAGGCTTCTAAGTGAGGATACTGCAATAATTGCAATAATAATTAAAGTGTCCTCACTTAGAAGCCTTTATAGCACTGATAGAACTGCTATTATAGTAGTTACTGTATTTTAGAAATAAATCACAAGCACCATAGTCTACTGCACTATTCTATTCATTGGTACTTACATATCACAAGCAAAATTTTATCAGCAATATTATAAAGTGCCCAAAAGTTAGGAGCCCAATAGGCATGACAGAGTCCTCTTTTGAATGGAAATAGTCTTGAAAATACCTGCAAGGAAGAGATGAAATAAAAGTAGAGTTACTACTTTCTGTCAAACAAAATGAGAAATGAGTATGAATACAAATTCCCATATACAACTTTTTTTTTCAGTTTTAGTAAGCCCATAGTCACAATGGGAATGTTTTTTGTTCAATTAGTTCTTAGTAGATGACGCTTGGAATGAATTATATACCATAGATAGGGGTAATAAAGTTACTTATGAAATTGTAAAAAAGTTTATTTTTATTAATGAGAATAATAAAGCACACATTAAAATCCCATTAAATAGTGGTAACAGGTAACTGTATTCCTGGAATAACAATAAAATCTGTTACCCCTATTAAATAGGATTTTAATTCGTTCAGTGCTTTATTATTCTCATTTATTAATCAATCTAAAAAAGCACCACCTAAATCAGATAAGTGTTGCTATCACCCCAAAAAATCCTCATTAAAAAAAATACCTGTGGTAAATGTTTGTAGAAAGGTCCAAAAGATAGACCAAACACAGCAATCACAGTGAGGCCAAGTTTGATAAGGTTTGTCATGGAGAATGAGTACCAAGCGGTACGGACTCCATCAGAAGATGCCACAGTGAAACAGTAGGCTCTTAGTAGATGCACTATGTAAACTGGAGCTATGTACAAGTATATGTGTTTCAGGTTGAGAAGCACTGCGAACCATAAGGCAGCCTGGATGTACTTTGACTGGAACAAGTTATTAAATTTCATGATATTATTATGAAAAATACACAATTTAATAACAAGGTTTTTAAAGTAATAAAAGTAAATACTTTCAAGGGATGAACCAGCCCATGAAACTGAACAACTTTTCCAAGGAACATAGGTCGAAATATGGAAAAAAATATTGTTCCTCTCATACAAAACGCACCAACTGACAAGTCAGTTTGTATGTGAGGCCTAAAAAATTTTTTAATTTTTCGACCTATCTTTCTTGAGGAAAGTTATTCAATTTCATGCACTGGTTTATCCCATGAAAGAAAGTTAGCACTCTTCCTAACACCTCGTGAGTAAAAAAAAATATTTAATGTAAAAGCATAGTTTAGGTAATATCATTAACCAAGTGGTCACGATTCCTGGTGTGATTCACAACTACACCAGAGACATAATTTTCACTTCAGGTAATGTATAAAATTGTTCATACAAGTTGTTCATTCTATAAAATAAAAGTTAACTAACTGACCTTTATCATGTTTGAGATGGAATACAATAAGAAACCATACAAGAATCCATTGTATTGGAAATGTATGTGATCCACCATGAGCAGTCCTGGATTTGACACCAGCAAAATAAACACCAGAAGCTTCCCGTTGCTGACAAGGTCAGAGCAACTGAAAAGGAGAAAAAAAATCGAATTAGACAGACTCACACACCTCATCACACCTTTATTCAGAGCATTAACAACTACGACAAATATGGTTCCTATCGCCACATCTAACAAATATTGAGAACCATTTCCTAGCCAAGCCAATCCATGAAATTATTAAAGTGTTGGCCTGTATTTACACCCACTACTTCATGTTGTTTGAGTAGCAAATTTTCAGCAGCAAAATGTAGAGTGTGTCACCCTCCAATGGTGTGAGTTTCGTTAAATTACTCCAGTACTTTTAGCTCTTACTGTATCTTTCTTTGAACAAGGAGTAATCAAGGAAACTTACCTTTTAGCACTGAATATGTACAGAATATCCAACGCTATCACAGACAGTCTTTGAAATAATACAGTCATCTCGGAATCGTAGTTTAAATTCGTGACGTAAAGCATTTCTGGGTCGAAATACTTGGCTATATGGGACAATCCATACTCCAACCAAGCGAAAAAAGGTGGATAGTCCAGCGTCCATTCCGAAGTTTTCTCGTAATACCACTGGTCTATAGTAAGATTGTGTGTGATTGCTAGCCAATTTCGATGCACTTCGAAATCTGTGGAACGACTGAAACAACAAAAATACAGACGTGTACGAGTTTTGTAATGCATGTTACAAACTAGTAATATAATGAACATTTCTCACTTACTATAAAGGCATGAAGAAGAACTTAACTGCCGTTATAATTACCGCGACCTGCGTTATCATTTTACCAGCAATATTAAATAAAAAACTTAAAATAAACTATACCGGTAAATAGCAAAACAGCTGTGTAAAACGCTAGTTTTATTATATTCTCTTTGGCTGTGACATGAAGTGCGTTCGAGATGTTTGTTTCACATTAACAAGAAATTTTCTCGATTGACAGTTCTTACCTATAGTTTGTAAAATAGCTTGTTAGCTGTGACTTTTGACAGATCCATACTAAAAGAGAAACGAACAAAGGAAAATGGATCTTATGTGATAGCATTAGCCAAAAACTGACAGAAGTCGCATGTATCAAGCAAAATTTTATGGAGTATAAACCCCCGTCGAGAGTGACAAGTAGAAAATTTCGCAAATCGAGAACTTTGCGAACGCACTCCTGGCGATCTGTGACAGAATCATACCATATTGTCAATCACTCAATCAGATGCGTTTAATGCGCAAGAAATATTATTTGCGAAATAGTGTGCAACGAATATTATTTGAAAATTGTGTGCAACAAATAATTTGTTGACCCTTAGGGTATTAACTTCACAGCGGATGGCGGCGGCGGCGACTCAGCGAAACAAGCTAGTAGAGCACCATCTCGAACTCATTTTTGCATGTGAGTAAATGAGATAAATTACATTAGCGTTTCGACCGCTGAAATGTGGCTTTAAGTATTTAGATTAGGGTTGATGAGAAAGCTGTTGAGGAAGAGAAAGTAACAAGCTGAAACTAGGAGAATGCGGATGAGAATGAATATTTCTTTATTAGGAAGAGGATGCGGATAAGGAAACGGCCTAAAGAGACAAGGAATGAAAAAGACATGAAAATTAATAGGTACTATGTTCACATTGTTTACTAAGAACTATAGGCGTAGGCTTTTACGTAATCTTTGAGGATGAGGAAGTGGAAGAGGAATTTTCAACATTCTATTATGTGGAAGCGGTAGCGGATGAGGGACTTTAAAAATCGCGGAACTTTCGTATTATGAGGATGCAGAAGAAGAATCTCAGAATAGAAAGACCTCAGAACAGAAAAAGGATTTAAAAAATGAATATAGGTATTATATAAAAGCGGGTGCCCGCGGCTCCAATCACGTGGAAGTTGGTTTCAAAAATAATTCCGTTGAATCTCGGAAGAACATTTTTTGGGGATAAAAACTATCCAAGGTACACTCTATGTGTGTGCCAAATTTCATAAAATAGGTTCCGTAGTAACAATAAATAAACAAACATACATACAAACTTTCGCATTTATAAATTAATATTAGTAGTTAGGTACGATGATAATGTTTGAATAATTTAATGTTGCGCATTACTATAACTATCATCAGCTGCGATTTTCTTATTTCCCAGCTTACTTACCCGTATTGTCAATCTGTCAATCAATTCAACTGTAAAAAAAATGTCTCTCTAAAATTCAATCAAGGAAAATCTATTGAAAATACAGTAAATATTGAAACATAAGCTGATTTTTTAGTTATTTTGTAGAGAATTATGGCGATACTACACCGAGCTTTATTTACTTGGTTCATATTTTTGGTATTTCTGATACTATTATGTCTTAGATTGGAGTCAAGAACTCATTGGAATTGGTTCATCGTTTTCATACCGATGTGGGTCTACGACAGCATATTGCTGATATATGTGCTCTTCCACATGGTGTCACACTGCAGGAATGGAATTGAGAGGTTTCGTGGCACCATCAATAAACACATTTGGTACATAGCAGCTATTGGTCTAAAAATGGCTGCACAGATCATAATTTGTATAAAATTAGAATACGCTAAATTAACTCTGCCTATTTATGTTGTTATGACGCCTATATGGATGCTACTACCTGTGCTGTGTATAGAAGTATTCATGCACCTTATTAAACATTCTAGTGGCAGTAGCAGGTACTAATACCTGCACTTTACTTTTAAAATAACTGTAAACAACAACACTTCACGTTATGGCTGTACCTTGAACTATAATAAAACCGACATGTGACATTGTGTCGTATGTAGATAATTTTAAAACTTGGCACACAGTCATTGACATGGTTGGGTGTGTTTGTGGATGTCACAAACTCTAGTGGGTACGTCAAGCTCCTTGATGATATAACTACGGAGTGCATCTAGTCCTGAATGCCACCGGCAATGGAGAACATTAAGAATACTGTTGTAACTGAAGTGCCCGCTGGAAGCCGAGTGACCCTGGATTGTCACAGCAATGATTACAACCACAACTTTATGTATTGGATTTTGGGAAGCAATGAAGTGATCGGCCCTGGAAGCCACTATGATGATAGGAAGTACAAATATGAAGTACTATCAGGAAAACTCCATATTGATGTGAGTATCTGAAACATGGTTCCAGTTATGTAACAAATATAAAACATCCACTAATCATTTCCTGCTCAAATACCAAACCAAAACACTACCAAAATTATTTTTGAAGTATTTATTAATTTATTTTTCTTAGCATTTTATGTTATTACCAAACTCTGTGTGTGTTTAGTCAAGAGTTTGTCAAATCAGAATTTGTGATCAAGAATTGGTTGTAGCCAGCGCAACAACCACTGCAGTGTGAAAGATCTTTTAGGGGTGTTAATTCAGGTAAATAATTTTATATGAATCAGTTTTTTATTTAAATTTTCAGCAAGTATCCCCTGAAGAGACTGGCTACTACCGATGTGTATCTGGAAAGGTGCAAGGCGGTGGCTATACTGTTGGAGCCGTCGAGATGATTGTCAAAGGATCTGCCTTCTCAGCCATGGATGCTGTGAAGCTGGTGGCCATTGTGGTTTCCATCATTGTCCTGATCAGCTGTGCCGTCATATATTACCGACTCCGAAAAGAATGGAACAAATATGATGGAAGAGCGATTGTTCCAAGTAAGCTATACTTTTTTAAAGTATAATTTTAAACTTTTTAGAGGTTTCACACAAAACCATCTCATTCTAATCTCTCTTAGCCAGCAGACTTATGCTGAAAAAATTGTCTATATACCTAGATCAAAATTACCTAGTACTTCCAAAAAATTATAGTTGTAAAACAAGTACCAAATTCTAGTGATAAGACAGAAAAAGGCTAGTAATAAAGGCTCTTTGGACAAAAGTATGAGGCTAGGTGTGTGTGCTTAGCAACCTAAATTATTATTATAATTTGTGGAAAAAATGCCTGAATTTGTTTGCTAATTATGACTAAGTATACCTTGAGTCAACAGTGCAGTGGCAAAACTAACACTAATACATAATACTAATGTTGATCAAACAGACTAAGATAAGAAAAGATGGACCCATCTGGAAGCCTTGCCGTAACCTAGATATTCTTTATTTTATTCTGAGCTTTGTTTCTTTTTTCAGGAGATGACGATGAGGAAGATGAAGGTGAAGGAGATGAAATATACAATGCTACAACAATGCCAGGTCCCAGCCAACCCATGCCAGGACCAAGTAGAAACCAATCATCAGAACATCTCATATATGGTATTGAGAATCAAGGGTTAGACACAGATTTTAATTCGGTATTCGAAAACATACAGATAAAATCACCACCTAGTTTAATTTAGTTTGAATAGAACTGCAATGATAGTTTGAAACAAAGATATATTAGTGGGGCTCTCTCTATAGAATGGTGAAAATTATATTAAAGTATTTTAGTTCCTGCAGTTGTAATTGTGATATGATATTTAGAATAGTTAGATAGAACAAAATAGTAGCTGCAAGAAATATTTGAACCCTGTGGGTAATTTCCAAGCTATTTTGAGGTGTAGTCTTACTTTACACAAATATATTGTACCTATTGGCAAACTTCCACATACTTCTGCAGAGATATATTTCTGCTTAACAGTTGTATTATAAAATAGTTTTTGACTAGTCATATCAATGCTATAGTGTGATGAAATGAAATGAAACATTCTTGAAATACCTAACCAGCTACTTTTTCCTAAATCAAGATATCTTAGCATAACATTTTGTACATTTTTGTAATGTAGTTTTATAATAGTAGCTTTAAGTAATTGTAAGTAGAAGAATAAAATATGCTTAAAGAAATAAATACAATTTATCAGTTTAACTATTTTATAATTTTTTCGTTGTTACATGATCTGCGAGTGTTAACCACATATAGAAAAGAACCCAAATCAAACCCCACAGAAGCAGAACCCTTATAAGCGTGCTGCCATCTGTGAGTGTGTTGAAAACTTTGATAGTTCACAATGTTTTTTAATAGATGGCAGAACAACAAAAACGCAAGGGGCGATTCTTAAGAAGCGTGACTAAACTTTCGCCACTTGTATCTCCGTGTGACTCCGTATTTATACTCAATATCTAGAGCAGCTATGCATAGCCCGCGGGTCGCAGGCGACCCGTGGGGTTTATGCTTGTGGCCCGCGAGCAGTAGCACATGTTGTCATGTTACAGAACAGAAACGCCAGTATCAAAGGACAATTAAATATATTTTTGTTTTGTCGCACAACAAAGACGTTTAAATTGCAAGATTACTGTCTACTAGTGTATTCTACATAATAAATATTTTTCTACACAAAGCTTCGAAACTGGCATTAGTACTCTTTTGGTCTAAGATCCGGCCATACTACTCGTATGACCTTCACCGAACTGTTTAATTAATAAATGAAATATGTAAAGTTTTATACAATAAAACATGCCAGTAAATATATTGCGTAGGTATGACACTTCCCTAAAAAAAATCAGTCCATTGTATCTGAATCTAAAGGATGAATCAGCCCATGAAACGGAACAATTTTTCGCTAGGAACATAGGTTGAATGAAATATGAAAAAAAAACAACTCTCATACAAATTGACGGTACAATTGTGTGGGAGATTCAAAATATTTTTCATATTTCATAGGGGAAATGGGCTGATCCTTAAAATATTTACACCCTGCGTCAATATTTTTTTTTTGATACTCTGGACTGAATTTTTTTTAGGCAATCCATACGCAATATATTTATTGGCATATTTTATTGTATAAACTTTACTGCAGGCAGCTTGCGCATTTGATATAGCCATAGCTAACACCTATTTTCAGAAGAAAGATGAACACCTGATAACTTACAAAAGCGGTAACCATAAAACGCAAATAGACTACTTCTTGCTTAGAAGAAAGAACCTTAAGAGCGTCATAGATTGTAAGGTAGTGCCAGGTGAAGCCGTAGTCTCTCAGCATAGACTCCTACTACTGGAAATCAAATTGTGTGTCCAAACCAACCGAATCAAAACGCAGTCCCAGCCCAAAATAAGATGGCACTTATTGGAGAGAGAAGACTTGGCAGAGGATGTTCGAAAGAAAGTAGTTGACAAGATGATTGAATTGGGAGATATGGAAGGGAAGTCAGTGAATGATTGTTGGAGTGAAATGTCAGGCTGTATAAGGATGGTAGCGAAGAATGTACGTGGAGAAACAAAAGGCAAAGGTGTCATCGAGAAGGATACATAGTGGTGGAATGAAGACGTCCAAGCAGCTTTGAGAGAGAAGAAGAATGCGTTCAGAGAGTGGCAAAGTGTCGTTAATGAAAGCGAGAGTGTGAAAGACGCCAAAAGAGAGACCTATAACACCTGCAAACGTGCCGCCAAAAAAGCTGTAGCCATTGCAAGAGCCAAGGTTCAAGATAAATTATATAAAAACATTGCTAACCCTAGCGGCCAAAAGGACCTCTACAAATTGGCAAGAGACAGAGAGAAGAGTGCTAGAGATATAATGCATGTGAAGTGTATGAAAGATGAAACAGGAAAGGTCTTAGTGGATGACGAGTAGTTGAAAGCGAGATGGAAGAAGTATTTTGAAAAATTGATGAATGAAGAGAATGTATGGAGTGGAGAACTAGAATATGTCCAGCGTAACTTAGGCTTGGTGAATGAAGTGAGTGTAGATGAAGTAAAAAGGGCAGTGAGAAATGGAAAGGCTGTAGGACCAGATTGTATACCAGCTGAAATATGGAAGTTATTGAGTGCGGATGGATGGAAGTGGCTGGCTTTATTCTTCAATAAGTTGTTGCATAATGTGGCGATCCCTGATGAATGGCGTAACAGTACGCTGGTACCCGTCTATAAAAACAAGGGTGATGTACAGGACTGTAACAACTATCGAGGAATAAAGCTCATGTCACATACGTTTAAAGTATGGGAGAAGGTGATAGAGAGACGATTGCGAGGAGAGTGTGAAATTAGTGAAAACCAGTTCGGGTTTATGCCGGGTCGGGGAACAATGGATGCCATCTTTGCGCTTCGCCAACTGTGCGAAAAATACAGAAGTGCCCAAAAAAACTTGCACATGGTGTTCGTCGATCTCGAAAAGGCATACGATCGAGTGCCCCGGGAGGTTTTGTGGTGGGCTTTGAAAGAGAAAGGTGTGCCAGGGAAGTATGTAGATTTGATACGTGCGATGTACAGGCAGTCGAGTATACAGGTCCGGTCTTCCGCTGGTACAACTGACGAGTTCAGTGTGGCTGTAGGCTTGCACCAAGGGTCGGCTCTGAGTCCTTATCTCTTCCTGTTAATAATGGATGCTCTGACATCGGCAATACAGGATGAGACACCCTGGTGCATGCTGTTCGCGGATGACATTGTGCTCGTCGGTGAAAGTGGATAAGAAGTACAGGGCAGACTGGAAAAATGGCGGGAAAAGCTAGAGAGTGTTGGCCTGAAAATCAGCAGAACCAAGACAGACCAAATGTTTTGCGATTTCGGCGGTCTCTCTAGCTATGTTCCGGTAACGCTCAATAACATATCCTTGCCAGTCTGCTCCGACTTCCGGTACCTCGGTTCACTTATAGGCTGGTTTCAGAGCGACGCGTCTCGGCAGCGCTGCCCAGCCGCGCGCGCCTCGCATTACACTAGATTGTATGTAGCGTTTCATAGTGACGCGTCTTGGGCCGCGTCTCGGCCGCGCCGCGGTCGGATCTCCTTCGATTGCCAGTAGCGTCGACTTGCAATCTTTTAAGACGTCGTTGTTGCACTCTTTTCCATATAACGTATATAGCTAATATAGTGATTACGTTTGCTGGCATAATGATTCTCTGCACTCGACAGTACACCACAACGAAGCGCGCGCGTCTGAATGTTGTTTCACAGCGAACGCGCTGCCCGGGCGCGCGCCCGAGCCGCGCGCGCCTGGGCAGCGCTGCTGAGACGCGCCGCTCTGAAACCAGCCATACAGGGCGATGGTGAGATAGACCGGGCTATCAAGCACAGGATAAATGCGGGATGGATGAAATGGCGTCAGGTCACGGGCACAAGGTGCGATCCACGAATGCCCCTCAAATTGAAGGGCAAGATTTATAAGACGGTGGTGAGACCTGTCGTCATGTATGGATCTGAGTGTTGGCCCACAAAGGTGACGGATGAAAGACGAGTACATGTAGCTGAAATGAGAATGCTGAGATGGATGTGCGGTGTGACCAGGATGGATAAAATAAGGAACGAGTATATTAGAGGAAGTTTGAAAGTAGCGCCAGTGACAGAAAAGATGAGAGCTAGTCGTTTATCGTGGTATGGGCATGTTATGAGGATTGATGAAAATCATGTGACGAAGAAAGTAATGAATATGAATGTAGATGGACGCAGAAGGAGAGGAAAAGGTTTGGATGGATTGTATAAAAGATGATATGAGTCAAAAAGGTGTAAACGAAGATTTGACTGCAGATAGAGATGAATGGAAGAGGAAGACATGTTGCGCCGACCCCAAATAAATTGGGTTAAGGGCAGGCAGATGATGATTTTATTGTATAAAAAATATATCTCATTTATTAAACAGGTGGGTCAAGGTCGTAATATGGCGGGAAACCACGCTAGATCACCATAAACCCCAACTGAGCGAAATTCCAAATTTTTCATGTACACTAACATCCCCAAAGTAAAAAACCTTTTGATTATAATATCTCAAACAGGCAGTGCTATCTCTTTTGAAATAAAAGTTCATCGCCTTGGAGGAGAACGCGTTTTGTCGGAATCGGGGGCAATGCACGCACGGCGACGAATGACTCCTAAAAATCGACACCCACAGTCGGACGGAGTTGCACGCACACATCGGATTTGAGTTGACAGACGTGCGTTCAGAACAATCAAGTCAGGAATGCGTTCGGCGATGGTCTGGTCTCGATTTGCTAAATTTTTTCAATTGACAGTTCTTAAACTCACATGCGAGAGTAACTTGCGGGTGCTTGCATTAAGCACAATAAATAAGCAAATTTGCAATAACTTTTTAACTGGTAAGTACGAATCATAATAGTTATCTTCCAAGAGCCTGAAGCCAAAGCGTAGCGTATCTTCAAAACGCGGTTTCACTATCTTCATTGTGATGTTCGCATCTCGTGTCCCGTTTTATTTCACAGTATCCATTTATTCGCCTCCCTCTCTCCGCCGGCGTTTGGTATCGAGATTCCCGCTCGTGTTATCGGGAAGGAACCAGGAAGTTTACGTGTACACTGTTGACGTGGCCCAATCCAGCAGGTACCTACTGAAAACATCAAGTTCCGACCTAGATTCAGTATTAATTTTCAAGCTTACATCTCCGCTTACTCTAGTATTTGTTACTCTTATTTGTAGCAAAAATGCTGACCAGCTTATACCTCGCCTTGGCCATATCAGCGGCTTTTGCCGGTGTGCCCAATCCTGAGGAAAAAAGGTTGATGGATCACTTGTCTGAAGCGGAACACTTCAAGAATGAGCACCACAATAAGCAGTTCGACCACGACGCATTCCTTGGAGAGGACCAGGCCAAAACATTCGACCAGTTACCTCCTGAAGAGAGTAAACGAAGGCTGGGGTAAGAATGTTTCAGAAATCCTTAAATTTCCACCATTACTTCTCAATCCAGTTCTACTCTTATTGATGAGTTTTTTCTCTACTTTTTACTGTTCATAATTTTTTCATACAATTGTTTTCCTAATTATCAGAATTTTGGATTAATCTACCTAATCTGCCTTGCCACTAAGAATTTCATTCATAGTTTTGTACTCAAAATAGCTAATCTACTTACTAACTATTTTAAAGTTCTCTAAACACATGCAGATTAAAATCACAAGCTGTGACTAGTGCTACGAACTACGATAAAAAAAACTTAAAACTGTGTTATTTTCAAGTCAGTCATAAGTAGATTTTTCATTTTATTGCTTTACATTTGAAAGAACTTCTATTGCAAAAATAAATAATTATGTTCTTCATATTCCTATTCCATTAAATTTTCAGAATCTTGATTATATATTTTGGTTTTCAGGCCTTTTTATAAATATAGGTAGACAAGACAGACATAAAACAAGAACCAAGAAGTCATTAACCTATTGTTCTAGTTAAAGACTGCTATCTCTGACTACCAATTTCCTCTCTCATATTAATCTGTTATGGTAGTTTATCTCGCCCACACAGTATGTGGGTTAAACCAACTTTAGATTTATCTGTCTTTAGGTATGAAGAATTTATGTTACTAGTCTCATTCTTTCTTATTGAGAGGCATAACCGTAAGAAAGCAATGTTCTATCAAAAGTTTACATCACTAATGCCACTATCATAAGTTTGGTGACCCTGCTTATCATAATGTAAAACCATGTTTGATATGATAATAGGAACTCAATACATATAATGCAGAATTTTTAATCTGCAACATTTCCTTTTCTTTGCAGTTTTTTTGTGTTTTAATATTATAATATGTAGGTACTATTAATCTCTTGAATGCCTGTCTGTCAACCACATAATGTGCCTATTGTTCCAATAATTTTCTTCCTAGTCTCTAGCTTATTACATGTAGTTTTTGCTGATTGATTGTGTATAAGGAAGCAACCATTTCAATTGTTTGTACAACAAATACTGCTTATTATTATTACTTGTGAGTACTGCCAGAAGCACCTGAATCTAAATGGGATCAGAATATGTACTTATATTTTTTTACACAGTATAGATAGAAGAAGTGGTTTAAGTTCATTGATCCCTTAAATGTTGAGACCCCTATCAATACAACAAAGTCGTTGACTACATAGTGTACTTTTAACTTTCTTTGTTTGTTTGTAACTGAATGGTATGTTGGTAAAGTAACAAAAACTTTGTAGTTGATAAGTAGGTAATAGCTACTGCCGGAACTTCTGAAATTCATACAAAAAATTACCTCATATTTCTTTTCATTCGATTCCAGGATCATAGTAGACAAGATTGACACTGACAAAGATGGCTTTGTCTCATTAGTAGAACTGAAGGACTGGATCCATTACACTCAGAAGCGTTACATTGATGAGGATGTAGAACGCCATTGGAAGCAGCACAACCCTGAGAATGCAGAGGAGATCCCTTGGGAAGTAAGTATTTGGCAACTCCGTAATCTGTATAAAACAAACAGTGTTAGGTAAATTTGCTTTGGGTTAGCATAGTACATTAACAAAACAAAAAAAAAATGTTGGCTATATTATAATATACATCCTGGTTGGTTGCTACAACGATAGTACACTATAATGTATACTATAAACTGGCAATATATGTAACCACACTTAATCATAGGTGCAAAAAGACTAGATTAATATATCTATGTGCAGGGGCGTATTTGGTTTTAAATTTCATTCTGATAAAACATCTAACATCATAAGTCGTATCATATAACAAAATATTGAGCCATTCAAGCATTGAGCTCGAATTTTTCGTTAGGCATGTATGTAACATCAGTTATTATTGTTTCAACACATTAGATTTCGTCTGAAAATAAGCTGACTGATAAGGAAATGTAGGTATAACATTGAGTGAGTTGTAATGCTGTTTTCTTTTCAGACTTACAGGAATAACGTGTACGGTTTCATGGACGAAATGGACCAGAAGGAAATGCAGGATCCCAACAGCGAGGGTTTCACGTACGCTAACTTGATGAAGAGGGATCGCCGCCGGTGGATACATGCTGGTAATTTTTACATACCCTTCTTTCCATGATGGTTTTGACCGTGTGATGCCGGCTTAAAATAGCATCACCCCGTTTGTGCCTGTCGGTGTCGTAACAGGCCAAGGGATGAATCTATGGAAGTGACTGCTGTCCAGATGGATGTATGGAACGCTGCTGCGTTCCCTTTGAATGTCTACAACACCTTGCACTCCGCGAGATAGACAGACGATCTGGTCAAGTCCGCGGGAAATATTGGATGCAGGCCGCTTCTAGTCGGACGGACAAGGTGGAAATCTATAGGAGAGGCCTATGTTCAGCAGTGAACGTCCTATGGCTGATATGTTAATGATGATGACGATGAACACCTTAAGCTACGTTCGCCAATCGACCGGCTAAGCCTGAGAGTATGGCAACACCCTGAGTGGGGGAGGCCCATGTCCGGCATTGGACTGTTGTGTCTGTAGTCTGTAGGCAGATTTCTAACTAGTGTGAATAACAATAACCGATATTAAATGTGTCGGCTATCAATCTGCCTGTATCGGTAAATATCCTGCCTGTATCAATATACTTAACATTTTTTTACACTGGGATATTAAGTAGTCAAGCAATCCATGTGACGGAAAAAAGTGTAATTTTATCCACTTTTATTTTAATTTTAACAAGCTTTCAGCGAATTTTTCTGTAGACTGCTACTAAAGTGATATTCAGCTTGTGAGTATTCCGTTCATCGGAGGGCACGTTAAGCCGTCGGGTCCAGTTACTTTCAAATAACAAATACGACGGCGGTTGTTACATTAGATGCCTACAAGTAGTAGCAGACGGTTGAAATTTTTTTGCCGGACTTCATTGGGTTTGTTTTATAAAAAAAGATAAAACTGTCCAACTGGCATGCAATTGAAACGCAACTGAAGCAATTTTTTTAGCAGACTTCGACCCCCTGGTCTTTTATTTATGTATCTCCTACTTCCATATTCCAGATTTGGATCAGAACGACGCGTTGAACCGCACCGAGTTCGCCGGCTTCCTACATCCCGAAGACCACGACAACATGCGGGACATAGTTGTATTAGAAACTCTAGAAGACATCGACAAAGACAAGGTAACGTTACACATCTATATGGTATCTTTTAAACGTACCATAGTGAAGGCCTCCCTTCTTTCAAGTCTCGATCTTTGGCCTCCAAATGCCAGATTTGGAGAGAAGCGTCATTATCATCAAATTGGGTAAATAATAGAGCTAAAAATAAACAAATCTATTTAGACCGTCATTTAGAATATCGGAAAGAAAACAGTTGACACGTAGGGCCTTACCACAAAAAATTTAGACATGCGCTGAACGCGTGCTTAAAATAAAACTCCATACAAAAAAAATGCTAGACACGCGTTGACACGCGTTCAACTCGCATCTAACTCTGCTATGTATATGTAGCGACCTCTGGTGGCTACAACATGAAGCTCACTCAAGTGGTTCACAAACATACAAGACGCAACAGGAGTTCTCAACATATCGGAGAGATGGCGCCAGGACATAGGCGTGACGTCACGCACGATTTCAACTGTCTATAGCTTCGTAATAATTTGTTTATATGAAAAAGGACAAAACCTTATGCAATTTTTATAATTCAAATAACATACAAAGTGTTTGGAATACTGTTCCAGGACGGCAAAGTGTCGATTGATGAATACATCGGCGACATGTACAAGCCTGAAGATGGAGAGGATGGCGAGGAACCTGACTGGGTCAAGCAGGAGAGGGAACAGTTCACTGGATACAGGTTTGTCTCTACATCTACATCTAGTATAAAGGCATGTACATACTACATATCCACTTTGATTAGTGCGAGTGCGAGTGATTTGTAAAATGTATGGGGGGCCAATAATGCCGTGTGATGCCGGCTTAGAATAGCATCACCCCATTTCTTTCTCGCGTGTGTCGTAAGAGGCGACTAAGGGGCTCGAGCGTTTCATATGTATTACAATTTTTAGGCGACTGCAGTGGGCGTCGTCGTCTCAGCCGATAGACGTCCACTGCAGGACATAGGCCTCCCCCAAGGATCTCCACGATGATCGGTCCAGCGCCACCCGCATCCAGCGGCTTCCCGCGACCTTCACCAGATCGTCGGTCCACCTTGTGGGAGGCCTACCTACGCTGCGTCTACCGGTCCGTGGCCGCCACTCGAGAACTTTCCGGCCCCAGCGGCCATCGGTCCTACGAGCAATATGCCCCGCCCACTGCCACTTAAGTTGCGCAATCCTTCGAGCTATGTCGGTGGCTTTGGTTCTTCTCCGGATTTCCTCATTTCTGATTCGATCGCGGAGAGAAACTCCGAGCATAGCCCTTTCCATTGCCCTTTGAGTGACCTTGAGCCTTCTTATGAGGCCCATTGTTAGCGGCCACGTCTCAACTCCATAAGTCATCACTGGCAACACGCACTGATCCCAGACTTTTGTCTTGAGGCACTGCGGTAGTTGTTGAGAAGAGAAGATGTTACGTAGCTTCCCGAACGCTGCCCAGCCGAGTTGGATTCGACGATTGACCTCTTTCTGAAAGTTGGACCTACCCAGCTGGACTATTTGTCCCAGGTAGACATACTCGTCGACAACTTCCAGAGTAGAGCCCCCAACTGTCAGAGTAATGGGTGCAACAAGAGAGTTTGACATAACCTTGGTCTTGTCCATGTTCATTTTTAGACCCACTTGTTGGGAGGCTCTATTGAGGTCATCGAGCATTGTACCGAGGTCCTCCAGGGTTTCCGCCATGACCACGATATCGTCGGCAAAACGAAGGTGAGTCAGATACTCGCCGTTGATGTTGATGCCAAGTCCTCTCCAGTCCAAAAGCTTGAAGACGTCTTCCAGTGCTGCTGTGAACAGTTTCGGTGATATTACATCTCCCTGTCTCACTCCTCGCTGCAACTGGATAGGTTTCGAGTCCTGGTCCTGAATTCGAACTGACATGGTGGCGCTTTCGTACAAGGACTTCAACACTTCGATATACCGATAGTCAGCTTGGCACCGCTGAAGAGACTGAAGTACGGCCCATGTTTCGATCGAATCGAAGGCTTTTTCGTAGTCCACAAACGCGAGGCGGAGTGGTTGGTTATACTCTTCAGTCTTCTGTATAACTTGCCTCAGCGTATGAATGTGATCCACGGTGCTAAAGCCTTTTCGGAAGCCGGCTTGTTCGGGAGGCTGGACGATTCGTTATGACTCTTGAGAACAGCTTGTAGACATGGCTCAGAAGCGTGATGGGTCTGTAGTTCTTCAGCAAAGACTTATCGCCCTTTTTGAAGAACAGCATCACCACGCCTGACACCACCACGGCTGACAACCTGTCACTATATTAATACACGAATCGTCTGAAACTGGCCTCAATTTATCAGATGTGGCGTCGGCGATGTATTTTACGGCCGTTAGCGCTTTGCCTACCCTACAAGGGATAAAGGCTTGATGTGATGTGTATGTATGTATGGATGGCCACTCGCACTTCACTCGCAAAAAAGAGAACTCGCTTAAATTTTTCTTACTTCGCAGCCTACTAAACACTTGCACTAATCGCCTGCAGTCGCTCTAATCAAAGTGAATACGGGCCTTAAAGCAAAATCGCTACCTGCGTCTCTGTATGTATGTATGTATGTATGCTTCGATCTTTAAAACTACGCAACGGATTTTAATGGTTTTTTTAAAATAGAAATAGAGTGATTCAAAATGAAGGTTAATAATATGTATAATACATGCGATATTTATTTGCAATACACATGAGACCCTCTAGTCCCTTAGTCGGCTTCTATGACACCCACGGAAAAAAAATAGGGCATCACACGGCGCTATCTAGTTTAATCTGACTCAATAATTCAATATTCCAGAGACACAGACAAAGATGGCTTCATGAACGAGCATGAAGTGAAAGAATGGATCGCGCCGCCCGAGTTCGACCACGCGGAGGCCGAGGCCAGGCACTTAGTCTTCGAGGCGGATTCAGACGCCGACGAAAAACTCACTAAAGCGGAGATTCTAGATAAGTACGACCTGTTCGTAGGCTCGCAGGCGACTGATTTCGGTGAGGCCTTGGCTAGGCACGATGAGTTCTAAGGTCCGTATTTACAAATCGCGCTCAAGTCTGAGATCGATCTCAAGAGTGATTTTGACAAACGTCAGTCAATACTTTTCTTTACTTCGCACTTAAAATTGTTCTTAAAGTTGAGTGCAGTTTATAAATACGGCCCTTAGTGCATAAGGTCATATTATCCGCCGCAAGTTTACAAGAAAATGTATACAACGAATTGTTTGCGTCCGCTAACCATTTTCTTGGAAACTTCCAATATGATTCGAGCCTAAAATAGTTTCTTGGTCCAATCTGTTTTTACTATGAAGTGGACAGATATAAATGTATACTTGGAAAAGTGACGTTTTACGCATTATTGTACGAAGATGTGTGCTGCGTAAGAAAAAGTATGTAGCCAATTTTGTCTCTGAAGACGATATTTTTGTCAAATTTTCTGAAATTTGAATGAAAAAGAGATTGATAGCGTTATTTCAGCGTCGTTTTCTTGACCTACAAGGAATTTCTGGATCAGGAAACTATTGAAATCTCAATGTGTTCTAAAATTATTACCTAAGTCGGTCAAATTGAAGATATATTATATTATGTTTAGATACATTTTACTGTTTTGTGATACTATTAGTCTACACTAACATATTTACAGATTTCGTTTATTACTTACGTATTGGTCAGCTTGTACGCTATACGTACATAATATAATTTATCTTTTATAAGCTGATAAATGATTCTGTAGTATATTTTTTTTCTGGAATATTATTTTTCCATTTATTTATCTGGTTACAATTTTATCTGGAACATTATTTTTCCGATTTAATTTAATTCGGTTTTAATACATTCCTCTGCTAAGCAAACTGCATTTATATACTAAAAAAACTACAAAAAGCTCGCAATATGTACAAATCTCATTTACAAATAGGTGATATACATTTAAAGAGATTATTGTTTGCCTTGCCATTTTTAACATTAGAATCTCTTGGCATACTTACTTATGAAATTAATTATTTTATTTTTCTAGTTATTAGTTCATAGCCGTACTATAAAAGAAAAGGCCAAAGTAATTCTCAGTGATTATAAGATTTTCATAAAAATGTACTGATGTTTACGTACTAACATTATTAATAAGGATATATTATATAACATAAGTTAATGTTTGTCCGTATTTAAAGATAACAATAGTATCAATAAGTATTTACTTGCATTTATGTATTCTATTACACAGACAAAAACAACTGAAAATTATTAATTTCAATCGTCAACATCAAACATAACGATAAAACTAACATTAGAATTTGTTCGATAAGATTGTTGTATACCTGTCTAAAGTCAGCCAATATAATAATTATTTTTAAAATATATATTTTTTATTTGGACCAGCCAGAGAAAGGATTGTCTAACTTTTAAGCGATCGATTTACGAAGGGCTTGAAGTGTCAAAAAAATATAGTCGCTAGAGTCTGGCCAACGAAAGCTGGCTATCCAAAATCGCGGGAAATTCAAAAAAATTGAGGACGGTAAACCCATGTTAGAAACAACATACAGTGAAATAATGTTTTTGATACTTTTTATTCTTTTTTATTTTACGGGCTATTAAAAATGGGAGTAAAGGAACTCATTGCAAGAATATCAAAAATTTAAATATAAGAGGTAAGGTAAGGTAAAGTTAGGTTAGAGGTTCAGAGATAAGGTAAGGTGATAGGTAAAGCAAGTTGAGAGGTAAGGCAAGGCGACAGGTAAGGTGAGATGAGAGGCAAGGTAAGGTGAGAGGTAAGGTAAGGTAAGGTGGAAGGTAAGGTTAGATCAGAAGTAAGGTAAGGTGAGATGTAAGCTAAAGTAATTACTTCTGATTTTGCGACGTAAAATTTTGTAGACCTATTGAACCATGGCAGATATTTTAACTGAAACAACTTTTTGTATTGAATAATTATTTATATTAATAATCAAAGTCCGAATCCAAGAACTCTACAGGCATAGATTCATCAGAGTCGCTACTGTAGGTACAGGCAGGCAGGCAGGGATGATATTTCTTTTAAGTACTGGTTTGGTGATTTAATCCTGTCTTTGTGCTCTAAATCAGTGAGTTTTTTAATAGTTTTCACTATTTCAGCAACTCCTACATCATCTTCTAGATTTTCTGTAAATGAAATAAATAAAATCAAACTTAAATACTTAGGTACAAATGGATGGAATACATGTATAGAATTTTTGATTGATATCAAAATGATAAGTATCGAAATTAATAAATCTTACTAACCTATGAAATCCATTACTTCACGCAAATAATCCTGTTTTTGGTTGAATTCCACCCCTTTCTGTTCTTGTTTTTCTTGAAATTTAGAAATCATACGAAATAACCATTTTCGATTTTCACTTTTGATAGTTTTGTTCATATTTAAGACACATAAACTGAAAAATACGAACACAAACAATCACAACAAATTGTAAACAACGGCCATCTTGAGCATTTGACATTTACATAAAAGTTGCCATTTCAAAACATTGCAGTAATTCGATAGCCAGCTTTCGTTGGCCAATCTATATCGGTTTTAATGCATCCGTCAAAATGAAGTCGATGATCATACCAATTAAAGTTTGACAATCAGCCCGCTGATCCGATTCCCGCTCCCTCACTTGAAAATACTTGCCTAACTCGATATATCACGTTTTAGTAGTTTTTGTACGTTTCAAGCACTGTTTGTTTATCATCCTTTATAATTTTAGGAAACGTACAAATCTGGGATTTGAACCTGTAACTTTCACGATTTCGCAAAGAATACTAACTATAGGTAGCTGCTGTACTGGCGACTCCTCTTCCATCATTGCCTGGGAAATTATGCAAATGTATCTTTGCCAATAACGCGCGGCATCCTTCGACCAATATATAAGTATATATAATATATAAATAGATATAAATATCTACTTACTTAGATATTTATATCTACTTATATTGGTCGAAGGCGGCATCAGTAATTAACTAATTAATCAGTAATCTTATATTTATTGTTTTATGGGTTTACTTGTATTTATGTACCTATTCTATTAAACAGACAAAAAAATATTATTTTTTTAATTTTAACCATATTAAAGTCCGTATACAAGGTGTAACTTTAAATGCACAAAACCTCAGACACCGCAACTGATTTTAAATTTAATGAACCTTAATCAAGAAGTTATAAAAAACAATTAATTTTACATATTTTTTGATTTCGGTTTTTTTGTGTCTGGGACGGCACGCTCTGATAAGGAGTTGTTCATGGGACGGATGGATTTATTAATAAATAGACGTGGCAACGCTTTAAATATATTTAAAAAACCTAGGTTAAAAAACAGTTCAATCGATTCTGTTCGTGATTCTAACCAAACTATTTTCAGTTATTGCGCATTTAAAGTTGCACCTTGCATATGGGCAGCTGATTCCCAGTCTTGTCAATTTTTTAATAAAAAATCTATAGACTTGTACGAGCGGTAGTCACTTCTGAAGCGGCGCGAGTCGAGGGCGCTCCGCTTGACTTCCCCTCGCCCGGGGCAATGGGCGGAAACCCGATAGCAGCCGCGTACCCGTGCCTGAACACATGCGGAAAATATTAGCCCGAGATTGTTATAGGCCCGTCGTGATCCGTGCATTCCGTAGCTAAGAGTGTGTGCTTATTGGATACTAGCTTTCCGCCCGCGGTTTCACTCGCGATCTTTTATTTGTATGAAATATAAAAGGTGTTAGGGACAGCGTCCCGAATGCTGTTAGGGTGCAAGCAGACCATGAAACTGAACAACTTTCCCCTAGGAACATATGTCAGGAAACGATAAAAAATTTATCGACCTTCCATACAAAATCGCGATCGCGGAAACCAAAAATTTTTTGACTTTTGATCTTCTGCTTGCACCCTATCAGTATTCGGGACGCTGTCTCTTACACCCCGTATTACCGTGCCGGCTTAGAATAGCGTCACTCGGCTCTCACTGACAACCTGTCCATATTGTAATACACAGTCTTCTGAAATGACCCTCAAACTTTTGCCAGACGTGGCGTAAGTGACTGTTTTTACGGGCTGTTTACGCTCTGCCTACCCGGCAAGGGATATAGGCGTGATGTATGTATGGCATATTGAGTTGTCGAATCGATGAAGAAACTCGTACTCAATTAGAAAAACTCCGCAGAGTAATCCCAAAATTTAAAACACTTTTCATCAAAAACCACCAACTTTTAAAACCCTTTAGGGGATGAAATTCAAAAAATTCCATTTTAGTTATGTTTATGTCACGTTTATGGGGTAGGTAAAATAAACCTACTTCCCAAATTTCATGTTTCTAGCTTAAGTATCTAGATTAGGCTATGCCTGCGTAAATCAATCAGTCAGTCATTCAGTCAGTAAGGATAGTTTTTATTAGTGTAGATAAAGTATACAGACCTGCAGAAGTGGATCAAGCTTTCGCTGGATTTTTCTTGAGGTATTTTGAAATCGTGTTTGAACTCCTGGAAAATATTAGCCCGAGATTTTTACAGGGCCGACGAGAACCGAACATTCCGTAGTCTTAGCTATAGCTGGCTATGGTTATGTGAGGTTATTGAATGTGAAGTCTACCGAGAGAAATGGATCCGAGAAGTGGCTTCGTTGGGTTTTTCACCAGCAATTTTCACATCGTGTGTGGGGCAGACATGTATGCCTTTACGGCAAATGTTATCCCGAGATAGTTATAGGCCCAATCATCATTCTCCTTGTCTTATCCCGGTTTCCGTCAGGGTCAGCTACCTAACCTAGGGGATTTGACGTGGAACTAAGTTTTTACACAGAGCGACTGCCATCTGACCTCTGCAACCTGAAGGCTAACCTTGCTCGAATCCGAGGTTCAGTCACATTCAAAAGCAATCTGAATTTAAATTTTATTTGAATGTGGGTTTCATCACGATGTTTTTCCTTTACCGTAAGAGCAGTCGGTAAATGTACGTGAGTAAAAACACTTAGACGGATCGACCCGGGTCTCACGATTGTAAGACCGGTGTCCTAACCACTTGGTCACCGACGCTCTTTATTATAGAGTTATAGGCCAATATGAACCAAAAATTATTTTGCTGTATCTACATAAGTGGATAATGAATGCGAAGTCTAAGGACCTACTTGAAAAATGAATCCGACAAGTGCTTTCGTTCAGTTTTGCTTGGAGCTGTTTTAGAAACTTTGTTTGTTTGTCCCAACATGAGACAAATGGGAATAACAAAACAATTTTTTCTACATTTCACTCGCATTTGATGTACATTGATATATTTTTAGAATGATGTTTAAACGCTTGTGGAACACTGAAGCGGTAAATTGTTTTGTAATAAATTAAGCATCAGATGTTTGCTGTAGTGTAGCTTGGTAATTGGAATTGGCGCCCAGTCTGGGACTGGGACAGGTGGACCCAACTCTGGCAGAAGGTTTTCTTAACTATTTTAATATTATATTACAGTAACAAAATGAAAAGAACAATAACAATAGATTTTCAGTTGCTGATTATTGAATGCTGTCTCACTCTTTCTGTGGCAGCTACGCGTCTACGGCGTAGCAGATTAAGCTACGCGAAGACTAGCATAATATTATAAGTAATACTTACATACACATATTATCACGCCTTTATCTCTTGCGGGATAGGCAGAGCGTTAACTTAATAAGTTTCTGCATACTCGATTTGCTTACCGATTCCGTAATAATCCATCTAGCGTTAACAAGGTAGGTAAGTAGTTAGGTACATATAAAGATATGTATTTAGCAGTTACCATACTAGCGACTTTAAATTATTATCTTTATTTTCATTATTCTGTTGATGGTAATGTGCAGTACAGTGAATTTTCAATACAGCTACTAGAACAGCTTGCAGCGATTTGCACCAAGTGTGTACCAGCCCCGACAGTTTATCTTTTCTCGCAAGTTTTTGTCTTTCAAGATTGTTCACGGATCAACCACGGCGTAGCGTTTTTAATAACCAAGACCATCTTGAAACTTTATCTTCTTCCAATATTACGCTACAACAGGTTCTTAGGAACTTTCGCGTGATCCGTCTTTAAAAATAATTTCTTATTGCCTTGTGCCTTGTTGCTTGTAATTTTCCGCTTTTATAGATTATCTTCCTTCATGTTTTTCAAGTGGATTTTTATATAAATTTTCTTAGGAAACATTTTTAATTTCAACTTTGTATCTGAGTGAAACAAGTAGGTTGGCACACTGGTGTGATAATTTAGGCTACAGTTACGTAAACAAACTTAACAATTTGATCATTTTAGCAATATTTACCATAGGCAAAGGAAATAGACCTACCTTACTATTTAAGCAGTAAATAGATACTAGTAATGTAGCAAGCGTTTGAAAAAACTCTTGACACTAGTGTTTATCGAGTCGTTCGTCGACTTGGTATCTTACCTGCTAAAAGAAGAAGTAGAGACTTGATTATTTCAGATCGTTTAGATACAACGAGACCCCTAAAAACAAGATCGGTCGGTATCTAACTTCGGTAGATATTATTATTCTGCAGATTTTCCCTCCTTTCTTTTTGTGCCATAAAATTCGGTAATACCCGGCCACAGTCGTAAAAAAATACCTACAGCTTTTACCAAATTTAATTTACAAAGTGGTTATTGATTATTCATCAGCCAGAACAAACACGAGGGGAAGCCGTATAAATGTTACTGTAACTTCTTTGATAAACACAGCAGTTCCACGACTTTCTACCAGTACCTATTTCCAGCAACTAACTGTTCTTGGAAATGAATTAATGATACCTACGGTTGGTACCTCGGCGAGTCCAGGCAGCGCTAAATTCAAGTATAATAATACCTTGGAAGTTGCTTCTTCCACATTGTTCTTTTAGTTGGGCAACTTCACACTTTCCTGCAGTTACCACCTGCGAAATTACTCGGCGAGTTTTATTACTTGCCCAACTCGTCTCGGAGTGAAATTTATCACCATAAAGATGAGGTATTATAAAAGAAATAGGTGACTGAGTGCCGCGTAATAGCGCCAGTTTCAAGGGTCAATTTCGTCTTGAGGGCCGCCTTGCATTTTCATTTTGTTCCTTGATCGCGTGACAGCGGCGAAACTCGAGAGGGCTCGAAAGTGTTGAGTCGTTGAGGTGGAGTTTTGATATTTATATTTCTTTGAACATTACTTTCTCAGAGAAAGTCTTCAGCAGTAGAGTACCTTATATCTCGGAGAGCTAATAGGTGCGTGAACAGAGACTTTTGCGTACTTTTTACAACTTCGAGCACTTAACACACTTTGGGTGTGACCAAAAATATAAATCTTTTAAGCTGTGTAACTTAACTAGCACAGCACAATACTTCGATACAGCATTGTAAAAAAACTGACAATTCAAAAATAGATGAGATGAATATTAAATAGCCTCACAACTTTGCAAGGCTTTGCGTTACACCCCGAACATCTAATATGAGCGTTGATCCTCAAATACAAAGCAAGTGACGCGAGAATTGCACTTTATTTTTATAGAAACCCATTCCGTGGCGTATCGTCTTTAGCCCAGAGGGGGCAAATATACTGGTATCCTGATGACACTGAGGGCTCTAAGGGAGCGTTCGACACCGCTCGTTAAGCCCCTCATATTTACCGATATTGATATAGGCAGCTCGCGCCAAGATGACAATTACTGGCTATGGGCCTCTGTGGCTGGCGCTGGCAGGCACGGTAGAGGCGCTGGAAGAGGCTGTAATTTAATATTTTTGTTACAAAAAAATAAATGTTCTTCGCCTCTGAGTGTAGTAGCTCTATAAGTAAGACGACTAATGGATAAATCCCGCCCGGGACTGGCTAACAACGCTTCCTGTAAAATTCTGTTGAACCTTTTAAGGTGTACTTTGCACTATGTTCACTAATCCTCCTATTAAGAGTAGTGAGCTTGAGTGGTGTGTAAGTACGACAAACAAACGTCATATGGATCGATAAACCAGTAGAGCGAATAGCTATAAATAGTATTCTTCGCCAGTAGGTAGTATATTCGTCTGGAAGCGAAAAAAGTCTGTTTCACAGGTCGACTCGCAATAGTTTTCGTCCTGTAGCTCCAAACCCCAAAGGTCTTTATTCACTAGAACCCAGTTTGTCATTTCCAGCACGTTCGCACTTTGAACCTCTGTGTGACCAATAAGCGTCGTACGACACCGCCGAATTTCCCCGGAGCGCCATCCACAACAACAGCAAGAAGAATAACCCTGGAATGCAAAATGAAAATTATCATACAAATTCTCTTTCTTATATGAACTGTATTGTCGAGTATGCAAAAATGTGAAAGTGGCCTTCCTTTTGGATGGTAGGTAAAGCGAAAATACTTGAAAGTGGTGCGTCTTGTATCTTTCTATTACTACTTACTTAGTATCTACGGCTCGTTCGATATCCATACTAATATTATAAATTCGAAAGTAACTCTGTCTGTCTGCTACGCTTTCACGGCCAAACCACTGAACCGATCATCATGAAATTTCACACAGAGATTAGTAAGATACCGAGAACGGACATAGGCTACTTTTTTTCACCACTCGAGGGTCTGAAGTACCTTCAGTAGACCACCAGGTACACCACCAGGAGCCCGCCTAAACTATACGAGATACAGACATGGCACCAAGCAAAAAATGTTTAACTTGATGGGTAGCTTCTGGTGGCATATAGACTTTGAAGGTTTGGAGTACCTGATGTAGACCACCAGGTGCACAACCAGGAGCCCACCTAAACTATACGAGATAAAGATATGGCACGAAAGCAAAAGTTGTTCTGCTTGATGGGTAGTTTCTGCTAGCATATAGACTTATAAGGTTTGGTGTTCCTGACGTAGTCCACAAGGAGCACTAATAGGAGCCCAGATTAGCATGTATAATTTAGGACGTTAGTGAAGAAAACAAGGTTATTTTATCATCTAAAATACTAAGTCAGCGAAACGAAGTCGCGGGTACCAGCTAGTAGTCCATATCTGGCATGGTTGTATCGACCGCAGCCGTCTTGTAACCGGAACCGACGTGGAGGCCAAACATCAAAAAGCACGTTGCCAGTAGTATTTCTTTAAGCATAAATTTTAAAAATAAAGTATAATAAATAACTATTTATCTTCATCAAACAAAAGACAAAGTTGTGAACTCGTCAGACCGAAACGCGACGTTTACAAAACACCTCATGCGCCAAATTAAATTTAATTTCGGGACAAAATTTTCGACAGTGCGTCTAAATCAAGGCGTTTTTCGCTTTTGTCCCTTATTTAGAATTCTGGGCGTTATTTGTCTATTTGCCTGGATGGTCAGGGAAAGGCAATTAAGTGGTCCGTTTCGTTCGTAGTTAAACATTTAGGTACAACTTCTTTCCGGACAAATAAGGAAGATTGGCACTGATTACTGATTTTGCCGAATTCAGGAAATTGGGACCATTCATCATGCATTACGTAATTTGGTAACTGCTTCGTTAGGTAGGCCAATGTATCTAGGTATTTATAGAACAGATAAGTAGCTTTGTTAGCTTGTAACGTACCTATGGAAAGTTTACCACAGTGTAGTCATGTCACGGAGAATATTACCTACCTCCATCAAAGATCTGCGCTAGTAGGTACCTAGTCATATCTTCGCTAGTTTCCTGGGTCAAGATGTCAAGATGTACATTTAAAAATATTGTCCAAAAATACTACGGACTTTATTCATAACTTCTCGAAATATTCAAAGTTAGAATTAATAAACAGATAAAAAAATATAAAAGTAAGTGTTTTGACGCCATCCAAATACTTACGGCATGACGTCATACTTTCAGTTTTTCATAAAAATACCGTTTTAGAGCTCATTTGACCTGTCAGGAATGTTCAAGCTCCGCTATTGATCAGGGTGTGTTGCTGCAACAACAAGTCATGTAATGCCTTATTTTAGATCGTTGAACTTATGTTTAACTTTAAAGTCAATCAATGTTCAAAACTTAAACAACCGCGGAGAAGTAAATTGTTTACAAGTTAGCCTTATTTAAGTTAGCATCTCTGTAGTTAGTACAAACATACACAGAGCCAGCTACTTACTGCCTTTGGGGAGTTTTCATATTTCCTAGAACCTCGTGTCTTGTATCTCACAGGCCCGAATAGTTCCAAGTAGGTACAAGACAGTTGCTTTACAGATTGTTTACAGCTCAGTGTTGAACTAAACTCAAACTCAAATCATTTATTCAAAGTAGTAAATTTTACATTTAACTTATTGATAGTCATTAGTCATAGTAAAAAAGAGAAAAATGTAGGATGAGTACACTTTTCTATTTCTTACAACAATTTTATGAACCTAGCGTAAACGCGGCTTAGGTGGACTAAAAACTTAAAACTAGCCCCTACAGCACTGCCTCGGGGCTGGCCAAGCTAACCAAACAACATGTAACGTTAGGTGGTAAACATCGAGTTCAATGCCAAGATAAAAAAAATGTTGTGTTACATGCGTATGGTTAGCCGGACCCCCTGGACAGTAAACCACCCAGAAACCTGTCCAGAAGAAATTAGAACCCACTTAGTAAACAAACTGATGTCATGGTGAGCAATCTTTAAAAAATAAATGCCTCGACACACCTACCTTATAATAACGCTTCATACAAAAACCAATGACACTATTAAAAAGTCTAGATAGATGATGCTGAACTGAAACAAGACAGGGCAAACTTTCAGAAACCCTAGCTTTCAGAAATCACTAAGAAAAAAAAACAGTTCCAGAATGAGGAGAAGTAACCTTTTGATTTAACCTTGTTAAAAAATAAGTACCGCAACATTGCCGCAAGCAAGCAAAACATATTATAGTAATTGTTTGCGAACATAATTGTAAGAAATGTGTACGATAGTTAGTTACGTCTTCAAGTTCGTTCGATAAACCACAAGACATGGGTACACAAGTCATTGTTTACAAGGCATCGTCAAGTTTGCTGCTCTTGGGAGCACAAACATGATGCACAAACATGCCGTGGAGCAAGTAAATGTTCTATAGGGAATTCTGGAGTGCCAGAATGAAGCCAAGACACATTCATCAAGGTAGTTACTAGCAGAAAAGAGGTTTGGAAGTTTCTCTTTTGGAAATAGTTTGATTAACGAAGAAAGGCATAGAATCTGCAGAAAATTTAAGTGGTAGACAACAAGGAAGGAATGAGCTGAAGTTGCGGTGAGCAGACGGATGGCACGTTAAGCCGTAGGTTCTATCTAAGTTGCTATCTATGATTATCTACTTAGCCAGCGGTCGTTACACAACCATGACAGAAGCCTACTATTTGTAGAGGCGGTTGAAAAATTCTGATACTAGAGTTTATTGGGTCGTTTGACTCAGTGTCCCACAAGAAGAGAGAGAGATGAGCACACTGGTTATAATTATCACGGGCAACTTAAAAGAGCAATGACGAACCTGGAAAAGCTGCTGTGCACTTAGAAGTTTTTCTGCCTTGATTCGATTGTTCGTAGAAATCTCTCTGAAACAATCTTCTTGAACTGAAACATGCACAATATATATGCACAGTGAACAGAGCAAACTCTTGCCTTCGGGGACATTCTAGCGAACATCGCGCAGGTGGTAACTTGTCTCTTAGTTTCGTGTTGAAATGCTTTGACTAAATTACGTAAGATAAACTCGTTATATAAAAGTCAAAAGCCCGATGTAATTATTGCAGATTACCAAAAGCGTTTATGTATTTTTTGTAATCATATCAAGTGGGCAGTGGGACGATATAGGCTTAGATAAATTGAAGTTTTTGTCAGCCAATCACTACAACACTACAAATGTTGGCAACAATTTACGATTACTTTCTATAGTAGGTGGCTGGTAGGTACGATTTGCAAGCTAAAAATACAAAATAAGAAAATAACAAAAAAAGAGCATTTTTATTACTTTGTATTCATCTTTGAATTTGAAAAGAGGGCCCTAAACTTAACATTACCTAGATTATGTGACATAAATAATAATTTTACATAATAAAAAATGGTCTCCTCTTGCGTACAAATGAGTAGAGCCGTGACAACAAACAGCACGTATGAAAGTTTCATACTTATAATCAACGTAAGTGCATCACATCAGGCTTAAGTATGTGCACTCAGCGAGACTAGCACCTGCGCACTTGGCTAACTCAGCGACTGGGCTCCAGTGTCTTTTGCGCTTCATAAAGCCAAAAATATGATAGAGTGAGTCAATAAATATATTTGACAGTTATAAGAATGTGGCTAGGGGTCGCATTGTGAATACCTAGGTACGTCAATACAAATCTGATCATCCTATTGAACTAAAGTGCATCACATCAGGCTTAAGTATGTGCACTCAGCAAGACTAGCACCTGCGCACTTGGCTAGCTTAGCGACTGGGCTCCAAGGTCTTTTGCGCTTCATAAAGCCAAAAATGTGGTAGAGTCAGTCAATAAAAAAATATTTGTCACTTATAAATGTAAGAATGCAGATAGTGAATACCTTGGTACGTCAATACAAACCTGATCATCCAATTCAACTAAAGTGCTTCACATCAGGCTTAAGTATGTATCACTAGTCTATTTAGGATTATTGGCTATGCAAACATAGAAGTATCTAAGTAGGTACCTGTTTAATGTGTTTGTAACTGTAAGTAGAACAAAAATATTCTTTAAACTTTCTTTCTCTTCGTGTTCTTTAGCTAACAGGGCTCCCTATGTATTATTCTGTCATACAAGGGTGTCAAAATGTCCTTTGCGCTTTATTACCAAGTAAGTACATATGCATGCACTATCACAAATTTAGAATTTGTGGTGTCATCTAGCAGAAGCGTAGGCCACTTCTACGCCATAGCCATTCTTTCGTAACTCACGTCTACAACATTAAAGGTAAGTAATTTACATGATGAATCACAAAACTACTATGTAATTCTTAAGTGTAATTTTTGATACAGACTCGAAAAACACAAGCTTTTTTATAACATCAGCCTGAAAGAAAAATTCTTGCCTTCGCATACCATCACGTCAAAGTTTTATTAAAGGCGTAAGACAAAGGTGAGTCCTATATGGGCGTACATGAGTAGACAGAGTACCCAATATCTCACAAGTTGGGCAAATTTCTTAAAAGTCCTTCAGGCTATTCGGCTGGAATAAATTGAGCCGATCCAATATAATGTACAGACGGAGGCAAAAATGAGAATTACGGTTTTGTTTCTAAACATAATGTTAGTGAATCCAAAAATTATTCTTATTAATATTAGTACTTACAAAGTTGGAAATTTTCATACTCTACGTATAGTAGCGTAACTACAACCTCAACCTACAACAACTACACCTACTTCAATGGCTGGACGAATTTGGGTACCTACAGCAACAAGAAAAAATAGCAACTAGGACATGTCGGGACCGAAATACTAAACAAAGACGAGGTTGAAACTTGGAAGCAAAATAGTATTAATAGTACTCTTAAACCACCTATACTTGTAAATTACTTTCAATGACAGCCATATTACGAATGAATTAACTCGCAACTCTTTACAATTATTTCTCTGTGAATTTTTCCTTTCACGTCACTTCCTCGTTAAAAACAATTTTCATTTCACCAGTACAGGCCATCAGAGACGTCGAGCAATTTCTTCGGCGGTACAATACAAAGAGCAGGCACGGTAGGAATTTCGATTAAAAATGATCTTTACTGTTGTGCAGCCGCCGTGAAACGGTGCCCTACTAATTTATTCCTGTTTCCAAGTATTTGGCGGCCGCTAGTTAAAGGATCAATGGATAAAGGGTTCATATTGATCCTTCCTACGGCTATTTGACTAAGATCTCGCTTTCAATGTGTATGGGGTGGGCATTCACAATGAGTCATGGTGGTGCCTACGTAAGTAAACAGTTCCATGTGATATATCAGATTCTAAGGGTTGATCCCATCAATTGCAAACCTACAGTAATAGGTATTTCTTGCTAACTTGCAAAATTTAGCTATTCTACAATCTCTGACGGATACCGTTGTTAATTTGAATTAGTAGCTAGAGCTTGCGGTTTTTATTGGTTACATTTCAGCAATTGTTTGTATAGAAATAAATTAAATACGTGACTGCGTCGCTGCAAGACCGAGAACTTGCCTGGCGAAATCACATTCGTTTTACCACTAGTGAACAAATGTTATCGGCTTCTACTAAAGAACTATTTCGGAACGCGATAGGGAGATTCTTATCCCAAGTGGACTGAATCGCCATACCAACTGAGATTGACTCAGGATGTTGGCGCTAAACAACAAACTGTGTGCTATCGTCTTGCAGAAATGCTTACGCCTCCAAAAATTCTTACCGTGCATTGTAACAACGCCTGTCCTGTCCTGAGCCTCATGTGACCCTACTAGGACTCTACCTAAAGCAAAATTAGTTTCATATAAATGCAGGTCATTTCGATAGTAACCAAGCTTTTATGACCTTCGAACGTAGAAGTAAGAGTAATGATATATGAATTTGTTCCAGACAAGCCTAGCATAAAACATTCCATCTACAAAAAGGTATATTTTCTGACTCAAATAAAAACGAGAAGCAAAAATTTATGCCTCTCGTATGTTGACTTTCGTTTTCCATTCCTTTCAATTTTCTACGCCTTCAACCCTATAATTTAACTCCTCGCATTTCTTTGTAACCGACACGAAGTAAGGCAGTGTGTGGGAGACACAATGTATAAACAATGAACTGGCTGTGTCGTGATTACAATTTATGTGTTCCTTGGACGTATTTCTTTCCCGATGCCTTATAGGGTACCACTGTATTTGTTTGAGTTTTTCAGTTAGACCCACTGCTAATTAGATCCAGTTTGTCTTATTGGTGATATTGTATATTTACATCTGCTGAACCTGCCTCTCAGTTATATTTTCTCAACATTTTTAAGTTCGTGAGTTTCCTAAAATGGACCTAATAAAATTTAATTCGCCACGACATGCAAAGAAGAGCAAAAGTTTGTGATATGTAAAAATTTTCTTATTATTTTTAATCAGTTGAGATATGGTTTAAATGTCCACTGTACTGACTTTCAAACTTAACAAGATTACGTCAGTGGCTCTAATTGATGACAGCTTCAGTGGTAGTTAAAATGTTATGGCACCAACCGCTGGGCCTAATCTTAAAAAACCTATACGTGTACTGAACGCTTTTTAGCGCTTTTTTATGAAGTTGACATGTTTTGAATGCGCGTCTCGCTTTTTTGTGGTAAGGCCCGCAAGGCCTAACTAGCAGTGGGTCTAATAAGTGAACGAAACATTTGTCTCGCGCGACGATATCATTGGATTTAGAGATCAATGCGCGGTTTGAATTTAGTACCCTCTTTGTTCTCCCGCAGGCGGCTAGTTCTAGAACTATGTCGGAGTTTTGTCAAGTTTGAGCAGATAACGGTTTTGGAATACAGCACTAAGTATATTGGACGCCTGGTACAAAGTTTCGTAGACGGTTTCAATTTGTTTAAAATATGAAGTTATGAAGCTACTAAAACTAAGTACGACTATGCTAGTACTATTATTTATTCTGTGGTACGAACTGATTATAATAGTGTAAACCGGTAGACTGTAGTGTTGCTTTAGTTAGTGGATTGCACATGCGCCGTGCGTAATTGCGGCTTTTGGCAACTTCCATAAAATGACAACCGTGGCTGTTTGATGCGGCGATGTAGTATACATGCTGCTATGGTATCCGGTTTCTATACCTATGGGATATCGCAAATTACTATTGACAAAAATCCCGCATATCACTAGGAAATCATACGGTGTGTGGAAGAACGGCCGCTCGCACGGTCGTTGTAGTATGAAGTTTGACGTTTCTAGTATGGATCTGACAGACCCCTGTATTACCGATGCGTTATTTTACCGTAGCGTTGTGCGTTAACTGTGAAAATGGCCTTACCGACCTTGCCGACTGGACACAATTATGATGAAAATGCCTCTAAAATTTTACTTCAGCAACGACTACAAATACGGTCCAGGAGTCCCATATTTGGCCTAACATATATTTTATGACAAAAGGCAGAGCACAAACTGTACCTTTTGTTAACAAATTCGGGAGAGCGTTTGGCGCAATTGCGTCGTTTAGCCCCTTCTCTTAGTACAGTCGAACGCATGTCAAGCTGGCATTCCAGGGGTTTCAGCTGCAGCAAGTGCTCTTGCCTATATTTTAACGTAGTTTGCCTTTTTCACCCACTTGTGTAATAAAAGCTGGATTGTGCCCAGGAGAATAATCGTATTTTTAAGCAATACCTACCTACTTTGAGTGATCTAATTACTTGTATCGCACGTTCTACGACACAAATTAATTTACAAATAAGTACCTTTGATATTTTTGCAAAAGATTCGATTAGAAGATCGGTTGGCACGTGAGAATACGGCTGCTAAAAGCAATTTCAAATGATTAAAACCAGCTTATTCCCTGATTTAAGGAAGCTTCGAATATACTGTAATAATAGTCAAGTGTGTATGAAAATGTCAAAATTGCTGACTCTACGTTGCGTCGACTGTACTTACAGGTACCAGAAAGGGCCTGAAATTATTATACGTAGCAGTCCGCGACACTGTTACATTTTAAGGAAGGCGCCTTAGGGCCGGCCCAAATCTAACACCACTTTTGTATACTACTTACTTGAAAATTATTAGAGTTATTGAAATAAAGTTGATGTAACCTAGGATTCGGGCCAGGTTAGCCTTTGGGTTGCAGAGGTCAGATGGCAGTCGCTCTGTGTAAAAACTTGGTTCCACGTCAAATCCCCTAGGTTAGGTAGCCCACCCCGACAGAGAACGAGATAAGGCAAGGAGAATGATGTATGACCTTTGCCCAGCAGTATGATTTTGGCTAACTAAGGTAAGACAAGTTGGTATGTTCGCTCAACGGCTGACGTATAGGCCCATGCCAACTAAGATCAACTTTATGTTAATTTCGACTTTGTCGTTTTCAACTTGCTACAGAAAACGTCTCGCGTCAAATATGTTTACAAGTGTGGCAGCCCTGAGGTAGCCCACATACCTATAATGACAATGCATTTTGGGGAAATGAGCAAACATAACGTACGATTACGATCAACGATTTCCATTCGCAATTTTTTGTTTCATTTTTGTACGAGGGGATCTTATTTGTATTTCACTGGTGACGATAAGTCCGTGCCACGAAAGAGGTACTACAAGCACAGCAATACTGATGCTGGCATCCAAGGAGTACCTACGTCTCGTGAATGTCTAAACTCTGAATCATCCCGTATGAGGCATCTCGTGGAACCACATTTTTAACATTTCTTCCTCTTCCGAGTCGACAACCCGACCAGTTTTCAACCACCTACTACTACTACTAGGAGACCTCTGACAAACCCGGAACATTTGCGCCGCAGGCAGAGACACTACCACTGCGCCACATTGGATGTTTGTTTAACCCTAACCTTCTACAAATGTCATGACAGATATCCCAGACACCTACTTTTAGACAGGTGTTAAAAAATTGGCTACTGCAGCCACATGCGAGCACACCATCGCGCGGAACAACGAGACGCCAGATACTGAGCCTGTCCAGCAGTCGCTGTAGCCGAAATCGGCTCGGACAGATTATTTGCCATAGTCATTCTATACAGCAACATAGATCGAAATATGAAAAAATTTTTTTGGATCTCCCATACTAATTGACTTGGTCGGTCGGTAATTTTGTATAGGTCCAAAAATTTTTTAAATATTTCGACCTATGTTCCTTGGGGAAAGTAGTTCAGTTTCAACGGTTTGTTCACCCCTTAAAATATTTGCAGCTAATATTTTTACACCTTATATAGCGGTTACTCTAGGTAGGTGAAGTCTCTCACTCAACATAACTCGTGAACAATTCAAAATTTATAGCTGAAATTATTTTGAGACTGTCACGTTTAACAGTGATAATTATTAGTTTTCTAGATGCAACAACATTTACTGAATCATACCTACTAAATCTTTTGCTGTCCGGCTTGTCAGCGATGACAAAAAAAAAAACAATTAAAAAAAATACTTTGAAAATTTAACAGTTCATATGTTATTTTGAGAGACTGTACGACTGGTATCTTTTCGTTTTCAGGTGTTAAGTACCCATAGGTGGCTTCCGTACGGAAGGTTGAAGAGTAACATCCAGTGACAGAACGTAAACGTAAACCGAGTTTACGAGCTACGGTCACTCGATCATTAACTGGGTTAATTTCTTTTATATTATCCCTGTTCCGCCTGATAGCGCTAATTTAATTTAAGGTTATGAAGTAAGTTTAGCTGTAAACACGGTTATGAGCGGATTTATGCTAATATTTGGTTCATTGGTATTTTAGAGAATGTGACCAACCTAACTATAGGACTCTACCTACCTATTAATATTGCTACTACAATCTGGTATTTCTTTGATACACAATTGACTGTAATTACATTATACTCGAGGCTTCCTTAAATCAGAGATTCATCTGGTTCTAATCATTTGAAATTGCTTCTAGCAGCCCTATTCTCTTTACCTTTGCTTTTCAGCTGTCAAATCCGCCATAGCACGCCAAAAGTTCCGTCTTTGTTGATATTTGCTATTATAATGGATCCAAACGACACTATCCACAACAGGTATTCCAATTCAGTTGTATAGGACGTTAAATTTTTGATAGTTGTTCAGTTTTTTACACTGTTGTAGTAAACATTTTAGGCCTTCATTTTTCTGGACAAGAAAATACTTTACACAGCAACCCAATATGGAAAATTATGTGAAATTCTGTGAAACAATTATTTAGCAAATTTTCTCAACATATTAATTGCTATCTACGGAAAATGTGAAGACTTAATTAATATCGAGGGGTGAATTATTGTTTTAATGACTGTGTATTATGATTTTGCGAGAAGGTCGATTGTGTTTATGTAGGAAATAAGCAATTTTACAGAATTTATAATGAGTTAAGAGTTATTTTTCACTTAAGAGTGTTTTGCAGGAAAAGAGTCTCGATCAAATGTCGATCTAATCTCACCTTTATTTTTATACACTACTCTTTTCACTATTACCTGTAGGTATGTATACTTCTCCTCCACCCAAAGGTTTTCTGGTAGAGATCGGTTTTGGCAATAAGGCCGCCTTTGCACACTTTAAGTTTAAGTTTTCCTGTTATATGTTTTTGTTTTAAATGTGCAATTAAGTGTTTTATGTTCCTTTTTTCACTTAGTTGAATTAATCTATATGAATAAATGCAACATTTTAAACTTGCCTACAGGAACCTAATCCTATGCTATGCGGATATGTGGCTGTTGATGAGGCATTGCACCCTTTTATAATCCCTTTAACCCTTGCATCTACCTAAATGATTAATAATGTTAAGATAACAGATAAAATGGAAAGGTCTATGCTTGGTATCTCTATAATGGATAGAGTCCGGAATGAGGCCATCCGAAAAAAGACCAAAGTGACGGACATAGTCTGGAAGTGTAGCAAGCTGAAGTGGCAGTGGGCTAGCCACATTTGTCGTAGAACCGACGGACGGTGGAGTAAGCGGGTTCTCGAGTGGAGACCACGCGTCGGCAAGCGTAGCGTTGGACGCCCTCCGGCCAGATGGACCGATGACTTGAAAAAGACGGCTGGTAGCGACTGGATGGCAAAAACGGGAGATCGTGCCTTATGGCGTTCCCTGGGGGAGGCCTACGTCCAGCAGTGGACTGCAATAGGCTGAAATAGAAATAGAACAGATAAAGCACAAGATAAAGCGATGACGCCGCAGGGTGGATGGTCCTGTACAGAGTCCGGTTGTAGTTTAGATTACCTCGCAGATAAAAGTCACGATTCCACGTTACTGTTTAGTATCAAGTAGCTGAGTTAGTATTCTTTGAGCGACACGTTCACCAAAAATAGCACTGTAACTTTTATATGAATAGGCAAGAATATTAAGAAGAGTTTTTTTTGCGAACGTCTACGATTTTACGCTTTCTATGCGTTATATGTCAAAATATATATGGCGAATAGACATATATAGAAATGTATGAAATATGCAAGAACCGAACACATTGTGGGACATGACTTGACTAAAATTGTCTCTGATGTCTATAATACCTTTCTATACTTATTAAATGAAAAGTGACAAAGCTATTTTTAGCTACCAAACCGTTTAAGTCTGTGGAATAGAGTCTACCTTAACTCCAAATACCGGGCCCTGAAGGCAACTTTAATGAGGGTCTCAGCTTCCAATAATTGGAGTCCTGAGGACTCCTGTCAATCAGACATTTATTACTCGCTTCAGGATATTGAAGTTCATTATCTATTTCATAAAAGTACTCGCCAATTTTAATCAAACCGATAGGATCCTCTTGGGGCTCAGAATAATAATTATTCCGATCTTTAAGTTTTATGTGGAAAATATTGTAAGATTATTTAAAAAAGCGAAACTGTGATACCTATAAGTACAAAGTCAAGCAAGATATTCAAACCTAAATTAATTTTGCCAAGGGACAATTACATCGGAAAGTAAAAATATCAATTTTGAACTTTCATTTGAATGAGATGTCTATGATATGTTAATATTGTTCATGAAGGATAGTTGTTTTTCATCAGGTAAAAAAATATTGTTTATCAAATATTGAAAACTGAATATTTACCAGGGTTAATAGGGTCGTTCATCGACTCGGTCTCCCATATGGCGGAAGTGCGTTTTGTATAGGTGCTATGGGTAGAATCAAGTTTTTAAGTAATTTCGGATTTATTTTTACATATCATAAATAACAACAACATAAAATAAAGGATATAAAAAAAATTGCTGCAAATATTTAAAGGGGTGAATCATCCCAATAAACTGAACAACTTTCCCCAGGGAACATAGGTCGAAATAAAAAAAAATTGCACCTCCTATATAGTTTTGACTAGCGCGGCTGCTACATTTTGCATGGGAGGTCCAAAAATTATTCATAAGAAAGTTGTTCAGTGTCATGGACTGGTTCACCCCTTAAATATTGGCTGCAAATTTTTTGACTCCCTGTATAGTTTTTAAGTCATCCTTTACAAAGCGTGGTTCAACGGTTAGGACAAGAAGTGGTAGCTGTACAAAAGACACAGAGACCTCGCGTTGTTTCCACATGTTTCACAAACTAAATTAAATTCAGTTTGAAGAAGACAGGAACAAGATTTAGCAATTACATTCTAATTTCAAGTAATTGTTGTTTAAAACGGGTAAAAGTTGTCACCATCAACGTCTGAACACGCATTTAAATTAAACTGTAGCGTTGTTATTTATTCGTGCAGGAAATTAAGGCACAATATGTTGGGTTACTAGACTTAGGTCTTTCTAACCGTGGGTTTTAAGAATTTACTTTTCAAACTACTACCTAACTTGGACAAACAAATCTGATTCACCGCAACACACAAAGAAGATTACTACCTGGGTCCTGTTTTCTCAAACTACAAGTTACATTAATGTATGTATACAGCAAAGATTATTAGTTGGTTAATAAGCTGCTTTAATATACTCGTAAGAATGAACAATTGAACAATGTACATACATAGATTTTTTCTTGTTGTCTTGTAGCCTGCAGCTTGATAATCCAATTGTTTGTATTATTATGAATTATTTTGTGTACAATAAATTGTTAACTAAATAAATAAAAATAATGCTAAAATTGTGCCCATACAGTACCAAGAACAGTAAGATTCGAGTTTCACAGTGCACGAGGTAAGCTAAAGATATTTTAATTCGTTATAATGTTGAAACTTGAAAGTCCAGGCTATAGATCATTCCATTATGCGCGGAAAATGGAATCGACCTTTTTTATATACCTATATCTGAAATTCTGAAATCCCTTCTCCTAGTCTATTAAAAGTACGTAATAGTACTCACGATTGGGTTTCTACTATGGCTCCCACCCTTATAACATAGACATGACATATTTAATCCAAACATAATGTAAGTAAAATATTATAACGTTCAGTGAAACGAAATCCTATCTTTGGCAAGTAAATAAAATGAATCTAAGTAAACATCCGTTGTAATATCAAATATTAATTTTCTGGCGAACAACGAAGGCATATTAGAAAGCAGCTCGTGCGTAAAATTTGGAATGTTCTTCGATGTGGTTTTCTGTAAATGTGGCGGGATAATGTTCTCACGAAATTTGTTTCAAAATTGAGTAGGTACATGATATATATTTTTTCATTCTTTTTTATTCTTACGTTATGTATGAAATTGCGTATCCAGATATTCTTGAACCTATGATAAGTACATAAAATGATATCACAAATGCCATTTTGATTGTTTTTCCATAAGAGGGACGGTGATAGATTGTGTGAATTTATTATGATAAAAAATTCAATTTCACGCCTTTGCTTTGACACCATATTTGTGATTTTACATACTTCATTAAACTGTCAAACATGTCAAGTACAATAGGTATCACACACAAGTAGCAATACAAATGTCAAAACACATATTGATTGTAGACATAAATATTTCACTGTCAAATATATTTTACTAATATTTCATTAATAGCTAAAATAATCACCGTATGTAAAACCCGAACAACCCATTTCATCTTACAATTCAATTCGAATATGGCATTCACCGTAGATCCAGATCACAAAGACAATTTAGTGGCCTGTACCACAGAGCTTGTAGGGGATGTTGACAATAGAGAATATCTGATGTCGTTCCACTCGCTCCGCAGACATGTTCGTGTTTTGGAAGGCTAATGCCGAGCAGAAGATTAGGAGCCTGTATAATTTCTCGTACCTATTTTGACGACGCATTGTTCTTTGAGGTAAGACTACCGTCTTTGTTTGAGTCATTCTTTAGAACACATTGAAAAGAATGGTACGCGACAGTTCGCTGCAGATACCTAAAAGTATGTACTTTATATAGCTTGACATCACAAGGGTTGATACTAGCTGTTCCTCGAAGCTACGAGCATATATTACACAAAACTTGTCACTTTCAACTTAATTAACATGTCTCGTAAATGTCACTCTCCGATGATACAGCCCCTTTACGATACTATCCTAAATGAAGCTCCCAAATTCAGTTAACCTGTCATGCTCAGCTACCTATGTAGCCGTATAAGTAAGTAATATACAAGGGTTATAGCGACTACCCGTGACATTCCTTTGTTCCATTGATATGCGCTGCAAAACCAGGTTTTAGCCCGTCTATTTCAAACACCTAGAGTTCAAATTACACCTGAATGACATCACGTCCAATTTGCGCCTGTCCACGTTCGTCAAGCAATCAAAAAAGTTTCTCTGTTGAAAGCGCTGTGACCTAATTTGGCGAAATTCCTTTATCTTTTTTCCTAGGCAGTAGTAGTCTTTACGTTTTTTGAATACTTCTATACTAAAAAAAAATTGAAAAATAGAAATTCTAACGCTTGCCATGTACCCTGATCTGAAACTGAAACTTAATATTAAATGGGTTTGTGCGCAGCGTATGTCCACTACCAAGCCAAGCATGATACAAAATATTGCTGGAAACATGGTCTAAATTTCATTATTCTCCTTACCTTACTCCGTTTCTTTGTCGGCGTAGGCTACCGAACCTAGGGGATTCGACGTGGAACCAAGTTTTTCCACAGAGCGACTGCCATCTGACCTGTGAAACGCAAAGGCTAACCTGGTCTGAATCCTAGGTTAAGTTGCAATCAAATATCATCTGAATTCAAATTTTATTTCAATGTGGGTTTCATCAAGTTGTTTTTCCTTTACCGTAAGAACAGTTGGTAAGTTGGTAACTGTACATGAGTAAAAACATATTGGTGTACACGGCGGGGATCGAACTCGGGTCTCACGATTGCAATGCCGGTCTACTAACCACATGGCCACCGACGCTCTTCAGCAATCTATGTAGTCTAAAATTGAGAACGATAATAACATTAGACGACAATCAAGTAAATGAGACTGTTATCGTCTAAAAGCCACAGAAGAGTAACTTTTCCTATACTTCAACGATCGCATTCTACAGACGTTCTTCAATTAGTTTCAGCCGTTTCAGTGGGCAAAGTTCTGGTCCCTCCATTATAAAGCCTTCGAGGGCCAAGATAAAATTTAATTTCAATATCTTATCTGACAGACATTAAGGATTAAGCTGTTAGACCGACAATCGGGGTTTAATAGGCCTGACATTTGACGAAGATCCAAAAATGATTAAGAATCCAAATTTCTATTACGTACTTTATGAAATGTATCTGCTCTATCTAAGAAATGCGCAAGTAGATACGTGCTTCGATGATTTTAATAAAAACTTAAAACAAAAGCCGATATTCAACTTGGGCGTATCAAATTCTTAATTTTCGAGCCGAAAGAAGTACGAAATTTAATCTAGCTGGAAGTTTTTGGTAAAAAGTTGGCGAAGAATAAACAAGTTGGTAACGCAAGACACCAGGGATTGGAATTATCAAGTAATTTAATAAAAATTGCGATGAGAGCCGTGGTCAGGACAGGACAGGACTCGTGGCAGTATTAAACGAAATTTTGGAGTAGTTTTGTTCAAGTATTTTGTAAGAAACTGGGTCCAAGCGAAAACTGAATCTAACTTCGTATACTGAATTTTTAATGTAAGAGTAGGTAAAGTAGGTACGACGTGATCATGGGCAACGTAGACGATCTAGATATGATCATGAACAACTTTCAGGATGCCCTACTTCAAAGCTGACAAGAAAAAAACGCTTTTTTAAATCCTTTATTTATTCCACCATAAGTTATTCCTGCTAGAATGACGCCAACCGCATTAACCATCCATACTAATACGGACGGAACATAAATTCAAGTTATCAACTATTAACGTAGTAAACAAAAGTTGATAACAGATGAGTTGTTATAATTTATGGGTTGCAAAGTTCACAAGAGGCGTTAATAATAAATAGTTGGAAGATTCAGAACCAAGAATAATGTAGAGTGAGCCATGACAAAAGAGAAAAACTTACAAAAGGACCATACTTAGAAATAGTTAGGCGGATTGCACACACAACGCACAACAGAGCGCTAAAATAACGTTTTTCATAACGCAGCGTTTTGTCAGATCAATAACAAACGTCAATACCCATACTAAAACCACTCAACTGCTGTAGACGGACGCGTTACGGCTGCGTTATTTTGACGGATGCGTCAACAGCGTTTGAGCGGTTTTAGTATGGGGATTCACGTTTCTAGTATGAATCTGACAGACCGCTGCGTTACGGAAGCGTTATTTTAGCGGAGCGTTGTGCGTTAAGTGTGTGATCCGCCTTATAGGTATCATACTGTCAGTAGGATCAACGAGTTTTGTTCTGCATTCAATTAAAAAAATACAGTATTAACCTGTTCCCTCAAATCAGTAGTAAGTGTTAGTGTCTCAACACACTATGCCGAAGTTACGCGGCCGAGGTTCGGCGGCTGATTTTACGTTCCGACGTATTCAGCGGATATGACACACCATTAGCGCCGAACTTACGCGGCATAAGTTCAGCTGCGCAACTTCGGGTGTATATTTTAGTGTTTCGAGCGCTGTCGTGGCGTCGTGTCGTGTCACCTACACTGTCGGACAGACTGTTTTTATTATTTTAGAGGTGCGAAACCCGAAAAATGAACTATTTTACAGTAATAGCAATTGCCTGTCAATTGCTTCGTCGCCAATCGAACCGAACTTCGGTCGCGTATAATGTGTTGCCGTATCGCCGAATCGCCGCCGAATATACGCCCGACTGATGTTCGGCTGTACGCTGTAACGCGACGTAAATTCGGCTCAGTGTGTCATCCTTCATTCAAATAACATTGCTAGCGTAATTGCGCCGAACTTCGGCGGCGTAGGTTCGGCATGGTGTGTTTACACACTTATAGATGGGTCGTCACGACATCTTTATTTACCTGCAAAGTTTCCTCTATAGTATGTATGACCATAAAAGTAGAACTTGGTATAATAATAATATAGCTAACCATGCCTGGAGTAAAGTAGACTAGTTCTTTCGCCTTCACTTTGCTTCTACCAGAACTACCTCGTTTCTCATCCTTATTTTGAGTTGGAAAGCAACTTTGCAACTTTCGATGCTTGAATTTATAAGAACTAATTGCTTCGAGCTATCTTGGGAGCAGTAAACTTTAACAGGTGGGAGTCTAGAGATGTCTGTTAATATATATCGTGGTAATACTACACTGAAATAGTTAAGCAACTATTTATATCTGTGTAGAAGCCAAGACAAACCACCTTCTCCAACCTCTTACTAAGGATGTTTCGAATGTGAAAGAGTTTTTGAACTAGTTACTAGCGGCCCATCCAGCGGCTGCACCCCCGCCCGGCTGTAACTCATTTTCCCGTGGGAAAAATGATGTTTTCCTGGCGAGTAATTGTACATAAATATCCTTCCTCTTGAACCACTCTATCTGTTAAAATAAAAGTACTTTCAAAGATTTAAAGAAACATACACACATACAGTCAAACGCGACAAGCGGCTTTGTTTTATACTATGTAGTGATGCGTAGGAAAAGCATGGTTGCGGTAGACCTACCAAAGTATTCCCAATTCAGACAAAATATTATGTCTCCTAATGTTTTTTTATTATTATTTATAATAAAGTTTCAACTTAGGTGCCAGTGTCGTTTCAAATATAGGTGTACCATATTAATATAAGTAGGTAGGTAAAGCAGAATACGTTATTCCTTTCTCAATGGAGCGGCAAACATTCTGACAAACTCTTTTCAAATTCATGAAACTTCTTCTGGGGACACGGACTTAGGTCTTTGGGCTCTCGTTAGCGTAATGAACTTATAATTAACAGATTGTTTTAAGTGGATTTGCGCTGAATAAGTGTTCTTTTTGCTGAAAAAGGCCTGGGCTTGTATAATTCAGATGGGAATTCTAGCACAAATTGAATGAGCGAATCTTTGAGCTCAATCACGCCTTCAGTTTTCGTAGAACTGTTCGTATTCTAATCAAAATATTTATACTTTGCTCATTTGGACTTTGGTTGAAGCTAGATTACACTGTGTGTATAGGTTTTAAATTAGTTTAAGTATTTTAATTAACAGACATAAAATGATGAGATGAGGTACAGACAGACAGACAGAAACATTTTATGGCTCACACTAAAACATAACATTATATGGGAATAAAAAGAAATACATAATAGAAGCAAAGGCGCCCATATCGCTGTACGCGATCTCTTCTAGGCAACCCAGCACACAGTGGAAAAGCGCAAAATATAAGTAGCGGCACCTGAGGAGATTCCTGAGGTAGGTACCTCACATTTCCCTTCAGTTCGAATGGTATGGTCGGTAATACGAGTAGGTGTTGTGCCTTGTATTACCGACCATATATGTAAATTATTTTTTGCTCGTTATCTTTTATGTACCCGCAAGTGATAGAGGCGTGATTTGTGTGTGCGTATGCATATTTTAGGCGAAACGCATACTTGACGCACGACGGAGCGCTAAAACATCGCAGCGGTCTGTCAAACCTATACTAGAAATGTCAATCTCCAACACTAAAACCGCTCAACCATTGTCGACGCAGCGCTAGCGCAGTGTCGTCCATCGAGTGCGGTTTTAGTATGGGGAGTGACGTTTCTAGTGTGGATCTGACAGACCGCTGCGAGTTTTAACGCTCCGTCCTGCGTTAAGTGTGCGACCCGCCTTATGTGTCTAATAAAAATAAATTATAATAAAAGACCCAGAGAGGCACACTTCGCTCATGTACCAATATCATTAAAATCTTGTCTCCGTATAAGGAATATCACCTTTATTGCGAATAGAAAGGCTTTATGACTGCATCCCGAGAGCTCGTATAAGGCTCGTCTTTTACAGCTAATGCCTTGAAGCATAAAACTACAATATCGACAGAATATGTGATAGATTTTTGCTGTCTGGGAGATAAAGACTCGTAACTTACGAGTGAATGTATATTTTACGTACTTATTTACTACTAAAGGCTACTACTACTACTTACTACTAGTGTGCAGTTGTGTGTTGGTCTTGACGCGCCTGTCAATAAGTACCAACTTAATTTATGATGTTGTGTTATAATAATAACTTATAAGTATTTAAAGTATGACTAAAACAACAACAGTCACCGGCACCAGGGTTCATGGGGTCGTTTATTGACTCCAAAAGAATTTTAAGTACATACAAAAAAAATATATATAAGCGAAAGATGCCTATTTGAATAATACCGTAGTACCAGGCATCTAGCCCTTTTTAGTTGAGTACGTTTGAAACACCTTGTATTTTTGTTCACATTTTTTTATTTGCATAAGTTTTTTTTGTTTGCTCAGCCGCTTCAACGAAATTCCCTTTGACACGTTTGCATCAACAAAAACAATCACACTTTAATCTCTCGATTGCAAACCAAACAGGCCCACATGTCTCTATCTACCCACTCCACCCTCAAAGGTGGACTTTCAATTTACGCTTCCAACATCGCTCGGCAATTCATTGCTCATTTTGTAGGGGAATTTTCTCTACATTATTACGAGGAAATTATGAAATTGTAGTTGATTCTGCGATAAACAGAAGCAAGTAGTTAATTAGAGAGCCGACGATACAAAACCTAACTACCGAAAGGTAGAGAAAGACTGGTTTAAGGGTAGCGTTTGAGCAGTGCTGAGCTACAGTCTGTGCACGTGGTTCACTTTACTTCAAGCGGTTCAGATGTAGTAAGTGAACCACGCGCGGATCCACAATTTGCGCGCTCACGCGGACATAACGCGCGACGTCGTGTTCTTCTAAACATGTATAGAGTCATCTTTTTACACTTGTTTGAAGTACTGCTTATAGCACCCCCACCGGGGAAACCAACATAATGTCCATCATCTCGTTGCCAAACTCGGTAAAGGTTATTTAAGCCCGGCCATTGCATCGGTCCACAGCCGTGCTAAGTATCAATAAATCCAATTTGTTGCCAAGGGCCCACGAGATTGATCGCATTGACCTAGTTTGGTGCCACCGGCAATGGATATCAAGAAGAGTTGAAATTCGTATGCGTATCAGTGAAAATAGACCGACATGAACAATTCCACTCGCCCCAAGTTGATTCGCACGTCCCATATTTGCGGAGCCGCTTCTTTGACAATTCTCGAATGTTGCGTAAACAAGATTCAAAGGGTTCGCAACTCGTCGGGGATCTGCTGAGTAGAATAAACTCTTTGCCCAATGCTGTGGACCTTTCTAAAGTATCTATCAAGGCGGGCCTTTGAGGGGTCGTCAGCCCAGCTTTTCCATATTTTATAAGAAACTTCTCTTAAACCGTGTTGCTGTGTATGTACATGACATTCTAATACAGAAAACCCTCTGAAGTACCTATTGATGCGATGAGTGTTGCTTGTAATTTGCACTTAAACTAAGATAAGAAAGCACTACTGGACTAAACTGAAGATAAATAAGAGCGCCTAAACCAATTTACGTCCTCCCACCACAGCCAGCAAATCAAGCGAACCCTTTAACACATTCCATGCCTTCGAGATTGTATTCTCTACACCGTAGCAAGAAATCTGCCATTAGTTACGTAGCGGCGTAGCAGCGAGGCTACGCTGGCCTTAGTAAATTGGTAAACTACGGATAACGAATCGCAGTTTTCGTAGGCGGGTATCGAATGGGTTAAACATAGACAACATACAATATTCACTCGGCTATAAGGCTCGGTGCGCCCATAACTTCATTTGGCCGGTCGTGTTGATTGAAATTTATCGGTCTAAATCCTCATTTGCGTGCTCCTTGTTCCTCGTAACACAGACAAATTATTTCTAATCCAGTTGCGGTCATATACCAATATTAGTAGAGTAGAGGCTTAGCGAGGTAATGCGAGCGAATATTTCAGGCGAGGGATATTTACTATGAGTAAAATACCCACGTGTTGAGTCAATATTTACTAAGTTTGCAACTGTTACTTAAAGGTTCATGCTGGCACAGTTCCATGTTTAATTAAAGGAATGTGTCTCATATTTCCTGACTAAATAGTAATAAAATTAATAATAAGTAATTTCTTAAACTGTTAGGGGAAGTATCCGCGGTAAATATGGCACTAGTCATTCGCTTGGCATGGATTGGTGAGCGCAGTGCAACTGCTGCCCATGAATGAATTTATCACTTAGTCACCTTATACTACTCCAAAGAACGTGTGGAATTGGAGTGATGCTATTTTAAGCCTGTACCATTTATAAAAATATTTTATAAGTAGTGATTTATATTCATACAAAAAATCATCATGGGATTAGACTCATCATTATCATAGGCCTCATACGTCTGTGACAGATGATTTAATCAGTGTCAGGGACTCATTTAAAGGTAAGAACATCCATCTTTCGTCATCCTTTGATGCTCTTAAAATTTTTTCAATAGATTCTTACTTTGTCCGCTATCGCGAGTATAACATTCAACTTCGGGCCTCCCGACGCCAGACGACGATTTCAAAAGCCACTACCGAACCGATATTTGTTCAAAATTTTCAAGTAATAGGTAACTGGAACTAACTTATCGCTGGGGCAAAGTTTAACCGGTTTCCCGGCCCACTCGCAACTCCGCCGAGGCCCCAAGTTGAAACTTAAGCAAAATCTCAACAATATAGTTTGATTTAAGCAGGCTGGTACAAAAGTTGGAACAAGGTAAAAGAAACAAATTTTCTAGTGATAACAGTGTGGGGATTGCTGCTTATTCATAGCCAAAATCTGTTCTTCCAGTAGTGATACCTAGTACAAAGTATTTTTAAGGGCCCACGACACACCAACATCTAGTTTGTGACTCCGAACCATATCTGTATACATGATGTTACTCTTCACTCGTCTGTTATTATGTAAACACAGGGTGTAAGAAAAATTGCTGCAAATATTTTAAGGGGTGAACCAGCCCATGAAATCGAACAACTTTCCCCAAGGAACATAGTTGGAAATGTGAGAATATCAATTTTAATTCATTTATTTTGTTTATAAAAGATTAGCTTACTTAATAGAAAACGTGATAAAAGCATATTAACGGAGATTAGTTCAAATTATAGAATAATCCTGTCCTATAAGACTGCAAAGGTTTATCACACGTAATAACTTTATTGAATTTATTGATCGACATAATAATAATATGAGAAACGTGCTAGTCGATTTTATTAAAGTCTTCTTATTATTAATTTGCTAAACATCCTCCATTATAATTTCCAGGAAGTTAGAAATCATTTATGTAGATTGTTTGTTATCAATCCTTGCTGGACTTAATTCTCCAAGGAAAATTCTAGACTATCCCGAAGGGTCAAACAATTTTTGATTTGTTAATAGATGATCAGCTGACTGACGTTTGACTAAAGCTGGTAGGTCAATATTTTTTAGATTTTGCAACACAGATTTGATTTTGCATGGTTGGGAAACTCGTTTCGTTTCATTTTAGTACAAGTTACTGAGTCGCAAAGATTATTTAAGGCATTTCCCACACTTAACGCACAACGGAGCGCTAAAATAACGCATCCTCCGTAACGCAGCGGTCTGTCAGATCTTCATAATATTAATGTCAATCCCTATAGTAAAACCACTCTCGACGCAGGTCCCAACGCACAACCACCGTTGACGTAGCGCTAGCGCAGCGTAGTGCATTGGACCTACATCGAGAGGGTTTTATTATGAAGACCTGACGGATTGCTGCGTTACGAATGTGTTATTTTAGCGCTCCTTTGTGCGTGAAGAGTGGGAAAGACCTAAGAAACCGAAAGAGACGGTTGTCAAATTGCTCGACGTTGCCATTCCGATGTTTGTGACGAAAGGAGCCGTATGCGGAAGCTCATAAGACACATCGTGCGGCAAATGTACCTCCAGAGAAAGAACCTTTGATTTTAGGGTTATGTTGTAGCAGTCTATTTGCGTGTCGATAAATTCCCGTACAGCGATCGAATGCGCCCCGCTGATGCGTAGTAATTGCGAGGGTTGCCGCCCCTAGCCTCATCGGCAAACCTCATTTGCTGAGCAGCTACTATCGGCGGTACCAGTGGTAGCTACTTCGTTTGGGAAGGTAAAGAAGCACTTACTAGGTATATGTTTATTGTTGTAAATGAGATGCAACATATATTTTTTTATTATTTTTAACTTCATAAGACATAATAATTGAAGCTACTATATCAGTATTCTTGACATTCTTTTTTTTTTTTTTTTTTTTTTTTTTTTTTTTTTTTTTTTTTTTTTTTTTTTTTGTAATGGGATTTGTGAGAGGCCAGTGTGCTATCGGTTTACTCCTGACCTCTCCCCATGACTAATTTAACAATGGACTCACAAATGGGTATGTTGTTGTCACGCCATTCTAACAGTGGGTACACTTAAAATACTAAACAAAATGCCTATTTACAAATTTGTCTTAAACATCTAAACTATTTACAAAAATGAACACATAGACTCCACATCATAGTTACTGACTATACACCATAACATAAGCATTATTATATTATTATTATTTAGGTACTCTATTCTATTTCTCCTTATTATTATTATTATTAACTAATTATTTTATACATAGGTAGCTATGTATGTATATTCTAAGTAATCTTATATACTATTATTCTTTATATGTATTTACTATCTTTTTTTTTTTTTTTTTTTTTTTTTCATAGAAAAGAAGTACATTATATATAGGAGTACTCAATTAAATACTTAAATACCTACAAAAGCAATGAAATTAACCTAGAATATACCTAAGAACTAACTACTCTTCATCGCTTAACGGAATACAACTAACCACTAATACAACTTAACCTAGGTTTATACATATTTACATTATTTTATACATAAATTTATGTTGCTATGTCTGGTAATGTACAAAATTTGACATCTTAATACTATTATTTATCAGTCCGTGACCTGCAAACACATACTATGTGCCGTTGAAATGCTTTATATTTTTGACTATGTTCTCAATGTGATTTTTGAAGGAGATTGCACTCGACTCCTTACTGACTACAGATTTCAAATCAAAAGGATCATAAATATTTACAGCCGTACATACCATAGCATGGTCCAGTCTGGACAATTCGAATCTAGGGCAGTGCCTTAAAAGGTGGTCGAAGGTTTGCGGAGTGTCCCCAGTGCATGGACAAAGATCGTCGGGAGTAATGTGGAATCGAAAGAGATATTCTTTATGGAACCCGTAGTTTGAGAACATTTGAGTGAAGCAGAAATTAGGCTTGTATTTATCTAGTACTATATTCAGAGTTTCGAAGTCAGGACACCATTTTTTTAGGTGAGTACAATTTCCCGGATCTTCATAAAGGTCTTTTTTGGCTCTGGAACTATTGCATTTGTTATAATATCTCACATGGCTTAGAGGAAACCTATCAAACGCCGGGGACACTCGCAAAGTAGCAGCAGCTTTGGCTGCCACATCAGCCGCCTCGTTCCCTTCGATACCGACATGTGCGCGTAGCCAGACAAATGAAACATCAAGTCCAAGTATTTGGCCGTGGTGGAGAGTTTCGAAAATTTTGGCAGCTAGGTAATACCTGGAATTGGGATTCATCAATTCCGTGAGGCAAGACTTGCTGTCAGATAGAACTACTGATGGTGTGGCCTTTTCCTTTAGTATCCAATCACATGCGTGTTGAAGTGCCAGGAGTTCGGCCTGGAAAACTGAGCACGTTGAGTGGAGTTTAAATTTTTTGATGACCTGCTGACCAGTGGGTTTAATCATAACTACCGCCGCTCCAACACCAGCGTCATGCTTACTACCATCGGTATACAAGGCAGTGGCTTGCTTGTCTATGATTTGATCGAGTTCGCTGGTGTTATTGACTTCGCGGAACGTGATGGCCTTACGCAAAGACGGGTGCAGCAGTTTGTCTGGAGCGACCGGAAAGTCCATTACAATATCGTGAGGAATAAAAGAGGACAGTTGAGTAATGCGTGTAGCTTCAATATCGGATATCTCTTTTATTTTGTCGCAAATAGGCGTGAAGCGTGAAAGGACGATCGCTGTGAAAGTGTTTAGCGTTCTAAAGCCCCTTATCGCGCAGATTGCAAATCCTCTCTGCAGGGACGTAAGCCTATCACGGGAGCATTTATACCGCAGTGTCGATGACCATATTGAAGAGCCGTAGCAAATGATGGGCTGTAAAACATGTTCGTAAATAATTTTTATGTTGTCAGAGCATATTCCCCATGTGGGTTTAACAAATTGAATAAGTTTATGAAATATCTTTTTGGTTTTATCTGATATACGGTCAATATGTGGAATAAAAGTGAGTCTACGATCTATAGTGATACCCAGAAGTTTGATGCGGTCATGAAAATCGATTCTAAGTCCATTCATATTTAGCTGACATTTGCGTGCCTTGCTGGTGAATGCTATAGCTTGTGTTTTAGAAGGGCCAAACGTCAATTTTGCATCTAAGCCCCACTCATTTATAATTGCTAATGCGTCATTAGTGATACTCTGAAGATTCTTATAATCTTTCGATTTGACTATAAGCAGGACGTCATCAGCAAAGGCTTGGAGTCTGCATCCTGTTGGAAGATCCATGTCCAGCAACCCATCTAAGATGAGATTCCAGAAGAATGGACCACATACGGAGCCTTGCACACATCCTCTTGTGAGGGATTTAGTTACTGTACAGTCTGCAAAGTTGAGTGTGGCATACCGATTCTGAAAATAGCTGTTAATAATTTGATATATATTAAGCGGACAGCCAAATTTCTTTAGTCGGTGCTGGATAAGGGGCCACCATGCGTGATCAAACGCGGCTTTTATATGTAAAGAAACTGCAGCTACTTGATTTTTTTCCTCCTGTGCTGATTTAATGAATTGTATGGCATCATGTAGAGCATGAACGGTGGAGACTAGGGGCTTGAAACCATATTGTTTGTTATTAAGAGCATCTTTCGAAAACATGAAATACGAAAGTCTATTGATAATGAGCTTTTGTAATATTTTACCTAAAACATTTATTAATCCGATTGGCCTAAAGGACGCCAGATCGGAGTAATCGTCCTTTCCAGGCTTAGGAATGATTTTTATGAATGCAGTTTTCCACAGTTTAGGGAAGTAGCATAAGTCAAAACACCGGTTGTAAATTGCCGTTACTGCATCGGGAAAGCATTTAATCACATTTGAACATATGTCCGCAGTCAAGTGGTCCGTACCGGGAGCTTTTTTACCACTCATTTCAGCGACCGCTGCTTTGACTTCCTCAGTCGTGAACGGAGGTTCGGAGTTATTTAAGTAGCTCAAGTCAGCAGGTTGTGAAGCAGATGCTCGGCATTCGAAATGGGCCGTCCTACTATCCGCGGTGTCATCTGGGAAAAATCTGTTGAGTAGAGCGGTGGCTGTATCGCTAGATGTTTTTGTGTGAGAACCGTCAGCGTTACGGAGAGTAGATGGTGGTTGTGGGGCTGGTGTGGTTTTAATGATTCTGTTAGTTACTGACCAAACATTTTCTTTGCCTTGCATGTTACAGAAATCCTTGAAGTTTCTGCTGGATGCCTCATCGAATAAAACTTTGTATTCAGCTTTGAGGCGCTCCTTTATATCCAAGGCATCTTGCATGGGTCGTTTGGCTCGCTTTAGCCTTTGTATCAAGTGGTGATTTCCAATTACCTCTTTCTTTTTAGCTTCCAGTTCATCAGTCCACCACGGGCAGCGAGCCTTCGTTCGCATTAGTTCCATTCCCTAGTTCCATGATGGTACTACTGCGAATTTTTTTTCGCAATAGTTCCATTTTTATAATATGTATATGATAATGGAACTAGTGCGAATACTTAAATTTGTATCCTCCATAGTACCATTACTTCAATAACAGGTTGACTAGATAAATAATGGACGCTTAATGCCTAATTTTAGGGGTTTGATTATCTTCGGATTCATTATGGCTAAAAATAATAAGAAAATTTAATTATTAATATTTTTATTATTAAATTTCGTAAAAAAAATGAAAACAAGAGAAAAATATTAATTTACTTATCTTTTAATATTAAATTATTTAAATAATCATTTTCATTTAGGTTACATAATTATAGAGATCATTAGGATAATTTACTGAATCATTAGGTTATTTATACTGAAAAGTGAAAAACTTCGGTACGCCAACGCACTTCAAAGTTTTATCGCAGTTTATCAAGGAAGTGTCCTATACTAATATCTCCATTTATAATTTGCATTTGAGCATTATTGTGCTCTGTGTGTACTGGGGAATGGATGATTGGGGATATCTGGAGGTCCAAGTGCTTATCGATAACGAATCCGTTGTAAAAATAGAAAAAAAATGGCAGCCATCTTGGATTTCTTAGTTATTGGAGCGATTGCTTTCAAAATCGATATCTTAGGGCCCAAGTGCTCATCGACAACGAGTCCGTCATAAAAAAGCAAAAAATGTCCGCCATCTTTTAGACTAGGGACGGTTGACAGTTGCTGGTAACGGATGACGGGTAAAGTATGACAGATAACGTATAACGAGAACGGGAAACGGAACGGGAATTGTAGTGAGAGTATATCGCAATACTATAGATTTTGATTTCATATGAGATTGAGAACATAACCACAGCAAAGTTTAAAGGTACATCCTGGTTCAAGTATGTGAAAATAATACCTACTTTTTTTACGAGAATACATGTTAATCTATTATCATCGTAGGCGAAACCGCGGGCAGGCCGTTAATTGTCCATTATTTATCTAGTCAACCTATTATTGAAGTAATGGTACTATGGAGAATACAAATTTAAGTATTCGCACTAGTTCCATTAACATATACATATTATAAAAATGGAACTATTGCGAAAAAAAATTCGCAGTAGTACCATCATGGAACTAGGGAATGGAACTAATGCGAACGAAGGGCAGCGAGCAACACTACCACAGGAGCGAGGCAGAAGGCGGTCGCAGACTGATTTGATAGATGACGCGACGGACTGCAAGTGGTCGTCAAGCTCATCAGCGTTAAAAGTGGAGATGTCACGATCAAACACATGATACATTTGAAGCGCCTCTTCAAATCTTTCCAGGATATTTTCCCATTTGATTCGTGACGTATCGTAGCGGAATGTGGTTTGTGCAGAGCTCTTTACTAACTCACGCTTGCCGATGTTGAATTGAAACTCCACTGCATCATGTTCGGAGGACGGGCATATACCGGTGTTAACTTTCCAGTTGGTGATCCTGTCAGCCACGCACAAAGAAACCAGGGTAAGGTCAATAATGGAATCTCTAGGTTGGCCGTGAGTTATAGTTCTGAACGTAGGAACTGAACCCTTATTACAGATAGCAAGAGAGTTGGCAGTGATAAAATCCATGACCTCATTTCCTCTTTTATTGGATCGAGTGGAGCCCCAGGCCGTGTGCCATCCGTTTAAGTCTCCGCCCACGATATGAATGGCACCGTTAGTACCCCTGATGAATGTTTCTAAGGTCGATAGAACCGCAGAGCTGGCGATGTTTTTGGTTACATCCGCTTTTAAGTTAGACATGGGCTCCATATATATACAGCTGATGTAGTATCTTTTGCCACACGTAAAAAATTGTATACTGCAGAGGTTAGGGGATGAATACTGTGAAATACCTATAGCGCCAATAGCACTCTTTTTGATTATTATGCAAGCTTTAACGCGTGCTCCGCATGGAAATTGAAATATGTGATGGCCATACGAGTTGGGCATGACGATTCCCTTCCCAACATACGGTTCAGTGACAAGGGCAATATCGTAATTGTTTTTTCCGAAATATTGCATGAGTTCGTGATGCGCTTTGTATCCTCTGCCTACGTTACATTGCAGAATATTAATGTGTCGCTGTGTAGTGTTGTTTATTGTGTTGTTAGCCATAGTGTGTATTTGCAGCAATTCTTTCTTTAACAGCCACTATTCTAGGGCATTGATTCGAAGTAGCACTATGGGTTGTAGGAGCACTTAGTTTTAATTTGTTATTGTGTAATACGCAGTTGATACAGCATGTTTTACTTTCGTCATATTTAAATGGGCAATCAGCGAATCTATGGGTTCTGGCCGAGCAGTGCGAGCACGATACGCCTTCAAATTCACATTTGACCATGGTATGGCCAAACTGAAGACATTTGAAACATTGCCTGAAAGGGGAAAACTCCTCCACGTGAATTTTCTGGTAGTCGACACATAGTCTCGCTAATCGGATAGCAGCATGCCAAGCACCAGGATTGAGACGCAGAACAGCATTATATAAGTCTGGACGCCTGTTATTTTTTAAGAAACAAAGAGTAATGTCGCTTTCGGATATGATATGCTCCTTTAGATTGGGGTTCTGATTAATGATAATGTCAATAAGCTCACAAGATGGGATATCTCTATGGATGCCTTTCAAGATAATCATTGGGAGGGATTTTTTAACGGGTTCAGCACGGAATTCAGGAAATTCTCTAATTCGTCCAAGTGTTTCCTCCTGTTGCTTGTAGTCATCGAACTCTATGCGTATTTTACCTTCAATGCTCGGTAGAATACGATGCGGAGCGTAACTTGAGTTCCTGAAAGTCAGAGATTTTCTGAGCTTACCGAGGGTCTCATGAGATGTGGATGTCGGATCTAAAGAGGTGACTATGATGGCTGGCTTTGACGTGCCAGTGGTTTTAGGATGGCTGTCAATAGCGGCCCTTTCTGCATACGTGGGTGCTGATGTAGGGTAAGCGACACTCGAGTTCGCCGCCCGGAGAGTATCTTCCATTTTCTGAAAACGATCTTCAAACTTTTTAATAATCTTGCAATGTGAGTCTATATTTTTGTTCACAATATCGATATCTGTTCTGACCGCTTCGGCGGTAGCTCTAACGGCCTCCTTTACGGCCTCCTTTATTACCAATTCAGCCTTACAGTTTACTGTATCATTAAAAGTTTGGTTTTTGGCCGCCTTAATATTGGTGGGGGAAGGGCATTGTCTGAGGAATGGTTCGACGTTCTTCAGGAGAGACATTATCTCTTCCATAGATGTTTTGATGGAATCGGCCATCTTTTTTAAGTTATCCCTTTTCTCTTTCGTGTATCTGCCACTGTCGAGGATTCCAGGTATTGCTGTAGAACTATCCAAAGCAGACTGAATGTGAAGGTACATTGAGTCAAGGTTAGTATTTGCTATTTCACGAGGAGTATTTTCGAGACTGTCCTCGAAAATTAAGTCCATTGACGTGTTCGGCTCCAGGCCGCCATGATCGCTCCTAGCCTCGCTGTCTAAATAACGCAGGGGAGGGGAGAGAGAGGAAGATCTAGAATCGTAATGTAGGAGAGTTCCAGATGGAGGAATGGGTGAGGTGGGGATGTCACCATCAGCAGTGTTATTTATATGTATTTCCATTATTTTAGGTTTAAACAAGCAATATAGCGGACTCAACAATGTAGGAGGTTTAGCCGTTTGAGATTGGATTAGCCTTGGGTTTAACTTGATTAACCTAAAACAAAGAAGGTAAGATAATTTTTAAACAAAAGTGAAGAGTGAATAATACAATATTATAAATGTAGATATTCAGATTAGACCTATTGACTACAGAGTGTTCAAGAGTTTCTTTCAGGCTCGCCTACTATGATGTACTTACGTAAGACAGGCTACTCAGGTATCTATATTTATTTCCTAGTTTCTTGTGTTATGTTACCAATAATACTTAGTGAGTAGGTGTTTGCGGGCCCCGGTTTTGGTTTTGACAATTGCACGGAAGTCTCCAAAGATACCTATACCATAATTATTAAGTAACAGATACAGTAAAAAGTACAAAAAAAAATATGTAGGTATTTTCCAGGCTTGAATAGTGATATGGTTTATCCTAGAACCGGGTTGTCTTGAACAGGTAAGAGAGGCCCATTGGACCAGGGGTCGGTATCTTAAGTCTCCTTTCGGGATCCACAACTCCTTTAGGACAGTACCTGCACCGCCGACCGCAGGAAACTACTTGACTATAATGTTAGATTGTCTCAGGAAATGTAAGAATGAGTTGTAGAAATTATAGCGTTCTTCGTATTGGCACTTTTCATTCTTTTTTTTGCTATCAACTAATTTAGTTTTTTTCGCTCCATCTGTCGCAGGGCAACACGTACTAATTAATTAAAGTGCGCCTCAGTCTTTGCGCAAACAAAAGCGCAATCCATCTGGAAGTAGCATGGCGCTAAAAAGCTCGATTGCGTAAGAGAAAACCGGTGTGAAATACACTGCACTTTAAACGAATCATATGAAGTAACTTTTTTCCAATTTTTGTTATGCACTGGTTCGTTCCATTTCAACACTGTTTTTAGCAAAAGTACGTCATGTTTTGCTTGGATAACACTTACGCATTTAAAAAACCACTTGGTGAATAGCCAGAACATAACACATTGCAAAATACATACTGAAAACACGATAATTTTAAATAAATTGGTTCCACCAAATCAAGGACGATGCTCGTCGTAGAGCGCCCCCAGGCTTTTCTGCTTATGAACTGCTTATTTTTGACGTATATATTTTATATAATGTGGGTGTTTAAGATCGACCTTTGTATTTGCATAACATAATACCAAGTCGAAAAAAAAAAATTTGCAGTAGGATATCAACCTACTCATCAACCTATCTGTTATTCTTAGTAACTATATGAGAAACCAGTATAATCATGACCACCCTTAAATAGGTAGGATGTCTTATTATAGTACCATTAGAAGTATACAAAAATCAGGATTAATACACCAAAAAATTTGAAGAATCTTTGATGGCAAGGAACATACTTGACGCACGACGGAGCGCAAAAATATCGCAGCGGTCTGTCAGATCCATACTGGAAATGGCAACCGCTGTTGACGCAGCGCTTTCGCAGTGTCATCCGTCGAGTGCGGTTTTAGTATGGAGAGTGACGTTTCTAGTATGGATCTGACAGACCGCTGCGATATTTTTGCGCTCCGTCGTGCGACAAGTTTGTTCCTCGCCTATGTAGCATTCTCGAAAACGTAATTCGAGAACAGCGAGTAGGGGCCGGGCCCTTCCCACTGCCGGTTACACACTCAGCCAATTTATATCGCGAGAGGGCAATTACCGACATTTCCCGTCGTTTTGCCGCCTAAACGTCATTTGAGAAAATTATTCCCCTTGGCCGATGGCCTCAGGGCAGGTGATAAACGCGGGGGATAAATCTGTGAGTGAATTTGGTAGGGGTATTTAGTTATACCCACTTTTACATGGTCATTTGCGTGTGCCGGCTTATAATAGTATCAGCTCATTTATTTTCCTGCGGGTATTGCAAGAGGTGACGTAGGAAATACAAGGTTTCATGTGTAGGTACCTATTACATTTTTAAGCTACAGAATTTCATACTTTCACTTGAATAGTGCTATGTAATAAGTAGGTAGGTATGCATTTATGACCTCCGTCTGAAATGACACTCAAATATTTGACACTATATTTTGACAATCAGTTTGTCAACCTCTTCGTCAATCTATTCCCGCAAGAGATTTAGGTGTGAAATGTGTTTACTTTTACATGACCTTTTAGAACATAAGTGACGAACCGTCTGTATCTAAATTATAAGCAACGAACGTGGGTCGACCGACGACGTTGCAAAATAATTTACCCTTTTCACGCACAACTGGCGACTAGCTAAGTAGGTAGGTACGTACCTAATTAGTAAAACAATGATGGAAAGAATTTTGGTGCAAATCTGCTTATTTCTTTTGAAAACATTTTTGCTGTCTCAAGATAACGAGAGAAAGACAACAGAATGACTGTGCAGCTATAGTTACCGACCAGGCGGTCTGTGAACATAAGCCTATTTGGTGAAATAACGCTCAGTAACGCATTCGTCTGTCAGGTCCATACTAGAAACGTCATTACTCATACTAAAACCTGCATTGATGCAGGTCAGATAAGTGTGAGTACGCCTAACACCTGTTCATTGGTATTTTCGTCGACTCAGTGTGAAATGGACAATTATTTCCATTTGGATTATAATTTTTCATCTTGCTGTGACGTCCACCAAGTCGTCTAATGACCTGATGCACCCTGGTGACAGAGTCGTTGAATTAAGTACCTTGATGCTTTTCTAAAATATATTTAAAACTTTGCTTTACAAGAGAATGCGAAATAAAATCTTTCGACTTTTCAAGCTTTTCCCTACCTACTCATAATTTCTAAATTAGATAGTACATTGCAATCAGTACAGTGCCTACGCTAGGTACGTTTGAAAAACTTTTTAGTTAAACTTACCTCAGTTTCTGTCAAGTATGTCACCATCGAGTGGTTGCTCGTAATATAAATTATGCAAAGATGTGGCCGACAACGACAAGTTGTTTGTCTTCGCGCGACAAGAATGGCAACGATGATTGCTTTTTAATGCAAATAGTCTTAAACGAAAAATAGAAAAACGCTTTGTGGAAAAAGGGTTGGGTTTTCCTGTTTGTTTTGTTGAGTGGGAAGATTGATATCTAAGTTTTTATAATTTTCACCAGAGACTTTAAGTCTCTGAGATATTATCTCGTATAGTTCAGGTATTGTTGAATATCGGTATCAATAGGTACTGCTAGATAATGTTGGATAGTACTGCGAGGTCAGTTTGTATCAATCCTTTCTTTCTCTACGGCTGGTTTCAGAGCGGCGCGTCTCAGCAGCGCTGCCCAGGCGCGCGCGGCTCGGGCGCGCGCCTGGGCAGCGCGTTCGCTGTGAAACGACATTCAGACGCGCGCGCTTCGTTGTGGTGTACGGTCGAGTGCAGAGAATCATTATGCCAGCAAACGTAATCACTATATTAGCTATATACATTATATGGAAAAGAGTGCAACAACGACGTCTTAAAAGATTGCAAGTCGACGCTACTGGCAATCGAAGGAGATCCTACCGCAGCGCGGCCGAGACGCGGCTCAAGACGCGTCACTATGAAACGCTACATACAATCTAGTGTAATGCGAGGCGCGCGCGGCTGGGCAGCGCTGCCGAGACGCGTCGCTCTGAAACCAGCCTACGACTTACTTATTGGAGTATGTAATTAAATTCACCAATAAATCATGTAAATATATAGATATCGGTATATAAGTATAGGTACACATTTAATTTCGATGAAACCGCAACATGCGAGTTTCTGTTTTAGAATTTACGTGACAAAGTACAAAATGCAAAACGCAACACAGGAAACAGTATGATCTATAACACAAACAGTCGTGACATAATCAAACTGGGATCCAGTGGATGTTCGCATCGGTTATAATCCGAAAACGGATAATCAAATGAAACGTATGCAGATCTAAATCCGCTTGGGTTATTCCCAAAGTAAAATAATAAATTTCAGAGGATGAAAGCTTTTTGAACAAAGCTTTGTTTGAATTCGTAATCCTAGCTGAAGTTACTGAAACTGATGTTATTTGGTAGTTTGAATACGAAGCGCTCGCTTCGTAGCAGATGACACATACGCATAACTTAAAATACATAAAAAATCGTGTATCTGTAAAGTCGGTTTACTGACGATTGTTAAACGATGGAATGCCTCTTTGTCGCTCATTCCAGGCTCTCGCATGCACTTCAAACCTGAAATGGAATGCCTCAGAGCGAGGTAACGCCGCAAGAGTCATGTTTTAATGCGTGCAGGCGGCTCCAACGAATTATAAGACGTTGTCACGTCAAAAACAAATATGTATTATTGAAAGAATTTTCAAAATAATTATTTCATTCTATTTCTGCAGTTTCTTTGTGAAACAATATTGTGCCAACAAAGTAACGAAGTATTTGAAAACATTAAATATGCATGAACGCAAATACAAACGTAATAAAGTAGGTAATAAAGGTATACGTATTAAACACTTTTTTTAGGAAGTATCTGAGCAATCTTTGCTGAATGTCATCCTGTAATAAAATATAATAAACAATTTCTGCAGGTAACACCAATGCGTGCCAAAGCGAAGTAGCAAGCGAGCAGATCGGTAGTTGGAGATAAACACAGTAGAATATCCCAATTCGATATATGCTAATTCAATGTTTGCCAAATGTAGTGTTCGGATAGTGTTCAGTCATCGTTCCAATATTGCAGCAGAGTGGAGCTTTGTGCCACTGCAACATTCAGCCGATATCATTTGTATGCATTTATTGAGCAGATAGATGCTGTTATGCTGGAGTGGGAGCGCAATAAAAACACATTATTTTTGGATGGTTTTCTTTCCAAGGGTTGAAACTGACCTGGATAACTAACTTACTAACTACTCAAGTTCAGTGACCCAAAATGGACCTGAGCCTCCGAAACGAGCTTCCTACACTGATACCTGTCCTGCGCCACCTCCAACCTATTGGAGATGGAGATTTTCTTGGGGATGGCCCAGGCTAGCTTCCACTATACCTACATTTCCAGCGGCACCTGGATAATGCCTGCATTTAGTTGCAACCGCTAAAAGGATCGGTAGAATATGACATAACTATAATTAAAATATTTGACACTAATCATCGTTTCTTTCAAGTTTTTTTCCTACTCAAAATAAAGGTTAATCATAGTAGGTATATAACATTAACTCTACTATGGCACCTAGGTATACAAATAAAACCACACTATCGAATTTACTCAAATTATGTCTGTGTAGAGTAGAACCACAATCAAATACATAAACCACATTCGCACCAACAAACAAGCTAACAAGCCTCATATACTATAACATATCGGTTGCACACAGGGTGTTAGGAAAAGAACTGCGTTCCTGTTAGGGGTTAAGCAACCCATATTATAAATAAACCACTTTTTGCAAGGAACATAAGTCGAAAAGTGTAATAGAAAGGTTTCTATTACAGGATCTATGGGACTAACAATAGGAATCACGTGAGGCTCGCAGCTATCCTAGTAATTATATGGTAGGACCTATTTGTTTTCTAGACAATTGCAGCAAATAAAAAAATTGCTGCAAATATTTTAAGGGGTGAACCAGCCCATTAAACTGAACAACTTTCCCCTAGAAACATAAAAAATTTTGAACTTCCATACAAAATTACCAACCGACCGAGTCTATTTGTATGGGATGTCCAAAATTTTTTTCTTATATCTCGAACTATGTGCAGCAATTTTTTTTACACCCTGTATTTAGGCTTACGTTCTTTATAAAAAAAATATGTATTTCCACGGGCGTGTTCATCGCTTAAAAGTTACGCTGTTCTATTCATAACACTCTGTATAACATTATTATATGTTTCACTAATGGCGGCTTTTACTTATTCAGAAGGCGCGCGACACACCTGGTGATACAATCTGAGACGCAAATTAACTGATCAATTAGGCTGGTGGCGTAGCGAGTGCAAGTCTTCATTAGTTAATAGAATTTCATATAGGGTTATACTTAGACGTAATGAAGTTTCCCAAGTACAGATACACGGGCGTGTTGTAGGGAATATTGGTATCTACCTTACCTACACTATATATCTGCTAAGAAGTGTTTTAACAAGAATACATTGATGCTTTGACCTTGCTTCGTTTGGGACCTACATCAGTTAAATTACTTGCTTCCATTATCTAGACCATCTCTTTTTCTATCGTGTAGGACACTAAATCGATGAACATCCCAATGACTGGTGTCACAGTTTGAAAGTGGGTATTCATTAGGGCCCTACTTTTCTATTTTTTCTCCTTATTTGCATTGTAAACTTAAGCAAAAAACGAAACATTCTTGCTTCTCATAGAAGGTACATTAGGTAATAGGATTTGCTCGGGGCTCAATTATGATAAGTGACAACTTGATAAATTTTAGCCGGAATTGAGATTCAGACGAGCAACGCGCCTCTAAATAAATTAAGAATTGGGGGAATTACGCAAAGCCACTAACGAATTAACGTGATTACGGAATCTGTTAGGTCTCGTTTATCAGATCAGATTTTGTAAATAGAAATAAGCTTAAAATTGTGATAACGGACGGGGACGGATTCAGTCAAATGTAAAAGGTATCTCTGTCACAACATGCTTACTTATAAAAGACCTTTGGGCAGATACTAAATGCCGTTGGTTTGGCAACTTGTTGGTCTAAAAAAAAGTTATATGCTGCAACACGCAAAGAAGGAAATAGAAGAGTAGCTTAAAAAATCCTACATTTTTTTCCACTGTGACCTTGTCTGTAGTTACCCTTTATTGATAGGTTGTACTCTACTGATAGCATAACATAAATACAAATACTGTTATAGGTATAGAAATAGGTGTCTTATGACATTTTAATTTAGTAAGCGAAGACTTAGTTCATATCTGCTATGGAAAGGTACTTTCACTTTTGCCTCAAAATAGATCCACCATTCACGGGTAGTAAATTTTACTGGCAATTTGTGGAACAAGGGAAAACTCAAGGAAAAAAAATGGTATAGCTAGCCAGTTTTATCGTAAATTTCCTGCCAGAAATAAAAAAGAATACTTGTACAAAGTAACATATGTCCATACATATCGTGTATAAGCTCTAACTATCTAGCTACTTATCTAGAGACTTGCTAGCCTCACAGCTCGTTTCGTTGGTAGCCTAACCACTAACCACACACTAGCCTATTAAGATGTAAATAGCCTATTAAAGCTACGAACCCCCAAATGAGCACAGTAATAGTACGTTAATGAAGTCATAGCAACACGAGATGAAAAATATCTTTCCATAATTTCAGCATGAAAAATTTGGGGCAGAATTTTTTAATTTTCACTTAACCTTTGAAGAATCTAAAGGAAAAGCTTTAACATAAATGTAGAATTCTTTCTGGTACTTCAATTAAAATTCCCTCTCTTACATGTAGATTAAAAATAGTTGGCCTCAAACCCGGGATTAAGTGAGTTCGCATGATTTTCTGTAATAACGCGAGCACTCATTCCGGGAGCAATTTTTGCGTTGTACCTGCTCGTATTTAAATAGATGACGCGGCTAGAAAAATTCTCCTACCACTTGTTACTATTTTATTAGGTTTTAGAGGTCAATATGGATATTGACTGTTTTTTGTGGTCAATATAGGATTTGACATGTTATGAGTTTTGACTGTAACATACAAGTATCAAAAAAATTGCTGCAAATATTTTATGCGCTAAACAGCCCATGAAACTGAACAACTCTTCCGAAGCAAAATGGGTTGAAATATGAACAAGAACTTACAAATTACCAACTAACCTAGTAAATTTTTATGGGAAGTTCAACAAATTTTTGTCAGGCTAGTTCACCCCTTATCATATTTGCAGCAAGTAAGTTTACACCTTATACACTTGAAAACGAAGCTGCACAAGAGTTGGTAGGAGGTATTCAAACCTATTGTCAGTTTTTCGGCTTTGGTTTTCAGACGTGAAGAGTTTTTGAAATCATGGTGAATTCTGAAACAAACCTGAATCACTAAAGCCTTTCTCACATTTAACGCACAACGGAGCGCTAAAATAACGCATACGTAACGCAACGGTCTGTCAGATCCATGCTAGAAACGTCAATCCCTATACTAAAACGCAGACGCAGGTCCAACGCACGTGAATGCGCTAGCGCTGCGTCAACAGCGGAATGGCCATAGCTTACATTGCCTCCATTTTGTTGGACGCGATTATTGAATTCGCCTTTATGCCGCTTCTTGTCAGTTTATTTTTCAGTCATTAAAAAAAATTGTTTCTCCATCTCTAGAGATTAATGGAAAAATACAGTACCTCCACAAAAATGTATACTATTCCAGTTTTTTTTCGCGTTGAACACGTAGTTACTGGGTAGTAACGTTTCAATTAATATTAGGCCTTCTTCACACTTAACGCACAACTCAAAGCTAAAATCACGCATCCGGAACGCAGCGGTCTGTCAGATCCATACTAGAAACATCAATCCGTATACTAAAACCACTCAACCACTATCGACGCAGCTGCGTTATTTTGACATTTCGAGTACGGATCTAACAGAGCGTTATTATAGCGTTGCGTTGTGCGTTAAGTGTGAAAAAGCCTCACTACAAAAAACTTAAAGAAATCGAGTTTATACAGTAGGGGCTTTAATAACAATCGCTTTTGTTTCACTAAAACTGTGCTCCTGTTCGTGTCACTAACAACCGGCTTATCAGCACTGGATTTATATTAAATTTTATCAGACAGTAATTAAGGCCTTTCAAACACAATTAAAGAAATGGGTATTATTGTTTTACGGGACTTTATTTGGGAATATTATTTTAAATGCTCGTTAAATGTTTTTCATTTTTATGGTTGTTTTAGTGATTTTCTTTATTACTTCTCTTTTTTCTCTATTACTTTATTTTGTCTTTTAAAATTTGGTTATCGCTGGATAGAGCTAACAAAAAGTGCATAAAAACGAAAATATAATGAACTTGCTTGCTTTTCGTGTGGGACACCGAGTCGTCCAACGACCCGATCAACCCTAGTGTCAGAATTTTTCAACCGCCCTCTACAAGTAGCAGGCTTCTGACATGATTGTGTAACGACCGCCGTCTAAGTGATGTTAGATAGCAGCCGGGACCTAAGTACAGCTAACGTGTCATCCGAATCACGGAACCATCTTACTTACGAACAATCGGGTGGTTCAGCCCGCAATGTCCTAACCAGATTGGGAACAAATTCACAATGTGATAAATACCATGTTTGTGAGTGACCCACCGAGAATCGAACCCGGAACCTTCTGCGTCAGAGGCAGTCGCACTACCACTACGCCACATCGGTCGTCATAACTAGTAGCTAGTCAGTAGTTTCCGGTTTATCGATACATACTTTCAATAAAAACATAATTATTTTTCCGCTTTAGGTTAAGTTCTAATGAATAACTACCTAGATAAATTGCTATCCTTACCTCATTACAACGAACCCTAGACCCAGTAAATTGGGCTACCTAACCGCTGAGAACAAATGTGACGTCATCTCGAATGATTCACTGAGAGGGCTCTCCCTCCGAAGAGGGCTGATATACGCACGGGCGATGGTAGCGAGTGACCGCAGTGATGTAGTGTTATTGGACCGCGTCTAAATGAACGCCTATCTGGCGGGTATGATAGTCGGACATGTGTTGAGAGCGTACTCGGGTAGGCAAGCAATTGCTCGGAATGGATAAGTGAAGTAATCGACTGCATGTCCAGTGAAGCGCATAGGAATTCGTGTGAGGGATTATAGAAATTTGCAGTGCATTTTCTTGAGACCAAGACGTATAAAGCAATTATATCAAAGAAATGTTATCAGTTAGAGAAAAACAACTGTATTCGTAAAATTTACTTACAAGAGATTATAGCTGACCTTACTGTCATAATAGTTAACAAAATTATACGTTTGTAAAATGTCTAAGTGTTCGATCTCATTATGTTCCATGCGGCACCTGGCTCGTTGAAATGGCTTTTCAAGAGAAATATGAAAATCTACGAGTAGGTAAGACGCCGGTCATTTTTGAGCCCCGTACGTGTAAGAAAAAAAATAACAGTCCGATGAACCCTCCTCTCAACAGAAAAAAATAAATAAAATACACATGAGATGAGAGAGAATAGTACGTATTAGAATACAAATTTTAGTCAACTCCGTGCGATTTTCGTGCGAGTTCACTAGCAAATGTAGCGAGGGAACAATTCAGTCCACTAGAAACAGACTCGAATACTTTGAGTACAAAGTTCCAAGACTTAAAGGAATTAAGTTGCAAACTGTGATTCAGTTTTATACAGAGTCATGTGCAAGAAAGAAAATTTCTGCTGTTGTTCACGCGGAAGTCTGTTGGATTATTGTTGTTTGCTCTCAAAGGATGGAAAGTTTCGTGGTTTTACGAGATTCTCTTGGGAGATGCTGTAAAGTGATTCAGGGCAAGTATGTGCTAACCTACACTATGCATATATAAACACTTGTTATAAGATTTATTAAATATTCTCCGTAGAATAGGGAAAGTCTCTCTGTTTTTCACATTATTTAAGTGCGTGTTTACTTACCTTTTCTTTAGTAAGTTAGAAGAATCAGCTAAAAAATTACTTTTCTCATCATCATCTCCAGCCTTATCGGTATTAATTTTTGAGTGACGCACAAAATCATATTGTAAAATGTTTTATAACGAGGGTCCTCTGAACGTATAGTAAAACAAAATAATTATAATTTTGTATATCTTCTATTAAATCGTATTTATAATTGGAAATATACAAAAGATCGTAATTTATTTACAAGTTTCTTAGCATTAGGATTGTTCCTGATTCTCGGAGGAGTAACTTTCAATATCCCCTCTTTTCTGCTAACGCCTCAATCTCCTGATGAATGACTGAATGAATGAGTACGACACAACATTGACTAAGATTGTTTGTTAAATTGAAAATTAAAAAGTGAGTCCCAAATACAAACGCTACAAAAGTTACTTTTAGAAACTACCGTATGAAACTCCACTAGGTTCAGGAAGCGATAAATGAAAATACAAATAAAATAGTCGTATCCTGCTCCATTTCATAAAATATCCGTTTTCAATTCTGATTTCAGCCATAGCAAGGTCATATTTATAATGTATGGCTCCATCAAAGCATTGAAAAATAACCTTTATTTTTGTAAAGCGAATCAAATAAAAGTTTCATTTGTTTCAAACTCCAAATTATCTGGCGTGTTTTCTCATCATGTGAAATTTGTGTTTGCAGTAACATTTGTTTTAACAAGCGAGTGAGTACCCACAGCTAACGAAACCAGTAAAATTAACAAACTCAGAAAATCGTAAATTTAAATGCAAATTGTTTTCATAAAGTGTTGTTAAAAATAACTGTAACTCGACGCGCCTGCCTGGGGCTAGAGTAACCATGATGATAGGAACAGTTTGGATTTGTTATCAGTTTTACCTTTTTTGCTGTTCAAAACGATGTATGTTTGGGATGTTTTGTTGTACTATGTTTTCTGTTTGATTATTTTTATTACTACGAGTAACGTTTTGGTAAGCGATAGGGAAAGTAGGATGTTTTTGCCAACAGTTTAGTAGTATCAAAAACTACTAGGGTGTATTTTTCACACTTACCACGCTGACAGATTGTTTGGCGGTGCGTATCCTACTTACAAGGTGGTATACCTATTTATCGGGAGCTTTGGCTTGGATTTATTCAGTCAACGACACTCACTGGTCGAAAAGACCTAAACTGCCGTCCCACGATAATAAAACGTGTTCCACGATAGTAAAAATCCAATCGCGTTACCTCAGTTTTTTGTCATATTTATTTGACGTACCTACTTATTGTCCAATAACTGCATGAAAATCACTCGCAAGTAGCTCTTTCAAAAACTTTCCACATCTGCGAGTAGTATGTAAACCACCCTTATCACATGGTGAAGCGGCCATGACAGTTCAAGTACGAACCCGTATGAATGGACAGGAACCGGATGCGAGGTAAACCGTACAATGCTCAGCTAGTTGAAGGCTGGTTTGTTGTTGTAGTTGAACCATTAATGTTCATCATTCCTTTGGTTGCTTGCCTTCTTTAGTTATCTACCATTATAGCTGATCATTTCATCCTTTTATTTATTTTTAGATATTTGCACGGTTATTTCTGTCTCATAAGATTTTCCTTTTTAGCATGGGTTGAACAATATAAATTAAGAGTGAAAAGGTTAGGTCGATTTTGAAAAGGTGCACAATCTTTACATGACAAAAGTAATATGAAAACATGTAAGTACCTAATCAGTCGAATCTCTATATGTGGTCAAGTATTGTAAAGTTCACCCTGCTTGTAGCAGACGTAAGAACATGAACTCAATGGTTACCCTACTCAAGCATTACGAACTCCAAAGTGGGAGACTCACTTTGAAATTCTGAGCGGTACCTTGGCTAAGTGATATGTACTCTTAACTTTTAGCTTGCTTCATCAGACAAGTCAAGGTGCCACTTGAGTTCCATCTGGCTTAATGTGTCAGCCGTTAAACTTGCAACGCTAAGCACCTGAAATTATGTCAGTCTAAGTAAGTGCACAGGTTAAGTTGTAACATTTTGTCCTGAAGTGTTTTCAATCGTTCATTATTCGTTTTTCAATGTATACATCATAATCATCACCAGTCTGAAGAAGTCTACGATCTTCCTCACAATTCAGCGCAAAAATAATGCTGCGTTAACGCCTGTCAGATTTATGCTAAAAAGGTCAATCCCCATACTAAAACCGCTCTCGACGCACAACCCAGCGCTAACGTAGGGCTAGCGTTTCTAGTATGGATCGAACAGGCGGAAATGTTAGCGCAGCGTTATTTTTGCGCTGAAGTGTGACAGAGGCTTACTGCCGCAGGCTGACAATCAACCTGTCCAACAGTGCGGTATCTTTAGAAACCTTTTTTTTCCAGCCATCTTGCTTTGACGATTGGTTTTTTTGTCATATTTCGACCTATGTTCCTTGAAGAAAGTTGTTAAGTTTCATGGGCTAATTCACCCCTTAAAATATTTGCAGCTAATATTTTGACACCTTATATTTAAACACCTATAACAATTTTTAATAACCGAAATTGAAACGTCGTTTATTTAAAAGAGACCTTTATTCACCAGTACAGAATAAAATGTAATATTATGAACCCACATGAGCATGCAGCACTTACCTCCAACTCTCGGACGTTGAAAATATTATGATGAGTTATGGCTTCCAACTAGTCTCTAGAAAGTTTCTTGGTTAGCACTATACGGTTAGAGACAGTTCATGAGCGTGTTTATTGTTACTCTGAAGCGCACTAAATGAATTTTCAGGCGATAGTATCGTGTGTCTTTTCATAATGACTATAAAGGGAGGAAACACAACGTTCGGGTTTCTGAACAAAGTACATTGAAAGTTACTGTGATCATTTTAAATATACATATTTCTCATAAAAAACCGGGACACTTTGCTTTATGTTTCGTACGAATCACTCTACTTAAAAAGTGTGTTTATTTTGAAATCAATATCTGATATCGTGTAATAGTGTGTAAAATGACAAATTCGAAACAGTTCTTAATAGGTTCCGTGTTTCATTAAATCATTAAAACGAAAGTGCCTCGATTCCTCTAATGAGAAGTGTATGTCAACGTTGTTGTCATTTATAGTTATATTTCTTGGAACAGCAACGAAATATAAGACCTTGTTATACAGAGTAGCTACCACACAGTGGCTAAATGTACCAGCAATAAATTTTGTATACAAGGAATTAATTTCAATTTCCCAAACTTTGCTATGATGTTTGCAGGGAAATATTTCACCATATTCACAAAATACCAAACAAGTTAAAACACGCAAATTAATTAATGGTCCTCGTGGATGCATAATTACAAACTCTGTACTGTATTGCAACTTTTAATTCTGTTGTAGATGGGTTTGGGCTAATTAGTTGGTTTGGATCATTACAGTTACCGTCTGTTTAGTCAGAAATCGGGTTGGATTTGTTTTGAGCTGCTTTATGTAGGTCCTGGAATTATGGTACCGATTCAACAATATTTTAAAGTAAAAATAGCGCTGTCACTTTCAGTCGAATAGGCTTAGACAACGATAAAAGACGATCGCAAATAAACTTGCCTATCATTTTACTCATTTTGTGCCTGTCTGTCATTATGTGATGTTAATATGCGGTGGGTGACTGGACATAGAAGGAAAAAGGCGAGTAAACCCTATGGTTTGTAAGCTTCAAAACTTATGTTTTGAACATAAAATTAGCTCTCCTTTTCTATGCTCATTCAACCAAAAGTAACAGCGCTTTTTTAAGTTAAGAGTTATTATAGAATTGAAATCTATATCTTATCGAGAGAAGTGCAGAAATCTACATTATTTTATTTTACATATCTCATGCTCTGAAAGTAGGTCATTACTGACAAAAAACACGACCTGTAAGTTCAACTTACAGGCGAGGTTTTAAAACTAAGCCTGTAAGTAATTTTAAATATGGAACTAGGAAAAGAACCAATAGAATCGCGGCAATTAAAAAGTTAAAATCAATTTCTTCATATTTTTAATAGGAGTTGCATCCAATTAGTTGTATACGATTTTAAATTTCGAACTGGCTGCTACGAATTGTGTTGCTTGAACGCAGGAATTGTATTTTTAATCTGTATTTTTATAACCTCAATAAATGAGATTGTCGAATTATTACTCAATATTACAATGACAAAAGTAAGAATTAGTAATATCCCTACGATCAGAAAAATGTCTACTTTATGTTAGGATACTTTTTTTTCATATTCATTCAATATTTTTCAATCATAGAAAAAAAAGTTTAGTGGTGCAATTTGAATAGCAGACGATACAATCATCATTAATGGATCGTTTTCTTGTATTTATCGCTTTATTTTAATCTTTTTTCATTCGATATGTAAAGCAGTATACGTACCACGGATGTAACATCAATAACAACCTCGGAAAGGTACCGCCCTCGCTCCGCTCGGGCGTTAAAAAACCTCGGTTGTTATTGATAGCTTACATACCTCAGTACGTAATCTACTATTACTCCTCGTTTAGAGAATGGGTGGGTAATAAGAGCTTCCACTTATAAATCATATCAATAGGTAACAGGTAAGTGATTCGATAACTTAAAAAATAAAAAACGAAAATAAAATGAAAATCAAAAACATCATAGTTAGTCCTATATAACTTTAATATATGTAAGTATTTAATTTAGCTTACTCATCAAAATATAATTATGAATATTGAACGTACGTACCTATTTAGGTTCTTATTCTGATTGTGGCTCTGAAATTATTGTTTATAATACGGAGCTTTATACAATACCAATTTAGAACTAAATTTGACACCTAACTGATCTCTCTGTCCATTAAATAACAAGTTCGGAGTTAAAATATCATTGTCCGAGGCTTGTTTAAGCTGCACCGGCGAAGATAACTTTATTAGTACTGACTTTGTACTCTATGTGGGATTCATTTCAGTTGCTCACATTGAATGCTGTACATTGTACACGGTTTCAGCACATGCATTATACTCCAAACAAACTTTCCAAAACAATATACCATTTGTAAGTTTATCGTTGCGAATTAAATTCATTCGAGATTTCAGCTGTATTTGTTTTGGCTGCAATTTACGATCTCTGCTTCACCATATTTCATTCACAAATGTTTTACTATTTTAAAGTACTGAATTATGATTGTACAAATGGGAACAAGTAGTTAGTCTGTTGTCTGTTCAATGGTTTGTATCGAGCTGATATTAGCTAAAATTGTTTTGCCACTTTCAGTCAATGGGTAATCGTAATCATTGATTACAAAGAAAAATAACAGTCTCACCTAGAGGCGGTTTGGAAATATTAACACAAGGGTTTGTCTACCCCGTGTCCCACAAAGTAGTGGTTCACACATTTAACGCATAACGGAGCGCTCTTTTAGCGCATCCGTAACGCATGCGTCTGTCAGATGCAAGGAAATTTCAAATTTCCCATACTAAACCCGACGTTGTCGCAGGTTCAACGCATGAACCGCATTACGCAAATTACGCAAGCCGCAATCTGTTGATGCTGCGTGAATGCCAGTTTTTAGTATGGGGAATTTTAAATTTCTTTACATCTGACAGATACAGTAAAAACCACAGTGTGTCGATAGATATGGGATTTGCCTAGAGGAAGTTTCGTTTCGTAGTGAATTTCCTTCCCGAAATCACTTACCCCTGATTCATCGACTGGGTTCACTGTCGTGTCCGTACGTCACTGTAATCTGTATTTAGACCCACTAATCCGGTACTATCAAATTATCTCTTATCTGCCCTAATCCCTCGATACGTGGCTTGTGAGTGTTGGCGTTCAGATGTTACAGACAAACTGCAAATATGACAAGGAATTTATTTACTAAAGTACTGATTTTCTTGGCAGGTGTAGTTTTTAGGTTTATATTACCTTAATTGGTAATACAATATTTAGAGTAGAGATAGACGATCTCAGATTCTCAGCTAATTTTAATAATTATAAGAAGCATAGATGCGGCGCGAACCTTTACCGCAGATTAGTGTGATAATAGTTTCTAAACTCTATATTTATTATATGTAAGTATGTACCTATTCAAAAGATTCTTAATATTTATGTGTAAGTATCAGAATCAGTTTAGACTCACTGTGCGTTTGCAGTTGCGATTTGCAGTCGGTCTGGGTTAGTTGCCCATCACAGAACGCAGTGAAAATCGATTGGACCTACTGTTTTCTTTTTAACTGCAGGCTTGTTAAAGTAGTTTCCAGCGTAACTGGTCGATTTCCTCAATTGCAAGGGGAATGGGATGTTTCGCTTTTCATGAAGTTATTCTAGAGACGTTTTATGAACTAGATCAGCATTATTATTGCTGCTAGGCTGCTAGACAGCAGAGGTCAGACGGCTTTTGACAGTACTTTGAATAGCAACTTCAATATAAACTTTTAGTACAGTGAGTCGTTGGACGACTTAGTGTCCCACACGGAAAGAAAAAGAAGTACAGTGAGTTGCCAAACTATTTTTTCAAAAAGCTAATCTTACCGGGCCAGACTTAATAACTTTTCTAAGCAATATCTTATAGCCGCTTAGTTATTGTGAAAAATAATTTACTTGTCCACATACAATATCTTATCTCGAAAACCATACATAATCCTACTTCCGGAGGTTGTTAAATGAAAAGGTTTGCAATAAAACTCTGGAGGTAATTTGGTACTTTTTATTAAGGACTTTTTATGATCTCGAAACAAAGTTTACTTATTACTTAAACCTCGTGACTTAAAGACAACAAAGGCAAGCGGGAGAAAATTTTAAATCGGCGATCAAAATGTGCGTGTCTCAGGGAACCGGGGGCTATAAAAGTAAATATGCGAAGGATTACTTGCGGCGTGGTCGTAAAACGCAGTCTCGGCACAGAAGAGTAAAGTCACAGCATACAGAAGTTAATTAGATTGGTAAAGTTGTTTGTGTTCTGATTTAGATTTAAATATCGGTTTTGATTGCCCTTCGAGCTATGGTGCTCTTTGCCAATTCAGCTGATTGACCCGCTTAGCTACTTCGGTTATCTTCATAAGTCTATGTATCTTCGCCTTTCTGATTCCATCGCGTAGAGAAATATCAACCATAGCACTACTCTTCATTTTATAAATAACTTATAACACTTGCTATCTTACTAGAGCCACAGAATGTGGTGCACTTTGTGAAACCTAAACGCCGTCCTTTGGCCCTCTCTATGAGAAAAGGCCATCTTAAAAAGACTTATATGAATCATTCGATGACTTGCCTTCACTGTCAGTAATTTTTTTGTAGCTGTGAGACTGCTGAGAAACAGCTAACCTACTGGCTCAGTTCTTTGACTACGTACCTACTCGCGCGATGTGCCACGAGTGTAAACAATAGGATGATATGGCTTATTGTACTTTGTACTCAGTGCCAGTGACAGAAATTGGGACAAGACAACACAGGAAAAAATATGACTGGCTCTTAACGAAAAATAAAGGTGAAATAAGTACTAAATGACGAAGGCCCGTGGACTAAGGCATTACAAATATGCGTCTAACAAATATTTGAAGACCGTTTTATACTTACAAGAGCAATTTCATCTTCAAAAAGTAGATACATGCATGACAGAAATAATGCGCTATTACAAATTACTTTTTATAAGACAGATATACAGAATATTCCTACTTCTTCTATTCGATATTTTTTTTGACTCGGTACGGTTTTACAATACCACAAAAATTTTGCAATTGAATGCGAGTGTAAGAATACTGAATACTGGGTACAAGCAGACCATGAAATTGCACAACTTTCCCATTAAGTCAAGAAGCGACAAAAAAAAATCGACCAACCACACAAAATTGCGATCGGCTGACTGCATTTGTTATGGGAAATAACATTTTATTGACGTTTCTTGACATATGTCCTTAGAGGAAATTTGTTGAGTTTTATGTGTAGAATGCAGACTCGGAGAGCTGTCTCTAACACCCCGTTTATTCATACAATAAAAAAAACTTTCTAACATTTTGGGGTAGGCCCACTGGGTACAACCTATTATGTACCTATACCATAGCATGTTAATAGCAGTAACTGTAAGCTTGTAGGCTGTAGCTTGTTATTATTCTTTGCTTGCAGTAAGCTGGACGCCTGCCAGATATAGGTACCTACCTTTTATGGCGACAGGTTACACGTCAGTTCACCACAACCTGCCTGACCAAATAAATGAAACTTTTAGCACCCAGGTACCTTCTCCCACATATTGTGCTTCTATTACGGTAGATCGCACACTTAACGCACGACGTAGCACCAAAATATCGCAGCGTTCTTTCAGATCCATATTAGAAACTGCACTCCCCATTCTAAAACCGCACTCGACGGACGACGCTGCGCTAGCGACAGCAGTTTGGGATTTCTAGTATGAATCTGACAGACTGCTGGAATCTTTAAGCGTTTCGTCATGCGTTAAGTGTGCGATCCGCCAACATGTGGATTTGACGTGACAGTAATATTAATAAGTGATTCAACCACCTGACTAAGCACGTAAGGCGAATTCTCAGATCTGGGTATCTATTTATACAAGGTCTGTCCATTGTATCTAGTAGCACAATAGCTCTGCTTGCCGAATGTGTTTCTATTTAGAGCTAGAGCATAGAACCTCAAATCAATTAGCTATGCCTCGTGCTGGAACTCCTAGGGAACAAATTTTAACAGCTCATTGGTCTATGTGCATGAATTTACTTCACTATGTACTTTAATTGCATATAAAGTATGATTTACACTATTGGTCCATGATTTACACTTTAGTGGAACTCTGACGGCGTCTGACAGATTAAATTTTTCCTGATAATAAAAAGAACAGTTCATGACCTTATATTCTGTTCTTCTTACTTTCGGGCAAAATCATAATATCTGTCCTACTCGTACTGTCAGATGACATCAGAAATATACTAAAAAACGTACTTCAAATGGCCTGTCTAATATTATACTGCGGGCGTTATTTTGCTCGCTCGTAGAATGACTCGCGTTATGAAATAATATACGAGTAATAGAATATTCACCTGACTAGGGGCATTCAGTCTAGGCTTTTAATTACCACATCAAAGGCACCACCCTAGGGTGATACGCCAAGTGCCGCTAATTGCTAATTGTGTATTTAAACGTGTATGAAACTATGAAAACAGAAGAATTTATAAAATTCTGTACTGAATAAATCCCTATGTAGCAAAATTATTTCGAGCTTTGGAAGGCAAGTCCGTATTGCTGTTTATAGTTACTTATTTTGGAACGGTCGGCAGGCACAATACAATAGAAACCTCTAGATATCTGGTAGTGGTTTCGTAGAATTGGTGTCTTATGAAACCCGAATAATCTTTAACATTATTTTTTGTATTTAGAAATTGATTTTATTGTTCAGCCTTTCGAAGAGGTTGACTTTTTTGAGAATAGAAGGCATTTCTACTGTTACTATCTGTTCTCTGTCATACAGACGACGGGGTGGTTGCCCTGAGGCAACAACAAAATGCTATTATGCCAGCTATAATTGGCTCGCCGTAATTAACTTTCCTTCGATATTTGATTATTAAATATCCAAATCCAAAGAATAACGAAAAATTAATATGAAGTTGAAATGAAAATAATATGAAGTTTTTACCTTTTGTTGTAAACTAATTGCTTTGAAAAACTGGTTGACGTTTTATTTAACTTGTATTTAATATAAAAGTTCTGTGTAGTACAAGGTCTACGATCATGGTCGTGTAGCAAGAATTTTTCTACGGATTTTCGTAGCAGTAGTGTAGTCTGTTGGGCAGGTATTTAACCTTTTGAACGCCAATGACCACTATAGTTGCTAAACGCTCGCGTACATACGACGCCACTGACGACTAAAGTAGTCCAAATTTACCTATTTTTATAACTTAAATTCTGTCTTGTTTAAGACACCGGGCTGCTTGCCGATAAGTTTTTAAACATGTATGTAATACATAAAAGCATCCAAGAGAAAATTCTATGTAGTAAATTTAGTTTGTCAAGTGAAAAATTGTGTCTGAAGTTAGCATTGAAATAAGACGATTCTTTACTTTCTACCGACGCCAATGACAACTTTAGATGTCGGCTAGTGATGGGACAGTATCGACTATTGTTTACTTTTTTAATATAGTATAATAATCTGAAATTGGTATGAAATAAAGTCTTTAACAGTGCCTACTTTGTTAGTTTGTGTGTGTGTGTGTGCGTATGTTTTGTCAGGTTAAATTATCTTTAAACCTTTTACATAATACCGTTTAATGCGGTGGTGTGGTGCGGTATGGTGAATAGCATCACCTCATATAGAGAAAGGGATGAATCCAGGGAGTAGACAGCAGCGTACTCTGTGAATGCAACACCTTGCACTGCGCTCGCCAATCTGGTTTACAATTCAATAATATCAAGGTGGTTCTCATCCAACATGACAATTTACTTTTGTCTTGAAACAACGCGCAAACACCAATTGAACTATTATATTAGGACGAACGATTAAAGCAACAAAGTAATATTTACAACTGACCACATTGAACTAGTTTGAACTTGAAAACGTTGGTTATTATTATTATCGATATACTCATATCAACGTTACTAGTTTAATTTTAATTATGGTCATCCCTACGCCATTGGCGACTATAGTTGCCCGCTTATGACGTCACGAGCGAAGGTAATAAATAAATAGTGCGGGGAAAATGTGGGTGTTTTTTTTAACGAATACTTTACTACATACATATATCACGTCTTTATCCCTTGCGGGGTAGGCAGAGCGTTAACGGCCGTAAAAATACGGTCTCTATCGCCACGTCAGAGATCATTTGTGTATCACTATAGTGACAGGTTGTCAGCCTGTCGCCTAAAAGTTGTAAAACAACTGAAACCCTCAAGTCCCTCAGTCGCCTCTTACGACACCCACTGGCAGGAAATGGGATGATGCTATTTAAAGCCGGCATCACACGACATAATTTATACTACCCTGTTTTTATTTAATTTACACCCTCATTTGATGACGCCACGTACGAAATCTAAAAAACGGGTTCTCCAAACATTTTTGCCAAGCAGGTATGATTTTTTCTATGGAACATCCTAATTTCTTCTTGCGGATTCACTGGTGGCCCTATAGTAAAAATTGATAGGAATCACTAGAGAAAAATTATTAGGAATCGTAGAAACACCGACTGAATTTTCGCACTGATTGAAATATAACTCTGTATTTAGTATTTAAGAGGCGACTGAGGGACTTGAGGGTTTCAGGTGTATATTACAACTTTTAGGCGACAGGCTGACAACCTGTCACTATAGTGATACACAAAATTATCTCAAACGGCCCTCTATATTCGTCAGACGTGGCGACATCGACCGTATTTTTGCGGCCGTTAGCGCTCTGTCTACCCCATAAGGGATAAAGGCGTGATATATGTATGTATGTATGTAAAACATGTTATCACAGCTATGTAATAAAAAGAGATATTTTAATCGATATTAGTTATCCCAACTCTACTTTTTCTAAAAATGTAAATGATTGCGACGCCGTAGACAACTAAAGTTGTCAAATAGTGTCGTGAACTTTACTTTGCAATTCCATAACAACATTATGTTTTGTTTTCTTATTTGCCCTTATGCTCTTTAGATTTCGAATAAAAAGTGGTGGAAATTGTTATAAAATTGTTTTATTTTTGTTTACTACATGATAATAATTGTATTTTGCCTGTAAATTCCAAAAATATTTTTTTTTTATAATTGAGAATGTCCTATCACTAGCGGAATGGGATACCATCTTCACATTTTTCTATGCTTGGCGTCGGGGGTGTGCCGACGTAAAAAAACTCTGGCGTGCAAAAGGTTAAGCTTTCCTATTTAATTATATTTCAGTTTTTAATAATGTTGGGGCAGATTTTTTGTTACGTCATCTGATTATACACCATTGCCGTGTGATGCCGGCTTAGAATAGCATCACCCCATTTCTGAGGGACTTGAGGGTTTCAGGTGTATTACAACTTTTAGGCGACAGGTTGACAACCTGTCAATATAGCGATACACAAAATTATCTCAAACGGCCTTCTATATTTGTCAGACGTGGCGACATCGATCGTATTTTTGCGGCCTTTAGCGCTCTGCCTACCCCGTAAGGGATAAAGGCGTGATGTATGTATGTATTATACACCACAAATGTTATACGATATGGGATGTTAGTAATAAGTTATGCTTTTTAATTTAAATCATTATATACGAATACCACAAACTTTTTAATTTATAATTTTACATAATACGGAATATCAAAATTTTACATAATACGGAAAAGTTATGTGAAATGTATCGCTGGCTGTCAAATTAGACGGCCTAGTTGTTTGCTGTTTACAAAATTAATTTTAAGTGAAACAGGACCCTACTGGGTGAGCCCAAGGGAGGTTTGACGTTGTCGGTTGAAGGTTGAGGGTACCAGTTGTGGAAGAAAGTTGAAACAATGGCATCAAGTTTCAAAGCAACAGATGCTAGGGGTTGCCTAATGAAATAAGGAACGAGAGCCTGCCCCTTATTACTGACATAGAAGATGAGTATTAAAAAAAAAAAATTTGACTAGAAACATACATACATATATCACGCCTTTATCTCTTGCGGGGTAGGCAGAGCGTTAACAGCTGTAAGAATACGGTCGCTATCGCCTCGTCTGACATTTTTCAGGATTGTTTTTCAAGGTTGTATCAGAAAAGTTTTGTTTCACTATAGTGACATATTGTAAGCCTGTCGCCTAAAAATTGTGATACACCAATACCCTCGAGTCCCTTAGTCGCCTACTACGACACCCACGGGAAGGATGCTATTCTAAGCCGGCATCATACGGCAAACATACTAGAAACAAATTTGACATAATTTTAATTTAATTTAAGCATTTTTTTTTATCTATGATGGGCTTACTCTTGACTCCAATCTTACCCTATCAATGTTATTGAAGTGTTCACCTTGTTATTAGATGGACATAGCATTACTTATTATCAGTTCTTCTTCTTGTGAACAGCTATTATTAAAAAAAATACGTGCCCAGTATTCGGGTACGCAATATATTTTGAGTGTGAAGGCTGAATGTAAATTTCCTGTGATTTTTTTTCTAACGAAATGAAATGTACGCAAATCCAATGAATGCAGTTCTCGGATTTTAAACGTAAAAGTATCAAATCCATCTAAGTAAAGTTTTTTTCTTAAAAATGACACAAACGTTGGTCCTATACTATTGGCCAAAATAGGTAACGATTTCTCATTTACTTTGATGTTACTCGACCACAAATTGGTATTTTTTTGGACCTGATGTCGCTAATAATGTTGAACTGACTCAATACATAAGGGAAACGGAAAAATGTATCATATTATTATTAGATGTAATAATGATAACATTGTGCGAGGATTAGCTGTAATGAAGAAGCTTTTTCATTATTCGTAATATGAGTACCTACTACCTACTAATGTACTTACAAGAAATCTAGAAGGAGCTCACATATACACAAATCACGCCTATATCCCTAGCGGGGTAGGCAGAGCGTAAACGACCGCAAAATTACGGTCATATCGCCACGTCTGATAAATATTTGAGGGTCATTGCAGATAAGTCGTGTATCACTTTAGCGACAGGTTGTCAGCCTGTCGCCTAAAATTGCAATACATACATAAAATCCTGGAATCCCTTAGTCAGCTTCTATGACACCCACGGGAAAGAAATGGGGTGATGCTATTCTAAGCCGGCATCTCACGGCATAAAACTCACATGCTACATATATAGCAGCCACAAGAGTTAGTAAGTATACTGTAGAATATACGCCTTCTCTTGCTGGTAGGCGTTGCCATCCTTGGCAAGCGGATTGACGAGCCCAGTATAAAAAGTTGTGCTGCTGCCTATTTCTCTAGTTTCACATTTTATGACACCCACGGGTAGATATAAGAAGATGCTAATCTAAACTGACACGGTGATAATAGCATAACATGCAATAGATATTTATTTAAAACGTTCGAACCGTTCTTCCGAAAACGAGTACAATATTTCGTGCAACAACGAAGATTCTATCTCGCAAACGCTGGTGCTGCTTGTAAATTCGAATGGCCTGCTGACGATATGGACCAACTTGTATTTGCGGCTAGTCTCTTCAGGAACCCGCTGACTTTCCTACGAGATGGGTGCTTCAGTGGGTGTATGTGTAAGTTTGTAGTTTTGTAAGTAAACACCCAGTCGAGCCCAAATTGTTGTGGTTTGCCGGTCTGTGTGTTTGTTTGTGCACACCAAACATAGCAGTTGTCGTTGATTTGTTTGAGCTTTGATAGGTGCTGTAATTGTCTGGACTTGGACAGTTGGACTGCTTTAGTAATGATGTGCTAAACACTTGCTGCGATTTGTGTTGTAAGTGTTCACTACACCAGCAAAATGTTTCTCATTTCTCTATTTACTTAACAAACATTAATACAATTCGTATAGGCGAAAACTTTGTCAATGGCCTTTTGTTAATTATTAAAGTTACTCAATAAGTTACGTTTTAGGCTCTAAGTTTTCCGAAGAAAAAAAAAGTCAATAACACTCGGGATTCAAAATTAAAATTTTGCAGAAATTTGTAAAATTATACTGTAACATCTAGTAGTGAAGTACGCAGACATTACGTTAAATATTTTGCCGACTTAGAATTTATTTTATAAATTGAAACGATAGTTTTTGACTGTATACTATAACACCTTTGATTTCCAACATAAACAAATATCAGTCAATGAGGTTTTAACATGGTTCAAATCGAATAAAGCGCATATGAATATTAAAATCACGTAAAATACATATCGATAATGTATGACAAAAGTTTGTATCAGCACCATGTCAACCTACCTCTCTACAGGATCAACTTTAACTGGATTTTCATAAAGTGTATTAGTACAACTGGTATAGATAGATCTCTTAAAGGGGTAGGCAGATGTTTTGCTGATTGCAGTTGGAATTTGTTCGGCGCAGGTTGTGGTGGACCGACGCGTTAACGGTTGCAAATATGGACGCCAACTTACCGCAACGGTTACCACATTATATATTTCATGTGAAACATTTAAATTAAACGTTGGCCATAAAACAGAACTACTGCAAATTCACCCTTGATGATAATTATCGGTTAAAATTTTTATTACTCTGAAAATTTTGTTTCGGGTCATATTACTGTACGCAAAAATAAGATACAGAACTTCTTTACTTACCTATTTTTATTTCTATTAAGAAAAAAATTTTTTTGTATATGACATCAAAGATTTTTCGAGTTATCATAATCTCAAAATAGTCCACGATTTACGCTCTCATTATGTTACATTCCATTTCTCTGACTTTCTAACTTGTAAAAAAAAACCAATGGGTTATTTGTGAAATTCTGATTCCACATCCGCATCAATAACTAAACTTTACACACGTCATTTTCAACGCCACTCCAACAGTTTAAACAGAATTGGGATACATTTGTGAATGACAAAACTCTTCTATTTTGCGTATTATTGCTTTGACAACGAAAAATCTTGAAGATCATACAGTACGTACATCCATAATCTATAGATATCTATGAGAGGCCATTTTCGTTTTACTTCCTTGTCTACCTAACGGGTTCGCAAAACGTTAAGCTAATATCGCGTCGCCAACGACAAAATGATTTTCAGCTACTCTATCCCGATCCAATATCAGGAGGCCGTCCCATTGGTCGGCTCTATGATACCTACTCGAGTGCAATTAACTTCTCTTCCGTGCCTTCGGGCTACCGACAAATCACTTTGCAGACCCCTATCATCTAATTTTTGACGTCACAGTGTAGAAAATACTCTAGTAAATTGCTAAGAAACACCCGGCTTACAGCCGACATGTAAGCGACTTTATTGTGCTATGGTAACGTGTTTTTAAGGGTAGTATGACCAATTGGAAAACGCAGACGCCCCTGCAGGGTAACATCCTTAAAATTACGTATAAGAGCGATGGAAGGGCTAGTTATTGAATCACTTTGGAATTCATAGAAATTTTACGCTCACTTTAGGAGCTGATTGTTATATGAATTTAGAAAAGTGGCAAAAGTGCTGACTCGTTCTAATGTGGTTATTATCAGTTTTTTTTTAGTCTGATGGAAGAAAACAGGTAGTTACTATGCAAAATCTAACTTAAGGCTTTTCAAGGGCAAAAGATGAAATTTTGGAACAAATAAATAATAATCGAATAATGATCATTTATTTGTTTACTTATTTGGTTTGTGTGCTTTGAAGGTTTACAGATAGTACCAATCAGTACAGCTGTCGTGATGAATGAAAACGATTTTAAATAATATCACTATAGCAAACAAACTAAATTGGATATCATTCTTTCGATTGAACAGCATGGATAGTTGTAAAAGCAAATAAAGCTGCTATTCCACTAAGGCTGATTGCATTCGCGTCAGGATAGGACGGTGGTGTCGCCCGGTGCCCGCGCGTTATTGCGTCAATATTTCTAATGGCGGCTATGAGGCTATCCAATCTCGCGGGATGGCCGTGCCGATGCCCTATCACGTGTGTGTTGGCTGCTACACTAAATGGAGAACTTTTTCCTAAGAGTCTCTTTCCTAAACTATGAAGGTTTGCTTGCCCTTGCATGAATTATAATGATTTTTCATGCTGTGACAACCTTAGGCAAATAACATTTTGTAATCACGACGCCTTAGAAGACTGTGTTATCCCCGAGTCCCTTTTACCGAACAGTTCATAAAAAATCGAAGCATAAAAATTTATCATTTATTCGATTAAGCACTTCCATTAAGTACACATTTTGCTTGCAACACATTTTATGTCGCCCTAACAACCCATAACCATATTTGATCATCAAATTACTAACCTCACCGGGTACTCATCAAATATGCATTGCATACATCGCCTTAAGGCAGCCGCCCACCGCCCACTGCACACAAGCGTGTAGTTTACAAGCAATGTCATTTTCCGCCAGTGTGCACACACCGTTAACAATTACCGCTGACGTCTTGCAACCACTTGCATTGTAACATCCCCTTGTTGTTGCATGTACCATGTGAGTAATGTTCTTGTGATGTACCGTTATACGGGGTGTAAAAATGTTATTTGCAAATATTTTAAGTGGTTTATCAGTCTACGAAACTGAACAACTCTTTCCAAGGAACATAGGTCGATATATAAAAGATACTTATGCTGTGTGATGCCGTCATCACCCCATTTCCTGCCCGTGGGTGTCGTAAGAGGCGACTGAGGAACTTGAGGGTTTCAGGTGTATTACAACTTTTAGACGACAGGCTGACAATATGTCACTATAATGATACACAAAATATCTCCAACGGCCCTCTATATTTGTCAGACGTGACGATAGCGCCCGTATTTTTACGGCCGTCAATGCTCTGCCTACCCAGTGAAGGATAAAGGCGTGATATACATATGTATTTATATAAGATACATTATTTGGCGTTGAATAGAGAGTGGCATTCTGTTAGCAAGTAAGTTACTTTTCGTTTAGCTTGTCTTTTAAGTTTAGCTTATCGAAAAAGAACTCACTTACAGTGGTGCTAATCGTACGTATTAGTTGAGACACCGCACAGGCACTCTCTGGTTTATAGCTCCACTTGCACATGTTTTCTTTGCTTCAGCTGACTTGCGATTTTAAATACTTTCGGATGAGTACTTTTCTGTTCTTGATTCCTTAAGTTTTGAACCGAGTAGTCTCATATTGTTGGTGTATGTAGGAGGATGAGTCGGTTTATACTGCGATTGTAGTCTTTCTGTATGACTCTAGTGCGACGGGTACAATAAGATATATTCCATCTAAAGTGGTACGGGTTTGAGACCTAATCGAGAATTTTACAGTCTTTCTATAACTTATAAATATTTTTGTAAGTATTTTCTCTAATTGAAACTCGTAATTAAGGTGTTTCAGTTGTGGCGAAAACACATGAGAATTTTTGTGCTATTAACGCAACTGATAAGGATACATAAAATAGACGACTGCGAATCACCATCATCATCATCACTCCTTGCAGTGATGGGCATAGGTTTCGTCTCCAATACGTCAATCCTCACAGTCGTGTGCTAATCTTACCCATAGATATCTTGTTGACTTGGTCTCTTCTGGTGTGAGACACCGAGTCATCCAACGACCCAGTGAACCCTAGTGTCAGCATTTTTCAACTGCCTTCTACAAGCAGCAGGATTCTGACATGGTTGTGTAACGACCGCCGCCTAAGTAATCATAGACAGCAATCGGGACCTCCGGCTTAACGTGCCATCCGAAACACGGAACCATCTTTCTTACGGACAATCGGGTCGTTTAACTCGCAATGTCCAATGATAAATATCAACTTTATGAGTAACCCACCGAGAATCGAACCCAGAAACTTTTACGTCAAAGGCAGCCGCACTACCTCTGCGCCACATCGGTCGTCGTTGACTTGGTGATGTCATCAGTTTAATCAGACCATCGCGTTGACTTTTTGCTCCCTTTGGCCAACGAGGCCTAACGTGCGCGCTCAAGCAATCAACAACAGCTGGACAAGACAAAATTAAAAAAGAACTTTATTATCCAGCTGCAATCGTCACGTACCAGGCCAACAGGGCAAAAAGGAGAACGGTCGTTAATTCAATAAGCACACAATATCATTTGCTCCCAGGTAAAAGTATTATCCCCTAAACAATATTAGCTACGTGAGTGGAATCATTTACAAATTCGTTTTATGGGCAGTGCTCTGCCGCTAGTTTATTGGTCTTACGAAGTGCCTAAGCAAAAAGTTTTTGTAGAGGAAGTAAGAATAAAAAGATATAACGAAATTACTTAACAATTGGAGTACATACCCAAACCCTTTATTGTTTTTGTCAGTTAATGCTAACAACAAAAACATATTACTAAAGTCTTACTATAACATCCATTAATATTAACTTGTTGGTTTTTATTTTTTATCCCTTTTTTGCTAAAAAGCGATCAATATAGGAAATTTAATGAATCGCGAAACCTGAAAAATATTTTTGTTTTCGTGAGTCGTACACCGGCAGCTTAAGTAGGGTCTCGAACGTACCTTCCCATCCACCCACAGTATTCTTCCACCCACGGGCTACTAAAATTACTGTCAATACCATTAGTTATTTCAATGGCGTAAAAACAAACATCTAAATTAAGATATCGGTTATTAGTCGAGGGTTCTCTATTGTTGATTGTATCGACGACATCTGTCAATCAATACACTCCAAGGACCTTCAAGGCCGTACAGAATGCCCGACTGATCGTATAAAACTATCTATAGAATGATTCATACAAAGATCTCTTTTCCCCTGCGACTGCTATTTGTGGCTATCGATTCCCAATTCGGCCGCACGCATAGTATTGCCAGACGATAATGCCAGGGAAAGAATGAAGAAATGAATTTTAAAGAAAAAACGCAAGAAAAATATAGTTCATTTTGTAACCGCTAAAGGGCTACCTAACCTATTCCATAGATAATGTTTCACTTTGACACATATTCCATAGACAATGTTAACACTTATGACTGAACATATTATATCGTGACCGCAAAAATATAACAAGACAGTCACAAAAACTGGAGTCCTCAGCTTTCACCCGACACGGGCTCAGCCACGTATCGACCATGACTCGACCCTACTTAATCGACCAACCTGACATTACCGAACTTACTAAAGTGATCTCACCGAGCTGACACGCCCGCATGTAACTGGGCAAGGCTGGCACGATAAGCCAAAGCCCTCACCTGACGTGGGCTCAGTTGCATGACGGGCCTGACATACCCTTACTTTCCTGACTGATTTAACTGAATTGACACGTCTGCATGTAACTAGGTTTGGCATGGCCCGACAGGCCCAAGCCTTCACCTGACGTGGGCTTAGTTACATGACGGGTCTGACACAACTGTGACTATTTATTAATGGACTTATGAATGACGACAACTTTTGTTATGAGGCTTTTGTAGACTGACAAAAGAGTCAACACCTGACCAGCCTGTGTAGCTTAACTAGGCCGACTCCTAGCTTGCTCGACCGCAGCGACCGCGGCAGGTATGATCGGGTTGACTTCTTTTGAAGGTCTGGACGAGATTGGTGATGAATGATCTGACCGGGCTGTCATGTAGCTGGGTTCGGCATGGCACGACAGACCAAAGCCCTAACCTGACGTGGGCTCAGTTATATGACAGACCTGACATGACTACCCATAACCTAGCATGACCGACTTAGTAACATAACTATCTAACCGACACAGACATACCTAGACCTCATGTAGGTGACGTTACTGACGACCAGAAACCTGACGTGACGAGGACCTATCAAGTAAGTGACTGACTTGTTAGGCTAGTTGACGAGACATGACTAGGACAGGACCGACGACCAGTAGCGAGGCTCTGCAGACTTGAGTAAGCGCCAAACCTTGAGTATTGGTTTCCAATACTGGGGGTGAGGATGTTGCAGACTCTTTTCTGCCGCTTCTTTCTACTGGCCGGTTGGTGGACTTTGACAGACGGACGAGACAGACACTGACTTGACTGATCAAGATGAAGGACAGATTTTTTACCTATTTTTGTCAGTTTTGATGAATATATTTTATCGTTACATTATACCGTCTTTTGACTTCAACAAGTCGCATGCTATAAAGTTTGCTGGTAATTGTGCTTGTATCACGCGTTTAACTACTCAAATCCAGTACAGGCTAGTAGCCGATTTCGGCATCAGAAAGTTTAAAAATGGAACTCCAGTCGTAGTGGACTTCCGAGCACGCATTTAGAAATCATACATACATACATCACGCCTTTATCCCCTGCGGGGCAGGCAGAGCGTGAACGGCCGTAAGCATACGATCGCTATCGCCACGTCTGACATTTTTGAGGATTTTTTTCCAAGGTTGTTCCAGAAAAAATGTATATCACTATAGTGACAGGTTGTCAGCCTGTCGCCTAAAAATTGCAATACACCAATACCCTCGAGTCCCTTAGTCGCCTCTTACGACACCCGCGGGAAGGATGTGGGGTGATGCTATTCTAAGCCGGCATCACACGAAAAATCACAAATCACAGTTTCAGAAATTGAGCTTTTCTTTCAATTTAGCCGGGAAACATTTAAAAGGCCGGGTTCAGTTTTATCTAGCGGCCGGGTAACCCCACACGCACAACTTATGTCTGAGTTCCGCAGTGTGACGGGACAAAATATTTCACGTGGCTCATAAAACACTATCGAATGACTCGCATCTACATAACAGCGGGGAAAGTAGTTTGTTTGTTTTTACAGCTTTTTGTGACTTCCTTTGGCTGTTCGAACTGCCTGCTATATAGAAAAAAAAAATCAGATTTACCTACGTAGGTACCTAATAGGAAGATTATTAACTAGGAACTTTACTGTTTCTTTAATACCTAGAAATGATACGCGAACTCCCAGCCCGTCCTTACCAACAATAGGCGGTTCCCAAAGAAAACTGTAAATAAGGTAATTATGTAGGTAGTCGTAAAAATTGCAATTCATACTCACTTAGACTACTGATACTATTTGTCTATCTCCTTTAGACATTGGACACGCTAAAAAAGAGTCAGCAAATTATAGTTTGAACGTTGAACAAAGCCAAAAAAAGTAAATATTTCCATTGATACCAGAAGTATTTATAAATTAAAAGGCAATGTTTAATAATTCCGTGACAAATACAAGCGTTTTCCAACGGCACAGGATATTCAATGTTCAGTCTTGCCCCGCGACACATATTGCGGGCGTGACGGAAATGTCAATGCCGATACAGGGAAATGCGACACTCAATTCCGAACCAGCATTCTGGGTATTACCAACCGTACAGGGCCCGAATTCTGCTATTTTAAAAGCGTCTCTTTTGTGTCACGAGAGCGTGTCAGTTGGATGGTTTTGGTCATTTTGTATTCCGCTAACATTTTGAAGTATGGAATACGACAGTGGCAATAGAATGACTGTTGAGTGTCGATGGTATTTAAATGGCCAAAACATAATAGAATCGAAGCCCTGGTGTCCGCTTAATACTGCCTTCCGTCTTCTTTGACGTGTTTTCCATTTTCCTGTCGCTGGAGGAGGTTTATTTTAGACGTAGATAGAAAAGCGATGACGGAAAAGGCCGTCATGCCTTACACTTACGTTTTCTTTCGCGCGTGATCGGAATTTTGTTTTGTAGTCTTTTGTTGTAGCATTTAAAGGTGTGACATTTATTTTCTTTATAGATTTCAGTTACTTGTTTAGTTTCCTATACTGTCTGACAATGAAAAATTTTGAACGCAAACTTTTGGATGCCATCTCAAGCAGGCATTCGTTACTCGCTAAGATACCTTTGTATTATTTCATTATCTATCATTGAGTCCCGGTAGCCCAGAGAGAAAAGTTATTGCCAGTCGTAATAGTGAAAATCGCAAGTTTAAATTCTACTGAAAGTCGCAAGTGAAAATATTGCAAGTTTTCTAAAATTTGTACATATACCATAATCATCTTTTCGTATGAGACACCGAGTCGTCCAACGATCAAATGAAAGGTTTATATCTAACATGGGAGCTATTTAAAAAGTAAGTATTCAATGCCAAGCAGTTTACGCACGGTGATCCGCTGCTATATACGACATATAATGCAGATATGTAACTCCAACTCTACATTTTGGTGATTTACTTTGTGGACAAAGCGTTTGCCTACATTGTTCCGCATTATCTACATACGGTGTTGATGCTAAAACTGGTGAGTGGTGAGATCCTAAATTTTCCAAGATGAATTGGTATTTAGTGGTTGCGGTCTGCGCCCTATGTGTGACCATTTCGAGCGCTGTTCGGGTGAATAATTGTTTTGAGGCCGCCGCCGCAACGCGATACATGCAACTATACATTCGGTACCACTTGAGTTATGGAAACCTCAATTTTATGGTTCGGCTGAAATTCACTGTCGTTACTTTATTCTGTTTTTCAAGCTAGGAAAAACTGTATTTACCTATTCGCAATAAATTAATTGCTTGCAAACGACTAGTAAAACACGCACATCTCTAGGTAGGAGGGCTGACCATATGATAAACCTGTGGATAAACCTCTTCTTTTGCTTGTGAGATATCACGTTACGCTCAACAAATAAGACTCCTCCGACTATTTTTTTATGAAGCGCCTTGAACTTGCTTTGAACTATAAAATCCACGTTTATTCGCAGAGGGCGCTCAGATCGAGCTCCTACTGTCCTAATTAGTATGCTGGTAAGCTTCGGCAGAGGTACACAACTCGGTAGTCTGCGATACCAAATACCCTAATATTGTTAGAATTGTACACATCTGATAATGCACGGCACTGGCTCGGGTAACTTTGTGGCTTTGTTCAAAATTTTAGAGCAAATTGATTATTACATTTTTGAAACTTATTTTAGCATTGATTTTTAGTTGTAAGTAATTTATAGTCATAGCACATAAAAGTGTGTCGCGTGTCTAGAGATTTTTGTACTATTGAATATTTTTTGTGAAATGCATTCAACGCACGACTCATTTTTTATGGTCAGGCCACAAATGTTTCCGCCGAACAAAAAGCCGAAGAAAAAATATTTAACACAAAGAAAGAATACGGTTGTTGCATTAATTTTTCTTCGTAATTTCTAGTATTTGAGGAACGACACATATTAAAAACAATAGGTATACAATATAGATAAACAATAAATTAACGGAATTTTTCTCGATATTACAGATAGATAAGAATGTTTGTGGGTTTTGAAATGAAGTTGATTAATAACAGAAAAACAAGCGGCCCCGAGGCACGTTTTCAATTGACCCGTCGAGTCGTTGTTTGCGCGATATTAATATTTTAAAACCAGCAGCTGTTTGCTAATAGACATACTTACTACAAACAATCAATGTTCAACGGCAGCCGATACTTCGTGTTCTTGTCTGATTATTCAAAATAATTAAATGAGACAAAAATAATAAGTAAAAAGTTACCTATGTCACAGATAATATAATACTACTAAAGTAGTACAGATACCTAACGTTATAGAGGGAATTCGATTGCCCTAGGACGGCTATTGGCGGGCTATTTGATCTGTCGACTCAGCGCGTGCGTTGCTAGCGACATCTAGCTTATTTATTGGATACTTCGTATTGACGACATTAGATTGAAAAATATTGCAAAAATGACAATAATTCGCGTGTTTTCCGTCACAAAACATCTTAAATAATGTATTTATAATTTTCCAATACTTTGTTTTTGTAAATTTGCTTTTATTCCAGTCTCTTAAGTTACATTCGCGACCCCTATCGCCATCTATTGCTTTATTTTTGGACTAATTTCTTTTAGTAGGGAATGAGACCCCATGCCTATGTTAAAACCGCTCAACGAAATATTTTCCAAACAAAAAGATTACCAAATAAGTTTTTGTTATATCTGGTTAATGAAGTATTTAGGGAGTAGGTATATATAGTAAGTAATCTTTGAATTAGGTCAATGTGACTGAAACTATTGATACTAATAACAGCTTTGCAATTTAAAAATTCATCAAAAAATCCTGTTGGATATTTTCGTTTTATATTCACAAAAAGGTGCTCAATTAATTAAAAACCGAATGAGCACAAAAATCCTTTAACTCACGCAAATCGAAATTAGTTTTATGTCGTCCGTTTTAAACGATGACGTTATTAATTAAAAGTTACTGTTCCGAAGGACATGAGAGGATATTAAATTATTTTGGTGGCCAAAATGACTGTTCACATTTTGTCAGGTCATCATATGCATATGTATATCTTGGCATGCATGTGTGGTCGACAACATTTAATTAACATTTGATATTAAAGGTAATATTTCTAGTTATTTATCACTCATCATCATCATCATTAACAGCCTATTGTAGTCCACTGCTGGACATAGGCCTCTCCTAAAGCACGCCACTGAACCCGGTCTTCGGCTTTACTCCTCCAGTCACTGCCCGCAGCTTTGCGTATGTCGTCGCTCCACCTTGCCACAGGGCGTCCTACGCTACGTTTGCCGATACGCGGTCTCCACTCAAGGACCAGCTTACCCCAGCGGTTATCGGTCCTTCGGCAGATATGACCAGCCCACTGCCACTTCAGCTTGCTAATACGTTGAGCTATGTCGGTCACTCTAGTTCTCTGTCGAATTACTTCGTTTCGGATACGATCCCTTAGAGAAACCCCGAGCATAGCTCTCTCCATAGCTCGCTGAGCGACTTTCAGTTGGTGGACCAGTCGTACCGTGAGTGTCCACGTTTCGGCTCCGTATGTCATGACAGGTAGGACGCACTGGTTGAAGACTTTCGTTTTAAGGCATTGCGGTATTGGCGACGAAAAGACTCGACGGAGTTTTCCGAATGCTGCCCAACCCAGCTGTATTCTTCTCTGGACTTCCTTCTCAAGGTTGTTTCTACCTAGTTGGAGCGTTTGCCCTAGGTAGACATACTGTTGAACAACTTCGAGTTGGATTCCATTTACGGCAATCGGTTCCGGATCAACGTGTTCGTTGAACATGACTTTGGTTTTATCCAAATTCAGCAGTTTAAGAAAACCCCATTAAACTAAGAAAGTTCCACAAGAAAAGGAAGACATAAGCAACTCTTTGGTATGGGAGGTCCCAATGTCTTTTATATTATTGTTACCTAAGAGTTGTCAGCCATTTTTATACATGCTATGTCTTATAGTTTTAGACTGCCCTTTGAAAACATGTAGGTACCTTAACACAATTTTTTTTTATTTTATATAGTATATATATACTGTAGCACGCTTTCAACGCGCGTCTTACTATTTTGTGGTAAGACCCCTTAAGTTTCTTCAATGATGCTACTAACTTACTGCCGATGATACCCGTTCAAAGAAAGGCTCATATCGAGAACACTCACAGTCGACAGCGGACGATCCTCGACTGAAGTGAACACATCACATTAGTTTTCAAAGGGTGAACTCCTTCGGCCCATGAAAAAGAATTCAAATACCAGCGAAATGCCAATGTTACGGTACAAGTACGGAGAAATCCTTATAATAAATGCGAAAGTTTGTATGTTTGTTTGTCACTCCTTCACGCCAAAACTAAATTTTCATGAAATTTGGCACACAGATACACATAATAACTTGGATTAACAAATAGGATAGTTGTTACCCCGAAAATATGTTCCTGTGATATGCTACGGGATTAAAACCGATTTCCACGCGGGCGGAGCCGCGGCTACCCACTAATATTGAACAAAAGATACTCGGGGCAATTGTATTAATTTGTTCAGATCAATCCATGAAAATCCAGAAAATTAACAAAAAACCGAACAAAAAAACAAACCATTTTTTTGTTTCTTAAACAATCAATCTCGAAGACACCTTATTGATTTTAAATTCAAATAAACTAAATCAAGAAATTTAGGTACCGCTTTAATAAGGTATGGTCTGTGAGTATGGCCAAAACAAAAAAAAAATTATGGATGCACATTGACAAATAGTTGACTCTTTGGAAAATGATTTGTTGAATTTTGACTATACTTACCGTACTTTGATTCCACTGACATAATCCTACCAATAAGTAAAATCATCAATAATATAGTTTTTTCATATACCTTTCACTTACATTTTTATCTAGGAATTTATTTTGTTAGACAAAACCACCTTCTTTGGACCTTGCCTGCAACAGAACATATTACATCGTATGGCCTGTCCGTGTGTTACAGGGCCTTTGATCCTGAAACATCGTGGCTAATATTGAATACGTGATGGTAATACTGTAATGCGCAATAATATCTGACTCAGACCGTTCTGCAAAGGAGCACAAGAGAAATTATTTGGGGATTCGGATTAACCCATATGGAAATAACCAGCTAGGTCGGGTGAATATCAAAGAATTATAGGATTTCCTACCTTTGCAACCCTTTTCAGCATATGGACTTCGAAAGCATTTATGAAATTATGTAAATTTCACCAAAATATTTTCATGTAAAATGTCGCTAAGACAAGAGCATATGGCGTAGGTACCCTGTGAAAAAGATAATTATTAGATGTCAAGTAGAGCCAAGCTTCTAAATATGTAGGTACACGCCCTTGCTAAATTCACTTAAATTTCATAATTTCTACATATGTATGTATATTCTGTCAAAATGTGCTATAAAAATGCCTTGTGAAAAGGTAGATATAGCCCCCTCGTCTTGGCGGCAGCCCGACTGTGCCCCCAAATATGATTCGGCAAGTGGTTGTTACGTTTACGTTTTATGTCTCATTCCCTTACGTCTTTATTAGATGACAACCTAGACCATAGTTCAAATTTGTTGTATTCGTTTTATAATGGCTTATAATAGGTACTATCCTTTTCGACCGCTGCTAATGTTTTAAGATGGTTTTAAGCATGCTTTTTAAGGAATGAGTGAATAGATAGGCATTGAAAAGATAAGAGCCAAGTGACACACACGGCTGGCCTTATACGCCCGTGATAAACGATTCAAGCAGTGAAAAGATAATAACAAGGAATGGTTTTTTGTAGTACAATGCTGGTTTTGTTGATCAAGCAGAAAAACTTTCGTAAATTTTAAGTCTAAGTTCATCACGCTCGCTTTTTATAATCATCATAACAGCTACGAAGAACTTTGTCATGTTTTTCAAAAAGTCCCGAGCTCTATACTAACTGGAGATCTTCATTAGAATGTAGTGTTTAGAGAGTGTTTTGCTAAGCGGCAGCTAGAAGGCGCTCCGTATGCAGCGACACTGGCGACAAATTTAGTGTTGTATACTTGTAGGTATCGTGCTTTGTTGAGCGTAAATACTTTTTAAGGACTGAATTTTATAAAAATAAGTACCCACATTGTAGCTAGGTACCAAGTTATACAGGGTGTTAGGGACAGCGTCCCGAATACTGATAGGGTGCGAGCAGACCATGAAATTAATTGAACAACTTTCCCCTAGGAACATATGTCAGGAAACGTCAAAAAAATTTTGTTTCTGATAGTAAATGCAATCGGCTGATCGCGATTTTGTATGGGAGGTCGAGAATTTTTTGTCGTTTCCTGACATATGTTCGTAGGGGAAAGTTGTTTAGTTTCATGGCCTGCTTGCACCCTATCTGTATTCGGGACACTGTCCCTAACACCCCGTATATACCTACTTATAGGTATCCATGCTTTGTTAGTATGAAGACTTTTTAAGGACTGACTTTAAGAAAAATAAATACTTACATTGTAGCTACCAAGTTATATAATTTTGACTCTAGTAAATATAAGGAGCTAGTACTACTATTTATTCCATGGTATAAGTAAATAGTATAAACAACTTCATCGTGATTTAACATCCCAATCGCATAGCCTCTCTAATGCCTGTCTCTGCAGCACCATGAACAGTGCCGAAACGTTTCTGATGAGTGGCTTCTCCGGCGAACAAGACTCTTGGTGTACCAGCTGAGTCCTTCAGAGGAGCCGCCAGGTCGGATCTCGCGGTAGGGTGTGATGCTGCTGTCATACTTTCGTAAGAATAGGTTCCCCGTGTGAATTCATTGGAAAACCATTTTGATCTGAAATAGGAATATTTGTTATAAGCGTTGCAATATCTACAAATCAATCTTACACTATTCACGCCCCGCGCGCCGTCTCTCTGATTTGTGATAGATAACATGCTCATTATATTTAAAAGTAATAAATTCATCTTGAGACTAAGAAATGATTTTGATTAGTAATTTTTGATATCGCAACGGGAGATTTAACTCTCATCATACCAAATTTTAGCTTAGTTAAATAAATCGCAATTAATAATTTAATTTCATTAATAAATCGGTTGAAAATATAAAACAATAATGTCCAAGCCCAACACTGGGCATGACCTCAGCGCTTTTTTAGCTTGGGCTTGAACAACTTAAAATAATATCGAAACTCACCTTAATATTCCTGTGGGTTCTGGGATAGTCATGTTAGCTGCTGCAAATTGTTTCAATAATTGCAAAGATTTCTCTTTGACTGTTTCTTCGGGCAATATTTCAGCCTGGAATTAAAATTTACAGCATGTTAATCTTTTCATTTTTATGTTTGGTTTCTGAGGGGGTATACCAAGGTACATTTAATTTAGGCCAGGAAAAATAATTTGAGCTGATTTACCTTGAGGTGTCATAGGCGAATCTGAATCGGCAAAATTACATTTCCTTAACTATGATTCCGGATAAAATGTACCTACTGAATTCATCCTTGCTAGAATAACTCTCACTGAAAAAACTCTATAGTATAGAGTTTCATAGGTATAGAATCTATATTTTTGAAACTGGCTGACTTTACCTGTTCCGTTCCTTTTCCGCAAGTCCACATAGTGATACAGTTAGAACACCCCATCGTTGGTATGACTCCAACAATTTTTCTCAACCACTGGTCTTCAGGATTTATCTTTTTTACGTCTTCCTCTTTCCACAGGAATCCATACATCGAATTCATACTTGGCCACCACGGAGTTGGAAAAGAAAATATAATTTTACCAATTTTACCCATTTGTATCTTTTCTATTGCTATTACTTTTTCTTGGGGTAAAGCTGGTTTGAACAATGTTTTATATCTGTAAAGAAAAATTATGTTGACAACTACTAATTAAGTTGAGATGTGATACAGATATTTGTATTGCTTGCTTTACTTACTTATCCTTGAGAACACCAAGGGAAATGGTAACTATAACATTATTTGCTTCATACACGGTACCATCTTTGGTTGTAACTTTCACTTTGTTCTCGGCTTCTTGTGGCCATTCAATTGTCGTTACTTCCGTCTTCATTTTGATATTTAGCGATGGGAGCCCTGGACTATCTTTGTATTTATTCTGCAAGAGAAGATATATACTAGACTAGCTGGTGCCCGCGAACTTCGTTTCGCTAACTTATTATTTTTATGTTGGTAGGTGTCTATGTCTATGTACCTACTTTAGACAGGCCTTTGACCTTAGGTCTGAATTCATTTTGATTAAAGCAAAATTAGAGGCAAGAGTTTACAAAATGAAATATGCCTACCTAACACATTTTATTTACACTTTACTTTACAGGCATGTTACAGCTATTTCTACAAATAATATTATTTACTAGCTGGTGCCCGCGAACTTCGTTTCGCTAACTTATTATTTTTATGTTGGTAGGTGTCTATGTCTATGTACCTACTTTAGACAGGCCTTTGACCTTAGGTCTGAATTCATTTTGATTAAAGCAAAATTAGAGGCAAGAGTTTACAAAATGAAATATGCCTACCTAACACATTTTATTTACACTTTACTTTACAGGCATGTTACAGCTATTTCTACAAATAATATTATTTATTATACATTTTATTATTTTACATTTTATGTACAAAGTTCAAATGTATCTACAGTTTATTTATGTACGATATTTATTAAGTTTACAACATTTCTTTGTACACTACATTCGCTGTTTTTCTCTCAGCGGTTAATATAAATAGGCCTGCAGCGCTAGTAACCTGCTCAGTCCGATCAGTTCTTCCCAGAACAACTCCTTAGCCCAGTCTCGCCCCAAGGGCGTGATTGGGCTGGTTGTTTGAACAACCAATCAAAATATTTCCGGGTGAGCACGTGCTCCCCACCAAGCCGACAGGCGTAGTTTTGATGGCCCCGGGGCCGAAAACGTAAAGTCCATCACAAAAAAAAAAAAAAATTGTAACCCGCGAAAAAGCCACGTACAGCTGGCCGTGGGAAAAACAACTTGTTCTCAGGTCCACTCCAGCAGCTTTCAGCGTTTGTCCCTGTGACTTATTTATCGTCATAGCAAAGCAAGTAGCCACAGGGAATTGTGTGCGCTTGAACTGAAATGGGAAATTATTGGGGATGCGTGGTATACGCGGTATAAATACAGATTCACCGGTGCCACAGCCAGTCAAAATCTCTGCTTCGATTAAATTACTCTGTAAAGCACGCACTTTTAGTCCGATTCCGTTGCATAATTTCGGTGGGGTGAGATTCCGAAGAAGCATTATTGGAACACCGACTTTAAGCTTGATCTCGTGAGCTGGTAGACCACTTGCCGAAAGTTAATTTAGAAATTCGATTGGGTAATTTGTCGCGTCGTCCTGGTCAACAACATTGTTAAAAGATGTGTATACCACTTCATCTCCAATAATTTGCGCTAAGATTTTGTCATTAATGGCAGCCACTTGCTTATTCTTTGGGGTCAGTATGGCGCGTTCACATAACCAAGAATTTTCATGGTCTAATATGGTTTGAAGTTGGCCAAATACAGACTGTATTAGTTCCTCTTCTGAGGCTACAACTGTACCCAGTAACTCAGAAAGTCTTATCTGGCCATCGTCTACTAATTTCAAATCTAAATTCAAAACCAATCAGTAAGCAAAATCGAAGTCCGTAAAGAATAGCAGATGTTTGTTATAATAATTCAACAAATTCAATATTATCTCAATTCAAAAAAAATATTTCTTTAAGGTTAACGCCGCCTGCCAGTGGCTCTTTATATAGTTGTGCAGGAAACATTCCGTCCGTTTTACAAAACTAACAGCGACATCTATGATTTTTTTTTGTTAACAATCTGGTTCTACTATTTTTGTCAATGAATGGCATTATTTATGATTGGTGGTCTTTTATGTATGATTATTATGAACCAAGTGAGATAGTTGCCTGTGTAAATGGAAAACAACCTGTAGCAACTCCGGACTGCCACCGATTTGTAAATCATTCATTTGTTAGGTGCGAAGCCATTTCGACGCTTGGGTGGGACTTGGGTTCAACTCGCAACTTTTTGCTAGACTATAATTAATTGGTTTATTTACTGTTATTTTATTATTATAGTATACACTTCGTACGCGGCATCTATAAAATTATTTCGGAACAAATTTGTATCTCGCTTCGCCGAACCAGTAATGGTGTTTTCCTGTGGGAATGAGATATTTTCCCGAAGTAAAAAGTATCCTAAATGTTGACCCGAGTAATAAGCTACCATTGTACAAAATTTGGTAGAAATCTGTCCAGTGGTTTTTACGTGAAACGCTAACAAACATACATACAAACAGACAAACAGACAAAAATTTTTTTAATCATCGTTTTGAGATCTATAACTTAAACTGAATTAGAAACAAAAAACCTTTTTTTAAACTATTCAATGTACAGAATTGGTTCAGTTACTGTTTTATTATATGTATAGATTATACATTTTATTATTTTACATTTTATGTACAAAGTTCAAATGTATCTACAGTTTATTTATGTACGATATTTATTAAGTTTACAACATTTCTTTGTACACTACATTCGCTGTTTTTCTCTCAGCGGTTAATATAAATAGGCCTGCAGCGCTAGTAACCTGCTCAGTCCGATCAGTTCTTCCCAGAACAACTCCTTAGCCCAGTCTCGCCCCAAGGGCGTGATTGGGCTGGTTGTTTGAACAACCAATCAAAATATTTCCGGGTGAGCACGTGCTCCCCACCAAGCCGACAGGCGTAGTTTTGATGGCCCCGGGGCCGAAAACGTAAAGTCCATCACAAAAAAAAAAAAAAATAGTAACCCGCGAAAAAGCCACGTACAGCTGGCCGTGGGAAAAACAACTTGTTCTCAGGTCCACTCCAGCAGCTTTCAGCGTTTGTCCCTGTGACTTATTTATCGTCATAGCAAAGCAAGTAGCCACAGGGAATTGTGTGCGCTTGAACTGAAATGGGAAATTATTGGGGATGCGTGGTATACGCGGTATAAATACAGATTCACCGGCGCCACAGCCAGTCAAAATCTCTGCTTCGATTAAATTACTCTGTAAAGCACGCACTTTTAGTCCGATTCCGTTGCATAATTTCGGTGGGGTGAGATTCCGAAGAAGCATTATTGGAACACCGACTTTAAGCTTGATCTCGTGAGCTGGTAGACCACTTGCCGAAAGTTAATTTAGAAATTCGATTGGGTAATTTGTCGCGTCGTCCTGGTCAACAACATTGTTAAAAGATGTGTATACCACTTCATCTCCAATAATTTGCGCTAAGATTTTGTCATTAATGGCAGCCACTTGCTTATTCTTTGGGGTCAGTATGGCGCGTTCACATAACCAAGAATTTTCATGGTCTAATATGGTTTGAAGTTGGCCAAATACAGACTGTATTAGTTCCTCTTCTGAGGCTACAACTGTACCCAGTAACTCAGAAAGTCTTATCTGGCCATCGTCTACTAATTTCAAATCTAAATTCAAAACCAATCAGTAAGCAAAATCGAAGTCCGTAAAGAATAGCAGATGTTTGTTATAATAATTCAACAAATTCAATATTATCTCAATTCAAAAAAAATATTTCTTTAAGGTTAACGCCGCCTGCCAGTGGCTCTTTATATAGTTGTGCAGGAAACATTCCGTCCGTTTTACAAAACTAACAGCGACATCTATGATTTTTTTTTGTTAACAATCTGGTTCTACTATTTTTGTCAATGAATGGCATTATTTATGATTGGTGGTCTTTTATGTATGATTATTATGAACCAAGTGAGATAGTTGCCTGTGTAAATGGAAAACAACCTGTAGCAACTCCGGACTGCCACCGATTTGTAAATCATTCATTTGTTAGGTGCGAAGCCATTTCGACGCTTGGGTGGGACTTGGGTTCAACTCGCAACTTTTTGCTAGACTATAATTAATTGGTTTATTTACTGTTATTTTATTATTATAGTATACACTTCGTACGCGGCATCTATAAAATTATTTCGGAACAAATTTGTATCTCGCTTCGCCGAACCAGTAATGGTGTTTTCCTGTGGGAATGAGATATTTTCCCGAAGTAAAAAGTATCCTAAATGTTGACCCGAGTAATAAGCTACCATTGTACAAAATTTGGTAGAAATCTGTCCAGTGGTTTTTACGTGAAACGCTAACAAACATACATACAAACAGACAAACAGACAAAAAATTTTTTAATCATCGTTTTGAGATCTATAACTTAAACTGAATTAGAAACAAAAAACCTTTTTTTAAACTATTCAATGTACAGAATTGGTTCAGTTACTGTTTTATTATATGTATAGATTCTAAATAATGGTATAGCGTCAAATTGTATGCTCATCTTTCATACATAAAAAAAAAGATTTAACAGTTCTCTCTTCTCTTTTCGTGTGGGACGCCAAGTCTTTTATCAGTTAACTACGTACCAGTACAAGATCAAAGAACGTCTTATATCCATTTCTGCCCCAACTAGTATGAAGATTTCCACCCAGATCTTCAGAATCGTCTGCGGAGTTTACATCATTCCAATCGTCAGCTGCTTCGTAGTTCTCTACCATTAGGCTGAATAATTCTATGATGTGAGTCATGAGCTCCTTGTTATCAAAAACTTCTGGGGTTTTTTCTTGCATATAATCCATTAATCTGTAATACATACATACATATATCACGCGTTTAACCCTTGCGGGGTAGGCAGAGCGCTAACGGCCGTAAAAATACGGTTGCTATCGCCACGTCTGACATTTTTGAGGTTTGTTTTCCAAGGTTGTTCCAGAAAACATGTGTATCACTATAGTGACAGGTTGTCAGCCTGTCGCCTAAAAATAGTAGTACACCAATACTCTCGAGTCCCTTAGCCGCCTCTTACGACACCCGCGGGAAGGACATGGGGTGATGCCATTCTTAGCTGGCATCACACGGCAATGTAATTGATTATTAATTAATTATAATTGATTATTAGATAACTAATGAATCTGTAATTGATTATTAGATAATTAATTAATCTGTAATTGATTAAATAATCTTTAAAGCTCACATAATAGTTTAAAATTTTTCAAACTATGATTTTTACTCACTTCTTTGTCAATGAAGTACCACGTGGCTCTGGTTTTTCCGTTCCGATATTATAGTATTCAAAACCTTTCGCAATAATCTCATCAACAACAGCATCTGCTTGCTTTCCATCCGATTGAACGATAATGGATTTAAAATCTTGTACAACTACAGGTATGCTGTTGTTAATGGCTGTTTCGTACACTCTACTATCCTCTGTGCCATGTATCCTGAAACATTCATCATTTTTTCAAATGTATTTTTAAAGTAAATTCCAACGTCTTAATATTAACATTTAGTTCTAGTATATTAAATAAACAGCAACCATTAATGATTTGCGCTCGCTGATCCGCATGCCATGCATAGTAATGTGAGTAAGTCAACAGTAAGAGACTAATATTAAGCAGTAGACCGCTGAGGCTTTTATAGTCAACATTTTGTAAAAAAAATCGATTACAATAACAGTATATCCATTACTTTGCTAAATTCATATCATACCATTCTGCTCCTAGCTCAACAACTCCATCACCAAAAGGCACAGTGTATACACGGCCACCTATATGATCTTGGGCATCCAATGCAAGTACTTTTTTCCCAGCCCGCGCTAGTCTGGATGCAGCTAGTGTGCCCGCTGCACCCATTCCAATGACTATAGTGTCATATTTTGCTCTGAAATAAGACATGGTTGTGAACAATATAATTGTATAAGTAGTAAGAATAAGGATCTGTTTTAAATTCACAAGAAAAATAATTATATTGAGATGCATAACTTACTCGTCTCCATAGCACAAAGTTGAAAGCAGCACTGTATACAGTAATAAAATAAATCCTTGCAAACGCATTTCACACAATTGAAATACAACACTGAGTCACGCAATGTATTTGCTTTGTGCCTGCTTCTAATCCAAATGTTGGAAGCTGACTGACCGGAATATCTATCGCCACACCTAACCTTTATAATCAAATTAACATCTATCAAGAGATAACTGTACTTATGACTAAGGTCCTTGTTTATATTGGAAAATGACATACGCAGGTTATCAAAACTACTTTGCAATTGTGTTTAGTTTCTAAGTAAACTAGATGCAAGCTTATCAATTTTATAATTAATTTTAGCTTATTATGTATTTTAGTTCACCTGCGCACACCATGTCCTCTGGATTTCTCAAAGGTTGACTGGTAGAGATCCCTTAATGGGATAAGTCCGCCTTTGTGCCTACACATTCTTTTAGTTGATTTAAGTGTTTTTTGTAACTATGTATTTCTTGTTTGGTACCATAAAGTTATTACATACATATTTTTTATCTTGTACTATGTTTTAAGTAGCTCAGTGAAGTAATATGTTTTGTAGGTAAAGTTTTAGGTAAAATAATATTAATTATGATGAATTAAAATATATATTTACGCGAAGACGCTATTCCAATAAGATCACTCTTAATAATAAAAACAATGATTGAGAATATTATAGCGTTCCTAAAAGCCGCATGGCTTCTCTGTGGCCAGAATCAGCAGCACCATGAACATTCGCAAATCTAGTTTGATGAGATGCTTCACCAGCGAATAATACACGTAGTTTTCCAGCAGAGTCTAGAATTGGAGCTTCTAGGTCTGAACGTGCCGATGGCAGATCAGCTGAACGCATGCTGTCAAATGAATATGCACCACGTGTAAATTCATTTGAGAACCATTTGGACCTAAAAGAAAAATTCTTATTTTTATTTAATACAATGTATTTTCTATACAAATTTAAAATAAAGCAAGAGTGATGTAATGTTGAATACAAGCCCAAGTCATTATATAAATGTTATCCTACCTAATCATTGCAGTAGGCTCCGGTACCGTAGTATTTGCTCCCATAAACCTTCTTAAAACTCCCATGACTTTCGTTTTTACTATGTCTTCTGGCATGGTCTCCACCTGAAATGTGAGTTAGTTTGGACGCGTAAGTAGGTATGTAAAAACAATTTTAAACAGTTTTAAATTCATCATGATATTTTTTTTACATATTACCTGTCTTGCGACATGTCCTCTAGTCCATACCGTCAGTGTATTAGATGACCCCATTGGTGGTGAAGCTTCTATAAGTTTTGTGATCCATTTATCTTCAGCAGCGACTTGATTTACATCATCATCTGTCCATAAGAAACCAAACATGTTTTTGTTTGGCCACCATGCATTCGTAAAGGAAAATATTATTTTTCCAAGTAGACCCATTTGTAGTTTCTTAATAGCTCTAACCTTTTTCTCTGGCAATGGCTTGGAAAAAAGCGCTTCATATCTAGAGCAAGGACACAAAACTACTTAATATAATAAATTAATTACACAGGCGTAAATATAAATTTGCAATTGTGATAAAGTATTTAGTCCTGATATATATTGATATTTAGGGTATTATTTTATTACCTTTCCTTCAGCACACCTAATGATATTGTAACTATGACATTTTCGGCCTTATAAACCGTTCCGTTCTTAGCAGTTACAGATACTTTGCCTTCACCTTCTAGAGGCCAATCAATTTTGATCACTTCTGTATTCAATTTGATGTCTAATGTTGGCAATCCATTGCTACTGTTATATTTATTCTAAAACCAGATAAATCAAGAGATAAATGCAGGACGTGATTTTAAATATTGTACTTATTGAATTTCATCTGTTTATTGAAAGACTCCATAAGAAATAAGAAAAAGCTGTAAACGCTTTAAATGTGTAAATATTTTTATGCACTTACAAGCATTATGTCGAAGAAAGTCTTGTACCCATGCCTATGCCAACTCATGGCCTGATGTCCACCAAGAGGAACGTGAGTATCAGCAGCATTCAAATCGTTTGAATCATAAGCGTTCCACTCAGTAGCTAAACCTTCTCTTACAAAGTTCAATATTCCATTAAGTAACTTTTTATTCTCAAAAATATCTGGATGTTTATCTTTAACATACTCTGTTACTCTGTAAATAATTAAAATATAAAAAACTGTATTTTGAACGATATAAGTATTATTAGTAGATTTGGATAAAAAGAGTAACTTAGTACTTACTTTTTGACAAACAAATCTCCAAGTGGTTCTGGTTTACTAGGCTTACTCTCACTATAAAAATTCAAAGGGTAGTCAATGATTTCGTTTATCTCAGCGCTAACTTTTGAGCCGTTTGAGTACATGACTTCGTAATGCCAACCATCCGCAAGTATGTCTACTGAATTTTCCATGGCTTTTTTGTAGGTGTAGCTGCCTTCAGTTCCATGTATCCTACAATGAATTCAATTTGTAACTTCTGATAGTAGACAATATTTAAAACATTGTCGAAAACAATAACAATCTTACCACTCAGCACCCACTTCAACGACGCCATCACCAAATGGTACCGTGTAAATACGTCCACCGACTCGTCCTTGCGCTTCTAGAGCCAGAACCTTCTTTCCAGATCGTGCAAGGGTAGATGCTGCTACTGTCCCAGCTGCTCCCATACCGACCACTATTGTGTCATATTGCTTAATGTTGTCCCTAGGAAACTCAATAACTGTTTTATTACCTTTACAAGCTTCATCTGCTTTCACTCAATGCTAACTAAAACACGTACTTTTGAAAATATGACTAATATAACATTATGTATAGCAAAAGATATGTAAGAGGCGACTGAAGGATTTGAGAGTTATAAGAAAGGTTGACAACCTATCACTAAAGTGATACATGACTCATCAGAAACATCAAATATTGTCAGACGTAGCGATAACGACCGGTTTTTTACGGTCGCTAACGCTCTGCCTACCCAGCGAGGGATAATGGCGTGATTTGTGTATATTTGTGGGTGTATGTACAGCAAAATACTTTAAACAAAAAAAAAAACTTACTGGTCACCTCTGCATGTGTCGAAAACTATAAAGATGGCCAAAACCCCAACCAAACTTAGGCAGCTGGAAGCCATTGCTCACCAATCTATGTCTAACGACACGGACTGATATCCAAAACTTACTGAGTGATGATAACATGATTGACATTTATATATATACCCGTTATAAAATTAGCGATGACGCTTCGGAAACATAAACAACTTAACCTGTAGGTACTAAAATGGGCATTTATTTATTCTTATCACCAACAAAACATTCTCTAAAATACGTTTGTATCAATAAAATTGTAGGTTAAAAATACAGTCAGTCTGGTGTTATTTAGATTATCTACTGGTTTTGTTCACGATCAAGCAAACGCATCGCTTCTCTATGGCCGGTATCAGCAGCGCCATGCACTGTAGAAAAGCGAGTAGTATGTGCTGCTTCACCGGCAAAAAGGACTCGAGGCTTTCCTGATATGTCTTTCAGAGGAGATTCCAAATATGCACGCGCTGTAGGCAAGTCCGCCGCCACCATGCTGTCGTATGTGTACGCACCACGAATAAATTCGTTTGCGAACCATTTTGTTCTGTGAAAAAATTTGAAGTAAAAAATAATTTTCTAAAAATATATTTATATTTAAGTAACGATAACGATGATTATTTATTTGATAAACTTAATTACTAACAGAATAAACTAATACGTAAATAGCCATGATGGCAAACTATTCCATAAACTACTTAAATAATATTTAGTTAAATTTCTATCAGAAAAGTAATATACCACAATCAAAAGATTTTTATCGTTATTATCGTGAGTTTCTTGCAGCTTTTGTATTTACCACTATTGTATTTACCTTAGCATTCCAGTTGGTTCAGGAATGGTAACATTTCTTAAAAATCTCCTAAGAACACCCATAGCCTTCGCTTTCACTGTTTCTTCTGGCATTACCTCCACCTAAAAACCAGTATTATTTTTTAAAATTTCCTTATTACCTATTGTAAAAATTTATCAGGAAAAACCTGACTGTACAACCGGTAAAAAAAAAAACGTATGAGTTAATTTACTTGTTTTGCAGTGTTGCCAACCGTCCACATTGTAATTGTGTTGGATGAACCCATTGGTGTGCCAGCACCATTAATCGTTGTTGTCCAATAATCTTCTGTTGGAACCGCTTTCAGGTCATCGTCTTTCCACAGAAATCCATAGTAAAACTCTTTTTGTGGCCACCATGTTTCATCAAAAGAAAATATAATTTTCCCAATCACACCCATTTGCAGTTTTTCGATGGCTGTTATCTTATCTTGCGGTAAAGGTGGTGAAAATAGATTTTGATGCCTAAAAATAGAAAAATTATACTATTGCTATACTTATAGATTATATACTTTTGCTGTATTTATATATTATTATTGATTAGAGAATTATTATAATAAAATTTGGGTCTGTTTTTACCAACAGCTTCTTGAAATATTCCTCTAATAGTGATAAGTTTTACATTTACATATCTAAACATTTGAGTGTACTGATGTGGCAGCTAAAACAATTTATTCAAACAGGTACCTTTCCTTCAGCACCCCAAGTGAAACCGTTACAATAACGTTTTCAGCTCTAAAAACTGTGCCGTCTTTTGTAGTGACTGATACTTTGCCATTAGCTTCTTGCGGCCATTCAATCTTTGTCACTTCAGTCTTCAATTTAGTGTTTAGATTAGGTAATCCCGATCCACCCTTGTATGTGTTCTAAGAAAAAATAAATTTTGTTATATTAAGAATAACAATGGATGGAAAAAAAATATTGATTTTTTGTCAAGACTGCCATAACTCGGATGAATGCAAATTGGAATTGCTATTAGACGGCAATTTGGTTGTTTCCCAAAGTTTTAACTAGATATTGTTAAAATATTAAATGAAATCCTGAAGACCCACCAATATTAAATCAAAAAATGTTTTGTATCCATTTCTATGCCAACTCATATGCTGATGTCCTTTGAGATCTACGAAAGTAGTTTGTGCATTTAAGTCCTTCCAGCAGTTCGCAGCTTCATAGCCCTCAATCATCAGGCTTAGGTATCTCAAGATCTCACTTACTAAAGTTTGATCCTGAGCAACATCGGGAGCGTTCTTATTTAAGTGATCCATTAATCTAAAATTTATAGAATAGTCAGTGTAAGTGCACAGTTTAAAATACAAGCAATGAAAAAACAACTCAATAAAAGTATTTTACTTTTTGGTCATAAAATCTGACAATGGTTCTGGTTTCTCTGCGTTGTCTTCTAAGAAATCGAATGCTAATTCCATTAGATCATTTATTGTTTTTGGAGCCGGAGTACCATCTGACTTCATTAAATGAAAATCTAAAGTTTGAGGCAATATTGTGATGTTGTTTTCCATGGCAGTTCTGTATGTTCGACTATCTTCAATACCATGAATCCTGAAAAAATTACATAAACATAATTATAAAGGAAATTGATTATTTTGTGCATTGAATTGCGAGCTACTTTTATATATCAACCTCTTCAGGTTTAGTTTTGAAAGACTCACCATTCGGCACCAATTTCAACAATACCATCTCCAAATGGAACGGTATACACTCTACCACCGATCCTAGTAAACTTTACCAACCACCGTTACTAGCAAGTAGGTAACATTCATGGTCCATGGCACAAGTCCAGGGTAATGTCATCTTAGACACATAGGTATATTGTTAATTTGTGTACCTGACCAATCTTGATGCATTTTGATTTACGGATTTTTATATATACAAATGAGTATTTCAACTGATGGTAGAATTAATACTTACTTATTTTTTTACAATGTCAAATGGCCTATTCGTTTATTGCAAGAAATGATTTTATACTGTACTGTTTACCATTCTGCTCCAACTTCCACGATGCCATCTCCAAATGGGACAGTGTACACCCTTCCACCAATTCTGTCTTGGGCCTCTAATGCCAACACCTTTTTACCAGCTCGCGCAAGTGTAGACGCAGCTACAGCACCAGCAGCTCCCATTCCAATCACAATCGTATCATATTCTTCGTCCATACTTCTACAATGTAAAAACTTTTGTTAATTTCCAGACAAAAATGTAGGTAAAAACCCTTAAAAAGACAACATGAGCAATACCAAACTCACAAAAGTGGCATCAGGTACGTGTACAACCCATCTATGAGTACTCCACACAGTAATAAACACATCGCTATTACCAATTCACCACGTTATTATAGGTATTATAAATTAGATATTATAATTGCCTATCAAAATTGATTTATTGTTTCACAAAAATATTGTTTGAGGCTTATATTTGCAGACATATTTTGGGTGCTACAAGTATCATATTCTAGCAAAGAGGTAATATTATAAAATTTGTGATACTCTACAAAAATGTAGAAATTATACTAATTATTGCTGAAAGTGGAAACAATTCAGTTTATACACAAATTAAAACGCGGGTTAATTCACCTCTATCATTGTCAACTTTGTGACATGATTTTGTCACGTGACTTTGTCTAAAATGATTTTTTTGCCGATATGCCTAAAGCAGGCCCAAAGTGTTTATGCACTGAAGCATATCACAACATTCGCCGAAACAGTCTACTCGTGACCATAAAGGGTGTAACCGCTTCGAAATATAGAGGTAAAAACAAACATAATCGTGGTGATAATCTCGTTAATACTATTAATTTAAGTATTCTAAAACTGTACATAAAAATATATAAAGACTTCTTTTGTTTTATCCGTCAATGTAGAACGTCTTTTCAAACATTTATTTTATTTTATGTTTACTTGAGTCTTCAGTGACAATTTTTGATAGTATTTTTATCAGTGAAGCATCTAAGGCAATGACGACATTGCAACCATTTAATGAAGAATGGAAGTTGAAGAGTTTACACGATATTTCCGGAAGACATCAAGAAGACGCCCTTGGATCCTAAATGTAGATGACACATCACCACCATAGTGCCACCATAGCAACACTCGGCGCACCTGCGCTGGAACCTTTACTACTGACTCTGGCAGAATTGTCCTAAACGGGTAGAAGAGCATATTCTATGTCTATGTTAAAAGTCCATACATGAGTTCATATATTATTATTAAATTTTTATTAGCCACTGTCTTCCCACATTGCATTAATAAATCGTTAATAATTAATATTTAAACCGCCGGCCCGAGTCTTAGACCCGAGTGGAAAGCATAGATTAAGAGAAAAGACTCGTTATCTCATCAGTCTCATCACATCACTTCAACGATCAACGTCTTTTTTATTTGTTTTTTACGTCTTTTTTTGTGAGTGAGACAGATCAAAATCAAAACTGTCCTTCGGTTTGGTCTATCGTTTGGCGGGTCAGAATCGAAACGGAACGGGACGGAAGACCGTGTTGCTCCTTCCTTCTTGTTAAATTGCAACTGACTAATAGTCCGTCGTACATTTCGCTAAATCACGAGTGCTTTCCGACCAAGTGTTTCCGACCCATAGGTAGAATTTTCTATGGGGGATAAGTTGAAAATAGCATATCTTCTTACGTCTTTCTGGGAATGTAATGAGTTCGGCGGAAACGCTTTTTTCCGCGTTTTAAGACTTTCATGTAGAGCGCATTCACGCCGTTACACCTTGATTACAATGGATTTCAATAAAATCAAGTCGCTACTAATTTTAATAATAATTTAGTTATTGATTTCTCAAATTATAGAAAATAAAGCCAGTGACAACCCTAAAATAAAACAACAATGTGAAATTGACCGCGGTACAAATAAAAATAATTGTAGCCAAAACTTACACTGGGTTCCCATTGCATATTGATGCTGTTAACAGCAATCCTATCAGAACCACACTAAATCCTCGTAAACCCATATTGAATTTACCACCAGTTGTTGTGTGTCTTCTATCAGGTCTGGATGCTGACTGATCAGTGACAGTAAATAATTAAACTGGAGGAACAATAATCTGAGAGTTCATCGGCGAGAGAGAGGTCGGTAAGTAAATACCACTGTGAAAGTTATTATTAAATATCTTTATGAGGAGAACAACGGAATAGTTTATTACTAGCCATGGCTGTAACTGGTATGTATAAACTGCGTTTGTATAAATTTTCGCTGTGGATAGTACTTATTGTACTTAATGTACTTATTCGCACTTCAAAAAGTAAAGCTCAGTTAGCGTGAGTTTTGGTAAATACGGGTTATCAAGGTCTGACTGAGGTTAAGCACTTATCAAATACTCACCTACTTCATTCCGTAAACATGTTTTATTGTTTACCGTTGGGGCTTTGTTTAAGTGTAAATCATTTAAGATAGATAGGTAGGTAAATTCCTCTTTGGAACTAATTAATTGCTATTATTGTTAACTAGTTATCAATTATTTATGCTTTAGTTATGCTTTTACGGAGATATAGGTATTATAAAATATTTTACTAACAGCTAACTGATAACACCTACTTTCCGGTTACTTTTTTCCTTCTAAATTGCCTGATAAAAATTGACATAGTTTGTAATATTTTATTATTATTATGATCTTCCTTTTTGATAAAGAAATGAAATAAAACAGTTTTAGCTTGTCAAATATTGTATACTATTTCTAAGTCAATTTCAATATTATAACAGTTTTTTCAACTCAAAATTTCATTACTTGGTCGAGTCAAGCAAACGCATCGCTTCTCTGCGGCCAGAGTCAGCAGCGCCATGCACTGTCGAAAAGCGAGTAGTATGTGATGCTTCTCCAGCGAAAAGGACACGTGGCTTTCCTGATGCATCATTCAAAGGTGCTTCTAAATCTGCTCGTGCGGTAGGAATGTCCGCAGCCGTCATGCTGTCATAGGAGTATGCACCACGAGTGAATTCATTTGAGAACCATTTTGATCTGTAAAGAAAGACAAAGTATCAATAAGAAAGTAGGTAAACATGGAGGTTTCTATAGATATTGATATTATGTAATGCACTACATTAATTACCTCAGCATTCCAGAAGGCTCAGGGATGGTAAAGATTTTACCCAAAAACCTTCTTAAAGTATCCATAGCTTTCCTCTTCACAGTTTCTTCTGGCAATACTTCCATCTAAAAACAAGCAGGAATTTAATTATTCTTAAGTTATTGTCGCTTTCATAAGGGACTCAATGCTTGAAAACATAGTATTTTAGAAACCTGTTTTGCTCCATCTCCTACTGTCCACAAAGTCATTGTGTTAGATGACCCTGATGGCGTAGAAACTAAATGGAGGGTCGTAGTCCATTGATCTTCTTTAGGAATTGCTTTTAAGTCATCACTTTTCCAAAGAAAGCTGTAAGAAGCATCTTCTGGCCACCATGGTTCATCAAAAGAAAATATTATTTTTCCAGTCGCACCAATTTGCAGCTTTTCTATTGCTCTTATTTTATCTTTCGGCAATGCAGGGGTGAACAGATTCTGATGCCTGTAAAAAAGTATACAGGGTGTAAGAGACGGTGTAACGAAAACTTTGTAGGCGTGATCAGACCATGAAACAGAACAACTTTTTCTATAGGGGCCATGTTGGTATAAACCCTGTATACAGGGTTTAGGAAAAGTACTCACTTTCTTTCAAAGGGTAACCAAGGGGTAAAAAGGGTAGGTCGGAATATGAAGAAAAATTTTGGAACTCACATTCAACCTGAATCAGTCGGCTGGTAAATTTTGTATAAGAGGTCCAAAAACATTTCATGAATGGTTTTGACCCGTGTTCCTTGGGGATAGTTGTTCAGTTTCATGGACTGGTTCACCCAATGAAAGGAATTTAGTATTCTCCTAACACCATGTCTGTACATTAGCACATTTTTAAGTGCATTTTCTTGTTAAATAGGCAGCTGCATGCACGGGTTTATAATTTCTTTACCCCAAAACTCATGGGTCTATGGACAATTAGTACCTTTCTTTTAGTACTCCAAGTGATAATGTAACAATAACGTTTTCAGCATTGTATACTGTGCCATCCTTAGTCGTTACTGATACGTTTTCGTTTGCTTCTTGAGGCCATTCTATCTTTGTTACTTCTTGATTCAATTTGATATCTAAGTTCTCCAATCCTGGTCCATTCTTGTATGTGTTCTAAAAGCAAATAACATTTTAATGAAATTATTCGTAGGTAATTATCTATACATATAATAAAACAGTAACTGAACCAATTCTGTACATTGAATAGTTTAAAAAAAGGTTTTTTGTTTCTAATTCAGTTTAAGTTATAGATCTCAAAACGATGATTAAAAAATTTTTTGTCTGTTTGTCTGTTTGTATGTATGTTTGTTAGCGTTTCACGTAAAAACCACTGGACAGATTTCTACCAAATTTTGTACAATGGTAGCTTATTACTCGGGTCAACATTTAGGATACTTTTTACTTCGGGAAAATATCTCATTCCCACAGGAAAACACCATTACTGGTTCGGCGAAGCGAGATACAAATTTGTTCCGAAATAATTTTATAGATGCCGCGTACGAAGTGTATACTATAATAATAAAATAACAGTAAATAAACCAATTAATTATAGTCTAGCAAAAAGTTGCGAGTTGAACCCAAGTCCCACCCAAGCGTCGAAATGGCTTCGCACCTAACAAATGAATGATTTACAAATCGGTGGCAGTCCGGAGTTGCTACAGGTTGTTTTCCATTTACACAGGCAACTATCTCACTTGGTTCATAATAATCATACATAAAAGACCACCAATCATAAATAATGCCATTCATTGACAAAAATAGTAGAACCAGATTGTTAACAAAAAAAAATCATAGATGTCGCTGTTAGTTTTGTAAAACGGACGGAATGTTTCCTGCACAACTATATAAAGAGCCACTGGCAGGCGGCGTTAACCTTAAAGAAATATTTTTTTTGAATTGAGATAATATTGAATTTGTTGAATTATTATAACAAACATCTGCTATTCTTTACGGACTTCGATTTTGCTTACTGATTGGTTTTGAATTTAGATTTGAAATTAGTAGACGATGGCCAGATAAGACTTTCTGAGTTACTGGGTACAGTTGTAGCCTCAGAAGAGGAACTAATACAGTCTGTATTTGGCCAACTTCAAACCATATTAGACCATGAAAATTCTTGGTTATGTGAACGCGCCATACTGACCCCAAAGAATAAGCAAGTGGCTGCCATTAATGACAAAATCTTAGCGCAAATTATTGGAGATGAAGTGGTATACACATCTTTTAACAATGTTGTTGACCAGGACGACGCGACAAATTACCCAATCGAATTTCTAAATTAACTTTCGGCAAGTGGTCTACCAGCTCACGAGATCAAGCTTAAAGTCGGTGTTCCAATAATGCTTCTTCGGAATCTCACCCCACCGAAATTATGCAACGGAATCGGACTAAAAGTGCGTGCTTTACAGAGTAATTTAATCGAAGCAGAGATTTTGACTGGCTGTGGCGCCGGTGAATCTGTATTTATACCGCGTATACCACGCATCCCCAATAATTTCCCATTTCAGTTCAAGCGCACACAATTCCCTGTGGCTACTTGCTTTGCTATGACGATAAATAAGTCACAGGGACAAACGCTGAAAGCTGCTGGAGTGGACCTGAGAACAAGTTGTTTTTCCCACGGCCAGCTGTACGTGGCTTTTTCGCGGGTTACTATTTTTTTTTTTTTTGTGATGGACTTTACGTTTTCGGCCCCGGGGCCATCAAAACTACGCCTGTCGGCTTGGTGGGGAGCACGTGCTCACCCGGAAATATTTTGATTGGTTGTTCAAACAACCAGCCCAATCACGCCCTTGGGGCGAGACTGGGCTAAGGAGTTGTTCTGGGAAGAACTGATCGGACTGAGCAGGTTACTAGCGCTGCAGGCCTATTTATATTAACCGCTGAGAGAAAAACAGCGAATGTAGTGTACAAAGAAATGTTGTAAACTTAATAAATATCGTACATAAATAAACTGTAGATACATTTGAACTTTGTACATAAAATGTAAAATAATAAAATGTATAATAAATAATATTATTTGTAGAAATAGCTGTAACATGCCTGTAAAGTAAAGTGTAAATAAAATGTGTTAGGTAGGCATATTTCATTTTGTAAACTCTTGCCTCTAATTTTGCTTTAATCAAAATGAATTCAGACCTAAGGTCAAAGGCCTGTCTAAAGTAGGTACATAGACATAGACACCTACCAACATAAAAATAATAAGTTAGCGAAACGAAGTTCGCGGGCACCAGCTAGTTTAATTATATGAAAACAGCTCTATCATATGTATTTTTTTTTTGCGAATTATAATCATGTATTTTTAATCAAATCATCAAAAATTTTAATCCTCAGCTAAGTCTCATAAATGATAAATAAATAAATAAATAAATATCCTGGACAATTCACACAGCGCCATCTAGCCCCAAACTAAGCAAAGCTTGTACTATGGGAACTAGATAGCTGATACTAATACATATATACTTTTTTTTTGTAAATAAATACATATTATACATAGAAAACACCCAGACTCAACACAAATATTTGAAAATTGACTTAACTAATATTTGTGTCCGGTGGGGATCGAACCCACGACCCTCGGCGTAGAAGGCAGGCATACTATCCGCTACGCCATCGGGACAGTCAATATGTAATATGTCCGTTAACAAATTATACTTCTGAATTTAAATATAAGGTATAAAAATATTAGCTGCAAATATTTTGAGGGCTGAACCAGTCCATGAAATTGAACAACTTTCCCAAAGGAACATAGATCTAAATATGAAAAAAAATTTTGGACCTCCCAATGAAAATTACCAACCGACCATGTCAACTTGTATGGGAGGTCCAAAAACTTTTCTCATATTTCGACCTATGTTCCTTGGGGAAAGTTGTTCAGTTCTATGGGCTGATTCGCCCCTCAAAATATTTACAGCAAAGTTTTTTTATACTCTGTGTAATCATTTACCAGTGTCTTACCAATACTAAATCAAAAAACGTCTTATATCCATTTCTGTGCCAGCTCACATGTTGATGTCCTCCAAGCTCAATATGTGTTGTTTTAAAATTCAAATCTTTCCAGTCATTTGCAGCTTCGAAACCTTCGGTATTTATTTTTTGGTATCTCAATATTTCGGCTACTAAATTTTCATCTTGAGCTGCATCGGGAGCGTTTTTATTCAGATAATCCATTAACCTGAAATAGTCAAACAAGGCAAGAGCTAAAAAACCGAGGTCTTTGTTTGAAAAATATCTTCATACGAAAAACAGTGGACACGTATTTAACTCGCGTCTAACTTTTTTGTGGTAAGATTTTCTTTATGTTTTGCTTTATTTTTACTTCCTCGTCAAGTCTGATATTGAAAAGGATAAAATTTATTTTATATGCTGCTTGTATCTAACTAACTAACTTTTCGGCCCCCCTAAATGTATTTAGTCATTACTATTTCCTTTTGGACAATTGTTTCTAGGTATCATAAAGTGTTAATCTAATGTTTAGACGGAAAATTTTTACTTACTTTTCGGTGAACAGATCAGAAACCGATACAGGATGATCTACGTCATCTTCCAAAAAGTCTTCTGCTGCTTTCAAAATATTGTATACTTGAATAGAAACCGGATTACCATCTGACATCATCACTCTGATGTAGTCATCTTCATCATCACTGTCACTTGCATCGTCTTTGGAAGGATCTTCTGGTAATAATGTAATGTTATTTTCTATAGCAGTATTATAGGTTATACTGTCTTCAGTACCATGGATCCTAAAAGGAAATTAGTACAAGTTAGCAAACGCAAGTTTTGAACTACATCAGTTCGACCCGGAAGGTTATTTATGATACATCTCGTAGACTCGCTTCATAATAACTCTCGTGAAAATAGACTCCTGACGTATCGAATCTTATGGGTTTTATCAGAACAGGTGAAGAATATTGACGCAAAGGTGTAAAGAAAATGTATATCGTTCACAGAGTAAAATTGACATTTGCGTTGCTAGGGGTAGGGGCGGCGCACGCATGACATCTCTTGTCTGTGATGTGGTACAAAATCAGATTCTTTCAACAGCATGATGGAGTAAATTACTGTTAACAAGGCCCCGGAGAAACTTTTGAATGTTTTAAACCCCTTCAAATCCCGATTCATAATGTTTTTTATTCATAAGGGTTCCCAGTTTAACAATATAATAAATAGGTTGACCCGCCACAACGTTACATGAACTATTTTGTGCTAGAATACGGCCGATGACATAATTTTCTACATATACGTATATATTTTTAACCTGTGTGGAACCATTATGCAAATGCAAGCAAACGATGTTTATTTGTGGTTTACTAGCAAGTAACGTTCATGGTCTATGGCACAAGTCCATGGTAATACTCATGCTATCTTAGACACATAGGTATATTATTTATTTGTGTACCTGACCAATCTTGATGCATTTTGGTTTACGTTTTGTTATATAAACAAATGAGTATTTCAACTGACTTAAATATTTCTTCATTTATTTGTAACGTATAATGATGGTAGAATTAATACTTCTTTATTTTTTTACAATGTCAAATGGACTATTCGTTTAGTGCAAAAAAATATTTTATACAGGGTGTAAAAAATATTGCTGCAAATATATGCAGAAAAATCAAATATTTTAAAAATATAATTATGAAAAAAAAATGTGGCCCTCTCATACAAAAGTCCGACTGACTGAGTCAATTTGTATGGGAGGTCCAAAAAAATTCCTCATACCTATGTTTCTTAGGGAAAGTTGTTCAATTTCATGGGCTGTTTCACCCCTTAAAGTATTTGCAGCTAATATTTTTACACCATATACTATATTGTTTACCATTCTGCTCCGACTTCCACGATGCCATCTCCAAACGGGACAGTGTACACCCTTCCACCAATTCGGTCTTGAGCCTCTAACGCGAGCACCTTTTTGCCTGCACGTGCAAGTGTGGACGCTGCCACGGTACCAGCTGCACCCAAGCCGACCACTATGGTGTCATACTCTTGAGCCATACTAAGTACAATAACAAATAAACTGCATACAAATCTTATTTGAGAAACAATTCAAAGAAGTCACTTAAGCACAAGGTAGGTACTTTTATCCTGTTTTAATATTTTTGCTAAAACAAATTCACACTGGGCTTTGTTTTTGTAAGAAAAGAAATAAATATAAAAAGTGGTACTACTTTGGTGGCTTTTAAATAAATTAGTATTTACAAGACCGGTTCTAAATAATATTTATTTAACACTACACTTATGACTGACCATTGTCTGACTAATAATATTCATGGAATCACCAAAATGGTACCCAGATAAAGTTGAAGATAGTAAAATAAATTCTGCGATATTGCCTATTATCTTTTGCATTTTCATAGCGCAATTCTATGAAACGATAACGAAAAATAAATAATCACTCTATATACGAAAACTATTACACAATATTATTTTGGAAGTTGTTTAGAATAATGCAGCTAGGTAGGTACCATTTCAAAACACAATTTATTGTAGGTACTTGAAAAGAAGTATTTATTTATTTCTATTACTTACATCAAGTTTCCACTATCCAGAGATAGAGTAAACATAAGTACTCCCAACACCTTACTAAATATATCGAAACCCATATTTAATGGGTGAGGAAGTTGTTTCTTCCGCCAAGTTTAACAAGTAACTGAAGAATGAACAAAATTATTTTTATAACCACTTAAATTTTTTTTTCGAGTAGGACACGAGTCGTCCAAAGATATTCATATCCACCACTTCAATCCCACTAATATTATAAATGCGAAAGTTTGTTTGTTTTTTTGTTGCCACATTAAAAGATGCAGCATTGACCCCACTCAATGGGAGGGTCTGACAGCACAGAGCCCCGAATGGCGCGGGATGGTTAAGAGGCAAGTCCGCGAGTTTGAGGAACAGTGTAAAGCAGACCTCGACGGTAAGCGCGATGAGCTCAAGGCCCGTCCACCCGTCGCCATTAACTATAATTACGTAAATGGCAAACTCACGTGTCAACACTGTGCACGGGAGTTTACTGCCATAATTGGCTACAAGCCATCTCCGGGCGCATCAGCGCCGATCTGATTAGGAGTCAAAGTGGTCGCCATGGCCGAAATCGGTCGGACAGATCGGAGTGATCTGTCCGACCGATTTCGGCCATGGTATTCCATGGTAGACCATTTCATTCACGGTAAAACTACTGAACCGACATTTGGCTCACGATTAGAAGGTAACTTGAATTAACACATAGGCCAGTTGTTATCCCGAAAAATATTTCCTGTGGGAAGCTACAGCGTTTAAACCGACGTCCATGCGGGCAGAGCCGCGTGCGCCCACTAGTCATATTATAAAAACAAATTATATTTTAAACGGTGGAATTTCCACGTTGAATTCCGTTGTCAAAATGCGTATGTGTTGTCTTTGATAGCAGGTAATAAAATATATCATCAGGTATAAGATTTTTTAAAGCATGGAATTTAAAAATGTTGTATAGTAAATTGTTTATTAAGCTTAAAAAAATATTTTAAGCAGGTCGCACACTTGACGCACGATGGAGCGCTAAAATATCCCAGCCGTCTGTCAGATCTATACTACCAATGTCAATCCCCATACAAAAACCGCTCAGCCGCTCTTGACGCAGCGCTATCGCAGTGTCATTCGTCGAGTGCGGTTTTAATATGGCGAGTGACGTTTCTAGTGTGGATTTGACTAACCGCTGAGATATTTGTCGCTCCGTCGGGCGTTAAGTGTGCGATCTGCCTTAGTTGTAGACATATACTTTTTGTATTTAGGTGCCTATGTATGTATTGATTGGCTAGTTGATATAGGGTCAATAGTTAATAATTTTCAGATTTACAATATGTCTTATTATTGTTGTCTTACAAGCTTTGAACTATGTCTCCTACCTCATTCTTAATACATGCCATTTGTTGTAACATTTGCCGTGTAATGCCGGCTTAGAATAGCATCACCCCACATCCTTCCCGCGGTTGTCGTAAGAGGCGACTAAGGGACTCGAGAGTATTAGTGTTTTGCAATTTTTAGGCGATAGGCTGACAACCTGTCACTACAGTGATACACATGTTTTCTGTATCAACTTTGGAAAACAAACCTCAAAAATGTCAGACGTGGCGATAGCGACCGTATTCTTGCGGCCGTTAACGCTCTGCCTGCCCCGCAAGGAATAAAGGCGTGATATGTGTATGTATGTATGCTGTAACAGAGAGGCCTAGTGTTGGGTGCAAGGACAAGCAGCTGGGTCACAACAATTTTAGTCTCGTACTTTTAGTAGAACCTCAAGTTATCCTCAACATTAGGTATACTATCAGTTCCTAAAATAGAAGGTACGATTCGGGAAGTCTAAGTTGTTTTCACACTTAACGCACAACGATGCGCTAAAATAATGCATCCGTAAAGCGCTTGTGCATTGCAATTACCACAACGACGGTTTTTAGAATGAGGAATGACATTTTTAGAATGAATTTGATAGACGCATGCGTTACGGATGCGTTATTTTAGCGTATCGTCGTGCGTTTAGTGTGACAATAGCCGTAGACTTTCAATTCCAATAAGTAGATAAATAGACTTACCTTTACCTTGGTTTTACCTTTCGCATTAATATTTTTGATGGGCTAACTTTGATTAATAAGATGTTTAAAAAATATCACCCCATTTTAGATACGGTTAGCCGTATGCATGCACAGCTATACCTTTTTTTCAATAACATGTTTCTAATTTTGGGATGTCAATAACTAACAGTGAATTTTTAGACTAGATGTTCATGAGGATAATTAATTTTACTAAGAAAAAATTACCAGTATAATCAGGTCTGAATCTATCGCTAGTAACGTATTTTTGCATTTGGCATTTGAACGGGCTATTATAAGAAACAGTAGACAAGCGTTATTAAATATCAGTATTTATTTAAAAAATAATAAATTTTATATAATCTAAGTTTTTAATTGTGCTAACTGGCTCAGTAGATTTACTATCGACTTTTATTCTCCCAAAATGCGCTGAGCTGCTTCCAAACCAGTATCTGCGGCGCCGTGCACTGTAGAGAACTGAGTAGGATGCACAGCTTCACCAGCAAAGAGAACACGCAGCTTCCCTGATGCGTCTTTTATAGGTGCTCCAAGATCTTCGCGTGCTGTAGGAACATCAGACGCTTTCATGCTTTCGTATGTGTACGCTCCACGTGTGAACTCGTTGGACTGCCATGTGGTCCTTTAAAAATAATATAAACATTATTTATTCATTGTCAATTATTTTCATTTCCACCAGATCAATACTTCAACTTATAGGTGTACAAATTATTTAAAGTATCTTTTTGAATAATCAATTCGTGTTGTTCGCTTAAATAGGACATACCTCAGGGTTCCGGTTGGCTCCGGTAGGTCTGCTCCAAAGAATCGTCTTAATATTGACAAAGCTTTTTCTTTGACAAGTGTTTCTGGCATTACTTCAACCTGAAAGTATACATTACATGATTAGATTACGGTCTCATTCTACTTATGCATTTCTTTATTATTTTAGATATAGCAACTCCTGTTTGTATTAAGTAGTCAGTAACACTACGTATTACGTAAATCAGTATTCCTTACATTAAGCCAGGACCACCACATAAATTACCTGTTTTGCTACGTCACCAACTGTCCACATGGTGATTGTATTAGACGAACCCATTGGTGTACTAGCTGCCGTAAACATTGTTGTCCAATAATCTTCAGGTGGGATCGTCTTTAAGTCTTCATCTTTCCAAAGGAGACCTTTGTAGAATGATTTTTCTGGCCACCATGATTCTTCGAAGCAAAGTATGGTCTTGGCAATAACACCAATTTGTAGTTTCTCAATAGCCGTAACTTTTTCTTCAGGCAGAGATGGTGAGAAAAGATCTTTATATCTGTGCAAATAACATAGCGGTAAAACAGAGATTCACCTTTTACTCCATCTTTTTGAGAGGGACAGGAAACATTTTAAAATTTTGAATACTTACATGAATGCAGCAAAATTACCTTTCTTTCAGCACTCCAAGTGAGACAGTCACTATAACATTTTCAGCCTTATAGACTGCGCCGTCTCTGGTAATAACTGTTACTTTTCCTCCATCTTCTTGCGGGTATTCTATCTTTGTGACTACAGTACTTAGTTTGATGTCTAATCCAGGTAATACTCCTTCACTTTCGTTCTGATAGGTGAAAAGAAAGTAAGCAAAGTTAAGCACCATCAGGCGCAGCGTAGGATGGCCCCCCGCGAGATGGACAGACGATCTGGTCAAGTCCGCAGGGAAATACTAGATGCAGGCAGCTTCTAATCGGACAAGGTGGAATTCTTTAGGAGACGCCTATGTTCAGCAGTGGACATCCAATGCCTGATATGATGATGATGATAAAATTTAAGCTATTTCAAGTATTCCTCTTTACACACGATGCTTAGATATCATCGTAACATACATTAAGGAATGTTTTCTCACCTGAAACTCTTTTGCTACTTTACTGACGAAAATTTAATTATCTCAATATAACAATAAAACTTACCAATACTAACTTAAAGAATGTTTCGTATCCATTTCGGTGCCAGCTCATATGTTGGTGACCTCCCAGATTATCAGATGGGGAGTGTGCATTAAGATCATTCCAACTGTAGGCTGCATTGACATTTTCTATCATTAGAGCTATATACCTTAAAATCTCGCCTAATAATGTAGTCTCATCAGCCATATCAGGATCAACCATTTCCATCAGCCTGTAACGTAACATTTTTAAAGCCAATTATTTTTAACGCTATTTGATTGTTACTTTAAATTTCCATTTCACATTTAAAATATAGGCTTTACCTTTTTGTTACCACCTTAGAAACTGGTATTGGATAGCCTGGATCATCATTTTCAAAGTATTTCTCTATATTTAAAAGTTTAGCAACTTTTTCATCACTTTCTTTACCATCTGACTGTATTGTCTGTATTTCGACATCCTGGGGCAAAATGTCGATGTTATTTTCAATACCAGTTTGGAATACGAAACTGCCTTCTGTGCCATGAATCCTGTAACAATTTTTTTCCAAAATATTAGAAAATATAAGAATACTATAATATTAGAAGCATTATATTATGTACCCAGTCCTCAATTAAACAACATTCACTGACATAATATTGGCTTTTTAAGATTGTCAACATTCTCTTACCATTCAGCACCAACTTCCACGACACCATCTCCAAATGGAACAGTTTGCACTCGTCCACCGATGCGATCTTGAGCTTCTAAAGCCAACACTTTCTTTCCGGCACGTGCAAGTGTCGACGCAGCTACTGCGCCGGCTGCACCTAGCCCCACAACTATCGTGTCATATTCTTCAGGCATCGCATCTCTAGTATCGCTGAAATAATTAGCTGCAGTTATATGACAACTATTTGATTCTGGTTTTATGCAAATGATTCCGTATGTTACAGTCCGGAATATCTCGCGATTTTTAAGTTTGTTTTACGCCTTATTTAATTATTTGGCTGTACACTGCACACATTGTTATTGTTAAGAGTCATTAAATTAAAAGTTTTATCTATAAGTACTTTTTGTAACATTAATCGAATCATAAACAGATATAATTTTAACTTTAACAGAAATAGTACTTACGCAGGGTTTCCATAAATTAAGTCTGCTGAAAACAGCAGCGCCAGTACCAAACCACATCTGGTTTTCATCGTGTGTTTGTTTAAAATGAGTTCAAATGTTTCATATTTATAATGTTTTTACGATTTGACAGATGGATAAGATAAAACTTGATACAAGTAGTATGTCGAACGATGCTAGTATTATGTCACTATAATAGTCACACAATGGGACGGTCTTGAGTGTCTTGACTCGTCCACTGACTTATTCCTGAGCCTCTAATGCCAACACTTTCTTGTTTGCACAATGCCTGCACGCGCGAGTGTTGACGCGGCCGCTGTACCGGCTACACCCATGCCCATCACAATTGTGTCGTACTCTTGGGACATTTTGATAGAATAAACAATTGAAAAACTTGATAACTTGAATGGTATTTCAAATGAGATTTATGAACAAAACACATTTACTTAGAATTTCTGCACGAATTCACAGGTTAAATGCAAGTAAATAAAATGATTTCCATGAGGATTTTAAATAAATCCCAAAACATATCGATTATTAAATTAAGAGGCAGTTTATAAAATAAAAGAAATTAAATAATATTATTACGAGTATAATCAAAATAATAATGTTATTTAGATGTATGGCATCGATTGGAGGCGTAGATTTACATTTTGGAAGCATTTGTTACGTCACAAGATACATTTACGTCACAAGATAAATTAGTCATTTCGGAAAATAATAAAAATATCACTATCGATTGTACATTTGGTACTTAGAGATTACGGCTCTCAATGCTACTACTTGTGATAGAGATAATCTTCAAAAGATAAAATAATCTTAGCATGCATAAAAAATCCCGGGGAAATCCGAATGACTTCATCCGCAGGCAGAGAGATGATAATATCCAGATGGGTTCCGCATCCAAATAGAAAGAACCACTCGCTATTGGTTCCTATTTCAGTAAGAAAATACTACACCGTTTGGGCCGACAAAAAACAAAACCTCAAACAATACTTCATATGCTGAAAAATATGTACCTATGACATCTCCACCTTACGTAGCGTGATTAGATAATATTGAGTTCTTTTCAATAGATTTGCTTTAGAAAACAGAATATAAGTCGGGTGTCAAGCAAGGTAACTAGTGTGATGATGATGAGATCCTGTTATCCCTCACTAGGGACATAGGGCTCGCAGAAGAATTCTCCATTTCTCTTGATCTTGAGCGACAGCCTCCAGCTCCCTCCCAGGTAACTAGTATAGGTACCTAAAATCAAAAACCACTATTAACTCGAATCCAAGTATTTTAATTTTCTTTGTCAGCGATGAAAATCAAAGATAAGTTTGGTAACGTATTTTTGGTATTATGACACTATTAGTGCCTGCTTACCTATTAAAAATCAGAATTTCAATAAACACATTGATACTAAAAAGGAAGAAAGAAGTGGAACCACAATTCACAAACATACTTAATTGCAGTGCTGCTACAAGTACTACCATAGTTATCTTTATCACGTAACTATTTACAGCATGAATATAACTTTTTGAATAAAGGAAACGACTTCAAAGAACGTGTAAAAGAGCGAATCTCATTTTTTTATCGCTTAATACGAGTATATATAAAACGTTCTTCTACTCGTATATCTGACAAACATTTTGCTGAACACCGAAGCAAAATCGATTAAGATAATCGTGGACAAACATATACACACAGGCCAAACTGAGAACCTCCTTTTTTTGACATAATTCCCTCCTTTTTATACTATAATTAATAACCTCGCAATTATCTGAACAAAACAAATTCTCTTAAGTAATCTACACAAAAATAAAATTTTAGCCGGTTTATATCCACAATAAGGAAAAAAGGTTTTTTTCCCCAGAAATTGCATTAACTCTTTTGTATTTCAATTTATTCCAAACAATCTGTTATCCAGTGCACCAAGCAAGACCTTTGTTGGTTACTGTTTGCCTTTGTATTTTTATTCGTTTAAGCTGATAGGGCCTCAGGATAATGGAGTTAAAAAGAAACGCAAAGGGGATTACATTTTGCTCCGTAATATATGTTTAGTGGCTTTTATTCGAGATGATCCTTTTTGAGCCGAGCCACTAATGCGCCTTTTCATGTAGGTAGCTAACGAACGCCGTATGATATCAGAGAAGAATGGAGCAAAGGCTAGAATTTCGCTCCGCTTTTCCCGGGTGCTGTTTTTGATCTTGTTGCAGAGCTAATGTGGGCCTGATTGGGCTCGAGGTGGGCATTAGAGAAATCATCATATATCTTTGTTTGTACGTAGGAGTGCATTAGCGCATCGTTCTTTTGTGGTAGTTGTTCTTTGTCTGAAGAATAAGGCAAGCTTAATGTTATTTTTCTGCTGAGTTTTAACAGGAAATTCAAAAGTGAAGTATCGTGTGATCCCTATGTAGGTACTAGAGAAAGTAGCATTTTTATACCGACAAGTTAAAGCCCACTCAGATAAAAGTTGCAAATCTTCCTTTTATTTTGAAATCGTAATAAGTTTTCGTATGCATAAATGGACCTCATCCGAGGGTGTAACAATGGGAATTTCCCTTCCATCCGGGAAAGAGGATTCTTTATTTTTCCCGTCTCCGGCTTTCATTTCACTTGCAAATGTTTCATTCTTTATGAATTTACGCGATTCTTCAGAAAAAAGGCTCAGGAGAATCAAACTTGTGCAAATATTTGGAGTGGGAGGTTCTGAAACTGAATTTCAACTGACTTCCGATTTTCGGATTCGACCACTGAATGTCAATTTTGAAATTGAAAAGGGTTAAGTAAGTAAGATACACTTAAACTTACTTTCTTAGCTCGAGTTCTGACTCGATGAAAGAACCTTTCAATTGATAAGTTTGTTATAAAACTTTCACGAGACTATAAATATCTGAAAGCCAGAGGAGTGCTACTTTCACGTTATTCACATTCGAAAAATCAGACATGTTTGAAACAGCGAAGTGTATACCTGTATCATCCCCATTTTTACATAAACCTTTCAAGTTGTATTAAGTAAAAGTGTATTTTTTAAATTGAGACTTTCACAATGACTGTCAAACTTATTTTGTTTAAAAAGCATGAAGTAAGGAAAGTGAAATTTAGCAACTGGTTCATCCAAAAGGTACTCATTTATTATTGTCAAAAGATAAAAATGTATTAAGTAGTATTTCTTTGATAGTTAGGTAAGTTAGCAGGTGCCGCTATTGGTTCACACTTTATCTACGAGAGACAAACAGCAGGCACAGGGTTACAAAGAAAAGTCTGAAGTAACAGTAACTTAAGTTTCCAACCTGTTTCCTTGATTCGTCCAATGATAGTGTAGAGTAGACAATACGGGGAAATTACATTGAAACTGTAGTCGAGACACGTGGGCTGGACCTGGACCCTGCTACGAGCCACTAGATTTACTACGGACTTGCGCTAAAATACACGGCAGGTTACCAGCCTGTATATATTTTGTCATTTCATATGCGCACTATTTCACTACGGAAAAATGCGTAACTTATTCGCAGAAGACATATTGCGGGAAAACAAAATTTTATTGTGGCACGCACGTTAGCCTTGCTGGTAAATCACATTAGGTAGCCCTAAATATGAATATAGTTGGTCAGCCCATTAAAACCACAATAAAATTAAGTTTTTTTTAAATATTGACATGGATAGAATACCTGCCTCGTGGGTAGGTATAGGATAGGTATTAGAGAGATGATTACTAGATCCTTTCTATAACACAGATAAATTACTTAGCGTAGACAACTCACATCAAAAAACATAAAAAGTGACCAGGTTTTTATTTCAGATTTGATGTTACAAATTATCAGTAGGACTAAAGTTAGCTACTAATAAAATAGGAAGTTCAAAAACGAGACAGATTGCACACTTGATGCACGACGGAGCGCAAAAATATCTCAGCGGTCTGTCAGATCCATACTAGAAATGTCAATACCCATACTAAAACGGCTCAACCGCTGTCATCGCAGCTCTATCGCAGTGTCGTCGAGTCGAGTGACGTTTCTAGTATGGATCTGACATTTTTGCGCTCCATCGTGGGTAAAATGTGCGATCCGCCTCACGAATGTCTGCCTCCAAAAAGTAAGAAACAGCAAAAGATCACGAGTATTGTTCAAATGTACAAATTTGTTTTTTTTTTTATATTTTCTGAAGTCCACAGTTTTTTTGTGAAGCTGAGTTACAAGTTGCCTATTCTCAAACCTATTTGGAGCAGCGTGTGCAATCTTAACAGTCTCTTTTGTTCAGGAGTCGCTAGTGTTCCGAACGGCACCAACGAATCGCACTTCCTCTACTTAATGTTAAGTAGATTTCCTTTTGAGAAACTCTTTTACTGTAACGGAAAAATCTAAATGACAAATAAATATTCCCATGGAAAAATATTTTAATACCTACTGTCAAAACGCGCGACGGCTTTTGCCGACCACCAAAAAATCTTTCTAACCTAACCACCAAATTCTTTGCATCTAATAATTATAAACATAAATTTTATTAAATTACATTTTTTTTTTATCTTTAATCCATAAAGTTTGAAACTGCTGGACGATTTGAAAAAAAAAATTACGTAAAAAAAAGCTACGTGGTGCCACAGATAAAGAGCTTTTGCTGGTAAGTAGTAATTGATTTTGCTACACACTAATATTTCTCATACTAATATTAAATGTGAAAGTTTGTATGTATGTTTGTTTGTTACTCCTTCACGCTAAAACTACTGAACCGATTTTCTTGAAATTTAGCACACGGATAGAGGACAGTTGTTATCCCGAAAAAATATTCCTGTGGTATCCCACAGTTCAGTTCCGTAGTATCTTACGGAATTAATACCGACTTCTTCGCGAGCAGAGCTAGTAGTAATTTTTTTTTTCACTGGATGAAAACTCTTAATAATTTAGATTGGGCACAACTTTCAAAAGGAATCAGATAAATAAAAGTTTTAAATATCTGTTTGACTTTGACAAACTTTTCAGATTCTCCACGTTTATACTTTTTAACATAACAGAAGCCACAGGCGTCTTAAAAAACAAAGATTATGTTCGCTCGCCTGTAAAATTCTTGCATGGATACCGTAATTCTTCAATAGATTTAGCGGATAAAATTTCATATTCATAAAGCAGTAGAAAATCCTTTATTACTAAAGTTTAAAAATCTTCCTTCGGGCAAGTTGGTGCGTCCAGGAGCTTACTTCTTAGCTCACTTCGGATAACGAGTAGACAGTTTTGCAGACGTGTTCTGTGTGTTTTTGCTGTATTTTTTATGTTCAAGATAAAAGGTATGAAGAGCTCGCCTTTGTTTAGCACTGACGTAGTTTTCTTGTAAAATACTTTCATGTTTTATAAGCAGTTGGGTAAGACATACTTAGATGATGGAGCACGGTGTAAGAAGATCAAGTTTCTTTAAAATATTATAGTTTAATTCGCTGAAACACTACTCTACAATATTGGTTATTGCTGGTAATAAATTAAGTAAGAATTGTATCGTAAATATTATACATTCCGTTTGTAACGTAAACAGCAAGGATATAAATACTTGAACAGGTACTTAACCTTATCAATCACAGTCACTCGTACACCAAAGACCAAAGAAAACATGTCATTAGAGGTACTAAACTGTCAACCTCAACGATTGACTGATTTCAGATAAAATTACTGTGCCTATTTTTAAGAATACCTATACCTACATATGTAGTTTTTTATTGCCGATAAGTTTATACTGATAGGTGCATTTGCTAGCTGGGCTACAGATCATCTTATCAGATTCAGATAAAGATTTAAAAAACTGTTTTTTTTAAATACCGGATTGTTTTCTAGCCAATACCGGTATTAGAAGCCTTAATTCAGATTTATCTTCGTACAGGTCGTAAGTTTAGTTCGTTCCGACTCAATTTTTAGGCTTGTTTCGTTATTTAGATCTGTTGATTGTGGGTTTTTCCCACAAGCGGAAACAAAGTATAAAAAGGAGTGTATGGTTTGTCGTTATCATCAAAAAGAAAGCTGCTAGGCTCAAGTTGGATGGGGCTGGGCATGTATGCCGAATGTACTCCGAAAGATGGGCCAAATAGCCACCTGTTATAATCTAGAAAAACGTCGCCGCAAAGGGAGACTTAGCGCTTGCGGGATAACTTGGTCGATTAAGATCCTAACTGGTCCGAAACAGCCGCAGACCGGAAACCAAACCGGTTGACTGATAAAGAGAGGGGAGGCCTTTGCCTAGCAGTGGAATACTGTAGGCTAATATAGTTAATAATAATAATAAATCGTTTAGAATATTTATTCGATTGGAACATCGTCGAGGTAGGGCGCAGCCTATCACCGCTAACTTGAAACTTAACAGTTACATTATTTGCCTAGGTATATCAAATTCAATATTTTATATAGCAACCAGTCAATAACAGCAGTCAATCAGCAAAGAAGCGACTCCATCAAAAAGCAGTAACTCCACAGATAAGTTGTTAACGCATTGTAAACAAGCGCTCTACGTCGACAAAACACGTGAAACAGCCGTAAATCTACGGCGTCATTACGAACAAAGGTCATACGGGAATTGTCAGTGAATTTTAAACTCATGATTGCTATACAACAGCAGTACATCAAGCTATTCATTAAAGGGTCTTCTTAAAGTGGTTTTTAATAAGAGTTATTAAGATACACCAGTATAGGTTGGTCCTTTAAATATGTAATAGTAGTAGCTGTTCAGTACACCAGTGATAATCCATCACAGAGATACGGCACAAAAAGTGATTTATCACACCAATTTTGACATTAACTTTTTAATAGCATTGTTGTGTTTCACCTACCATTGTTTATTCAGTTTTAAACTCTATTTCATATCCAATAGGTACTACAGTAAACAAAAAGGTTAAGGAAGCAAAAGCAATTACTCCAAACGCCACAATATACGTATAGTCTCGTAAAATGACGTCCTGAAGTCAAAAACTTAAATGGTAGTATCTAACACTATAATAATAATACATAGTACTTCCAACCAACCTATCCATGTTATTTTTCTATTTTTTCAAATGGGGTATCGAGTCGCTCAACGACCCTGTGAACCCTGTGTGTCCGAGTATTTCATTCGCCAACTTCTAGTAGCAGGCCCTTGTCAAGGTTGTGTAACGACTGCCGCCTAAGTTATCGTAGACAGCAACCGGAACCGACGGCGTTACGTGCTCTTCAAAGTACGAACCCATTTTTCTTATAGGAAATCATGAGGTTCAGTCTGCAATTTCCTAACCAGACTAGAAACAAAATTACAAAGTGATAAATATCTGCCATAAACTTTAGTGTTATTATTTAACCAAAGTTGATCATAATAAAAGTTCACTCGCGAGTGCCCCACCGGGAATCGGACCCGGAATCTTTGCGTCTCCGGCAGTAGCACTACTACTGCGCAACATTGGCCGTCGATATCCACGTCATAAGGAAGTTACTTGTTATTAATGTTTTTTATGTATCAGTGAGAAACATTTAAATACGAAGTGACAACTTCTCTCATTATTTCTTTATGCTACCTACTGAGCCGTGCATATTTTCTGTATACATTTCTGCTTATATCCTCAAAAGCACATAAACATATCTAAGGATACGCGCTGCTATGGATTATTGGACATCATCGCGGCCATTGTAACATGTTATAATTTATGGTTCGCCTGTCGGGGAGTTTGCTCCACTACGCTCCAAGCGACTTGTTCCACTCTGCTCCGGGTGATAGATACCCTAAACTGCAATATTCGTTTTTCATTCCGATGCCGAACTGATTTATCGTCGATATAAAAATGATCGACAGATTTGGGAATTGTACAGAGTTTCGTCCTAACGCGCTATGAAACATGCTTAGCGTAGGTAAAACTACGTAATAAATAGTAATAAATGGAGGTTATATACGTACATATAGGTATCACGCCTTTATCCCTTGCCGGATAGGCAGAGTGTTAACGGCCGTAAGAATACGGTCGCTATCGCCATGTCTGACGTTTTTGAGGATTGTTTTCCAAGGTTGTTTCAGAAAACATGTGTGTGATAGTGACAAATTGTCAGCCTGTCGCCTAAAAATTGTAATACACCAATACGCTCGAGTCCCTTAGTCGCCTCTTACGACACCCGCGGGAAGGATGTGGGGTGATCCTATTCTTAGCCGGCATCACACGGCAAATAGATGTTAAAATAATGTAAAAATCGGTCTCGCAGAAAAGTTTGGACCAATCAGACTGACACAATGGCGAACACACCAGCTGTAATGGCAGCATGCAATAATTCAGCTCAAATTGCTCGGCGCCACTGTACATTACCGCGCGACAACTTGTGACGAGCCCCACTATTGTTTGCGACCGGTGGACCAACCAGAAAATTGCGCTTTTGAATCGCCAACAATCGTAAATTATCGGAACCTGGAACGTACGGCCCTACGAAAACAATGTGCCTAAAAGCTGTTGTATTCGGAAGGCTCTGATCATTATTTCATATCGTAAGGGACACCGAATCGACAACTAGTACAGAACACCAATTTTTACAAACACAAATATCAAATTTTAGTTGGTTTTTCTATGGACTTTTGATAAGTTTGCCTTTGTTTTTGAGATTTGCGAACGTTAATAGGTAGGTGAAGGAAAAATAAGTTGTGCGTGCTACAGTAGACCCTTGCGTGCGATAATTAACGTTTAGGTATGCAAATACAGGCTACTTGTGTATATCCTGTCCCTGTAGATATTTCCTGCATGTTTTAACATCCACAACCATTTATCTTACTCATTAAACAATGTAAATATAGGCACCGGCCTGGCACTAGCAATCTTTGTTGACAATCCATTCAGAAGAATAAGAAAAAACAGAAAGCATTAGATGGTTCACAACTCACGGCTAAAACCCCATTCCAGAAATATTTATTACCAGCGTGCACATCAGCAAAAACCTCCAATATGAGCGGACAAGACTTTGCTTTTCCCTATTTCCGAAGACGCTACAACGCTGCCCGTAACCGCCATATAAAAGGCGGTAATAAATTCAATCGGTGGAGTGTCGCTCGCAGACATAACTCGGAGCACCGCCCGCCTGAGTCTGCTACAGATTTCTTTAAAGATTTCTCCAAAGGAGATTGCTGAAGGAACTTTAAACGGTAGTCGTTTGTATAAAAGTTTTGTGTTCCCATTACTCCTCGTTTGACTCGTTTGCCAGTACAAGAACGTGGTCGCGACAGACTGTAAGCAAGTCGTTAGCGCTTTACCTATAAACTAAAGCTAACTATACACATACTATAACCATAAACAAAGCCGTTTTTCATGTTTAAGCATTTTATTTAACATCCTCAAAATTAATTTTGTTCCCAGCATGAAAACGGTTTAATTTACCACGTGAATGCTTAAGTAAATGTTTATAAAAACGTAAAACATTAGCAAGTCAGAGAATTAAAATATATAAAGCACATTTCCCACCTAGATATATTTATAAAATGGTGAGAAAACCGTCAGCTCGGAGCGGAGTTCATGAAAATATTTCAGAGAGACTCCGTGATAAAGCGACACGTAATTTTAGAAAACGGTTGAAAAATTCCGCTCAAATTTTTATCAACATAGCGAAAATGGATTTTAGTAAAATTTATTTCCAAGTATAAAGTTATAGTGACTGCCTGTAGCTGGAAAGTGAGCCGCGATTTGTTAATACCATTACTTGAAGCTTCTACATTTTAAGTTGGTAGGTATTTTAATATTTTGTGAATTATATTAAATTATTTTTAATCAAATTATAATTATGAATGATATATATTTCTAGATATAATGCAGGCGTATTAAATAGGTTTAGTAAATTAAGTAAATACAAAACGAATGGAAATCATATATTTAAAGTAATATATCTTGACTTGTCAAATAACTGTTTCAGTGATGCTTTAAATGTGGAATTGAATATTCAGAAGAGCTCCGGAGTGAAAATTTATATATTTGAAATTCAAGGCCGGTAGAGCCTCATTTTTTATCGTAAAAACTATTTTCACCAATTTTTTGCGTTAGTTGAGTCGATTCTTTAATATTTTTCCACGGCGTGATTATATTTGAGCCGGCGACACGGAAATTCAATTAGTGAAGGCAATTAATCAAGTTACGGAAAAATATAATTAACTGCCAAAATGGCAGAGTACCTAGTTGACTGTTGTTAGGTTATCGACGTTTCCTATTAGTATATGGAACTATTATGTTATTCAATATTTTTATGATGATTTGAAAATGTTACTGCCCTGTTTTTCGGATTCAGTACTCAAATAGTCAAAAGTAACCCCATTGTGGCACTTGCGTGCCACCACAAACCAATAAAAGATGATCTTGCGACTTGAAATATTTTATTACGGGAAAAGAAACCCTTATAGGGTTTTCTCTAACTTTCGTAAGTCCGCTGTAACATCACATGTGCTATACTGAGCACTACATTAAAATCATTAATTACAAACTAATCACATACAGATCACGATTCTTATATCACTTGGATGTTGTATCTTTTGATCCTCGTTGCTCGTTTATTTTATCGTGACTGGGTCAAAATATGAAAAATGTGTGACGACATTCCAATTTCCAATTTGAAATGATTCGTGAAAGGACAGGTGGTTTATGAAGGATGTGGACGCAGAGGTTCTACTCTGCTACACCATTACTAAGATCATTTGGTGTCTCTTCATCTGTATGCAACAAAACATCATTTCATAAACCGTGATCGCTTAGAGAGTTGAAATTTTCACAGACGTTGTTAAACCGAGAAATATTTGGTTTAAAATTACGACTAATACAAAATACATTTCATTGTGTCTTAGGACTTGGTGCTTGAACGACTAAATAGATTCAAATGAAACTTTGTACGAAAATGAAAATGATGAGAATATGATATAGGCTTACCGCGGTAAAATGTCTCATTCCACGGCAGGACGCATTTTCCAATATTTTTGAACCAATTCGCGATTAAGGAAAACTAACTGCGACATCGATTGTCTGAGACATCGGTCTTACTCAAATAAATAGCTGTACCAAGTTTGACGTTTAACTCATGGTACAAACTATATATAAATATGACATGCCTGTCAATAATATTTCAACAAGATGTTGAATTAATACATTTCACAAAGCCATTTTATAATAAGTACTGCATATAAATATGACATATCAGTTTAGATCTATTCAGTGTTGAGAATCACGTAGGTACCTATTTAAATTTGAAATTAAAATACTCGTAATATTTTGACAACCAGTCAGTCCTTGCCGGTCACAAAATACTTGACAAAAATGTATTCTGAGTAGAGATGGTTATTTTGTTGTTTGTTTTAAATCAGCAGCCAACGCACTACAGGAAAGAGGAAAGCAAACGTATGTTTCGGAAATGAAGTCTCGAGCATCACAGAAAAATGTAAAGTGAAGTTATTTTTTAAATTTAAATAGCAGTGAACAACGACACGGGGTTGAGAGGAATAGAAAAATAATAGGAAACGTTTACCAAGCTCCACAGTTTAATCTGGTGGAAGCGTTATAGTTTTTGACCTGCTTTATTTTCCAAGCCGCCGTCAAAACCTAACAAATGCAACAAAGACAAGATTTTTTCCATACAGACGTCTCACTACATAGTATAAAGCAAAGTCGCTTTTCGTGTCTGTCTGTCTGTATGTATGTTTGTTTAAATCTTTTAAACTACACAACTGACTTGGATGCAAGTTTTTTAATAGATAGAATGATTCAAGAGGGTTTTAATGTGCAATACTTGTCAGGATAACCTCTTATTTCTATGAGAAAATGAGTTGCAGCGGGCGCAGCCGCTGGGCGGCCCACTAGCTTAATATAAATTCTCTTTATTTATTTTATTCGATTGGTAAATCACATTTTTATGTCGCGGGTGAAACGGGACGGGCAGCTAGTAGGTCATACATACATGTTGATAGTGCGACGCATGGCTGTCAGCTGAGACGGATTACCGTCACGTGTGCACTCACCGCGGTAATTCTACCATAATTAGTTACGTCAAGCGGCTAACGCCGAAATGTGCGAGTGAAGGATTGCCAATGTAATTGATTTTCATGGCTTTTATGTTAACTAGCTGTCCGGCTAACGGTTTCACAGGTTTCTATTTACTAGGTATGTGAAGAGTGAAAATTATTTCTTAATATTTTATTTACTCTTAAAAGCGATACAAGAAACAGTTAAAATGGTACCATTCTGTTGTATATCGGGTCATTCTGCTCTACAAGGCAACGCCTGAAAAAAGTTAAAAGCAAAAGACATACCAGAGTTTTGGCGTAAATGAGGCCCAATGTAAAGTAGGAGCGTAATAATTCCACAAAATGAATAAAAGAGCAAATAAAAATGTGTATATGAGTGTGAACCCAACACCAGAGTTTTTATACTTACCACCCCATCGCAGTGTTTGCGTAACGAGGAAATACAAAACGTGTAAGCTGTGTACAAATGTGCGAGGCCGGGTCCATGCGTAACACATCCGGGAATCATTGCACCCGGTTCTTTCGGCAGCCCAGATCCGGGATATTCGCGGGAATATATTGCGGGATTAGCCGGGATTCCCCGCACGCGCGGGATTCGGGATTAATATTCCCGGCTCGCCCGACTATCATAATTCCGAAACATGGATATCAAGAGCTATGCCACAAATCTTGAGCCACTGGCATGCAAACTAGTGCATTAGCATACTCGGTTAGCATGCAAGGGTTGCGCCCCTTATTTATATGTAAGGATTATAATACTCAAAATTCACATAAAGTTTCAGATTTATACTGGAGCGTAGTATGTTGCGAACTTTTCGTGGTTGAGTTTCAATTTGCATGTTTATCTCCAATGCGTTTCATTAGTAATACTGCCATACTTCTCCTCCACTGTAAGGCAAGCTGTAAGCTGCAGTGAAAATCCGAGTACAAACAAGATATAAGTATTCATTATAATATACATATCCTTACGTAGATATTTTTTCGAAAACCGAATATAAAGGAAATTCTACTAAAAACAAAAACGTCGAAATGGAGGCCGAGTTCCCGTGTCTCAAAAAGAGTAATCGAAACTACAGCCAAATTTAGTATTATTATAATATTTTCAATTTACGTATGTACACATATCGCGCTTTTATCCGTGGTAGAGTAGGCAGAGCATTAACAGCCGCGAAAAAACCGTCGCTGTCGCCACGTTTGACTAATATTGAGAGCCCTTTCAGATGATTCGTGTATCGCTGTAGTGACAGGTTGCCAACCTGTCGCTTAAAGTTTTAATAAACATAAAACCGTCGAGTCCCATAGTCGCCTTTTACGACATCCGCGGGAACGAAATGAGGTGATGCTATTCTAAGCCGGCATTACACGGCAATATAGGAGTAAACAAGTTTTCTTTCTTTCTTTCTTTCTTTCTATAGGCAGAGCGTTAACGGCCGTAAAAATATAACCACGTCGGAATATATTGAGGGCCGTGTCAGATATTTGAATAAATAAACAATAATAACTTTATTTTCATAAAAGTTTAGATGTCACAGTTTGATGACAGATTACAAAACGTGCAGGTAGCGAATCGCTGCAGTGGGCTAAACGCGTAAGGCACAGAGCGAGTTGGCGAATCGCGCCGGTCGGCGAAAGGCGCAAGTTGGCTTACCGCGCATACTCCTAATTTTGTACTTTTGTTTATAAATGAACCCCTGACTCCCAAACTTAGTGAAAACCTGTGTGGTGGGAACCTGAGACATTTGATCCATTTGAACATTTATAAGAAAATTTCATACAATTTGAAATGAATCTTCATGCGGGATATTAATTCAAAGAAAAACGACTCTAGACCATTGCAGACGCACTAAATTATACCATTGCTTACTTACTAAGTTGTTACATACTTAGGTACCGAATTCAACAATGCATAGATAGATACCTATATACCAAGACGATACCTCACTGGATTCATGTAGTTAGCAATTCATGTGAAGTGGTTCATGTCATACCAAGCATCTGTACAGGGCTGTACTTGACAACCTAACCGCAGCTAGATGGTTGTTTAATGTAATTCGACTCATTGATTAAGTTAAGTATGAACACATTGTATAGATACTTAAAATCAGTTCGTCTGAATTATACTTATAAAAGTTGCTGTAATTATATGAGGCTTAGTTTGTGTAAAAAATACTTTTTAACGGATTTACCATAATATCATTCTCTTTGCCTTATACCGTTCTTTGTCGGGGCCAGCTACCTAACCTAAGGGCTTTGACGTGGAACCAACTTATTAAACAGAGCGACTGCCATCTGACCTCTGCAACGCGAAGGCTAACCTGGCCCTTTTAACGGATTTACCATAATGATCGGCAATTAATACACACAAAACAGAGCAGATAAGTTTTTGATAGCTACTTATTCGCTGAGAGTAGAGCCCATCAGAGCATTTATACTTCACGCTGAAGATTAGGCTGAAATTCTCAAATACGAGTGGAGCCGCTTGAAAAATCTTATCACGTTTACTGCCGAGCCCACAAGCCAAAATATTTAAGCAACAACTTTCCTAAACTTTGTCTAATTAAATCTGTGGGTACGATGTCGACGATTCCCAAACATCTGGCCCCTACGAAAGGCAAAACTTCAGGACAGATTTGGAAAGCTGTCATTGCTTTTGTTCTATACAGGATGGAGATGGATAGAATTCCAATATAATTTGTAAGCTTGAGAGGGAAGGAAATGCTTAGATCATTATTGAAGTTTCGCATTTCAGGACGACAGATAAAGGCCAAAAACGGACAACTCTATTGTCTATGTTACGCGCTATTTTGTGGAATCTGTAATTAAATATCTGCGGTTTACAAGGGTCGTCGGAAGAATAACCCGTGGAAATAGTTACCTGCTGAATTAGATAACAAGCCTTACAATACTTTCATAGAAAAGATCTGCAAACAAACCTTTAAAAATTCGGGTTGGTCCCACCCTGTGAAAGAATCATTAGTTACTAGAGATTTCATTTATAAAAAGAGTTGTTTAATCTTCTTCTATCGTGTGGTACGATACGTCATAATAAAAAGTCCATAATTATCCTACCGCAAGTCTATTATGGACAATTGATTACGACTGCTCACTGACTCCAACAATCCGAATAATCCTGGTGTCAGAGTTTTTCAACCGCCTACCCTTTAATGACTACTCTACAACAAAAGTGACTTGGTGTCGCTAAAGTAAATGGATACGAAATCGTAGCTAAGACTTTTGCTAACGTCACTCCTTGAAACGCTCAAACTACTAGATGATAACTCCTCACTCTAACCTCAAACAGTACTTAGAATCCAACAAGCCTTATCTCTATCCAAGTTCCATCAAGCCTGGCAGCCATACGCTATTTCCAGCGGGCCGTACAATAATAGAGATGCAGTGACGTCATTAGGCTCAGAAAACTCCTCACGTAACTGTAACTCGTATGATTATGACAGTTCCAACTGCACTTAACTTTATCTGGGTCAGACTATAGTCAGATATGAACACAGTAGAAGAAAAGGCAAGTTTTTAGTAGAGTACAAGCTGCAGATTTGATGAGCAACCTCACATCCGCACCGTTTTCAGACTATAAGTCTAGATTGAGTATCAGAAAAAGTTAAGCTAAAATCTCACTCTAAAAGCTTGCAGAGAGCGTTCTCCATTGTATGTTTTTATATCTTCTGATGACTAGAACACTTGATTGTTTTACCTGAATTGATTCGACGGTCTTGATATACTTTTAGTGCAGAAAATTGTTTTAGCTAATTTCATACATACATATAATCACGCCTCTTTCCCGGAAGCGTAGGCAGAGACTGCGTTCTTCCACTTGCTAATTTCAAAAGTTAATAAATATATTTCCAGGATATATGTGAGACAACATAACCTTCAGTTTTTCTTTACTGTGATAGAAGTTGGTTTCTGCAAGTTGGGTCGGTTTAAATTAGGTAGGCAATACGAAACAGTGGAGTTCGTTTCCACTCAGAGAGTCACGAATTGCTCACTTTAAGCTTCAGTTACTTATAATTACATTGCTGAATCTGTGCATTAATACTATTAAGGCTGTGTGTTGACTAAAAACTGAAGTAAGAAGGATGTAAGAAATCAAGATTTAAAAGTGAGAATGAGTATGTAGCTTTACGGCTTACGTGTTTTAATCTCAAGTTTTACCGTCTACCGCAACACGGAAGAAAACTTAGTAAAATTAATTTTCAAATTAGACTCAACTGCGTACTGGTTCAACCTCATATTTTTTTCTAAACACTTGCCTCTCGCTAGCAAAGCCAAGCTGCAGGCAAAAGTTGGTGTTTCTTAATTAAAGTAGAGTAATTAAGCCAACCTTTTTACAGGCTAGGAAAATAAGCCTTCGTGTGCAAGATGGCGCTAAAATTAATTAAAAATATTTTAGTTTTATGACGTCGTGCTTACTTTGAATTACAAAGATTGCAAAGCGTAGCAGGTGAAGGGAGAGCTTACGACATTATTGCGTTGGTTGGTTGACTCCATTTACTTTGCTTCATTAAGTTTTTTGTTTGTAGGCAATTGATTTATAACTTGTTTCAGGCCGTCAAATGATATCAAGTTATTTTGTACAACTCCAGAATTTGGCACGATTGAAAAATTCCATATCGTGTAATTTATGGACCACTTTATGAGACTGCGAAAACAACAAACAACGTCTCTTAGCTTTCCCTATTATTTTGCTATTACAAACTAAGTACTTTGTACTAAGCTACATACATACATACATCACGCCTTTATCCCTTGCGGGGTAGGCAGAGCGCTAACGGCCGCAAGAATACGGTCGCTATCGCCGCGTCTGACATTTTTGAGGATTGTTTTCCAAGGTTGTTTCGGAAAACATGTGTATCACTATAGTGACAAGTTGTCAGCCTGTCGCCTAAAAATTGTAATACATTAATACCGTCGAGTCCCTTAGTCGCCTTTTACGACACCCGCGGGAAGGATGTGGGGTGAAGCTATTCTCAGCCGGCATCACACGGCATGTACTAAGCTATCTTGTTCTAAGTTGCTCTGCTCAACATGTTCACCTTTTTGCTCAAAAAAAGTTATGTGCTAAAGACAGTAGCGTAGAGGCATCTACAGTTTCACACAAAGGCACCTTAGAAGAAAACAATCATGAAAATACCTGGGTCTATCTTCGCCTCCATTTCCCACCTTCCGATCGGGAACAAAACGATACTGTGCCAGCAACAGTAGACCTCTGACGAAGTAGTCTTGCATTTAAACTTGGGACACACTTTACCTCATACTTGCTGCGGGCTACCGTACACTCTCAGAGAAGAAATGACATTTGCTAGCGTCTGCGCATGATATCTGCGATCTGTGCGTACACTTGTCATACAACTTTGACATAAAGTTGAAGATCATCTTCCATCATTTCCGTTACCGATATGAATATACTTATCTAATATTGTAGAAGTTGTGTATGTGGGAGGGTATAGGGGATGTGTTATCGAATTCAACTATTTAAACTTGAATTAGTGGTTAGCTGTAGGTCCCGGTTGCTCTCTGTAGTTACTTAGAAGGCGGTCGTTACACAACCATGTCATAAGCCTGCTAAGGCGATTGAAAAATTCTGACACTAGTGTTCATTGGGTCATTGGATGACTCGGTGTCCCACACAAAGAAAAAGTGGCTATTTTTTTTTAATCATATCAAACTTGTCTATTCACTGCACTAAGCTGACTGGTACACATTAATTAGGCGATCGAGTTTCGCACACCCACGCACCGCGCTGATACCATTGTTTTTTGACCCACTTGAACTTGCACTTGAACAGGAATTGAAAGCTAGGCCTTGCGAATGATTCAAGTGTCTCTTCTGTCTTAAAAATAAGGGCAGGAAAGTGTATTTCCAAGTTTATTCTTTCTACTACATTGGAGGTCACATGAAATTGGTTACCGGAGTAAAGACGTGGAATTCGAAAAATTCAATTTCCTAACTGTGAATTTAGCGGGGAATGTGAGAAATAACCGGGTTTGCAATGCTCCCGGGATGGGGGGGATGTAAAACATAGACGGAGGGTGAAATTGCAGAAATGTGCGCGAATGTCGGGCATTTCACAGCCTGTCTGATCTCGGTGCATGAGGAATGTACATTCGGTGTTCACTTGTCTTGTGGGAGTCAATTTAGTATACACCAAGTTTTAGAACGTTTTTTGGAAGATAATACGGACAAAGAATCGATACTGGATGTAATGTGGTGTTGGCAGATTATTCTGAAAATCTGGTTTTGCTTCCGTTTGACATTAAAAGACGACTAGGTAATGGAAATCAGCGTTCTTTATGAATCCAGCAGCGTTGCAGCAGTATTCCCAGCGATCTTGTCCAACATACCTGTCCGACGTTATTAAAGCAGAACACAAAAGGAATATTCGGTGTAAAATGTATCATCTCCGAAAAAAATTCGTGTTTTGAATATCGCACGCGTATTTTTTTATCCTAAAATTACATATTTTGCAACACTACATAAACTTTTTAGACAGAGTTATAATGAACACGTTTTGATTTTATCTATAATCCAGCAAAAACTTGGAAGAAATTCCAGTAGCAAATCTACAGACGATGTATTACTTACCATCAAGCTTATAAATCGAACTAAAGCCCCTGAAGAAAGGTCGAAGCTCAAAGGGGTGAGCCTAAAAGGCAAAGAGGTAGGAAAAGGGGCAAAAGGCATCAACATAGAAAATTGAAGGGTGCCACGTTGTAGATGCGATCTCAGATAAAAGAGGATTGCCAAAGCATTTTCACACTCGTAAAAACCTATAGGGTTGCATAATTGAATGTTTAAAATATTTTGGGCTATTTCAATATTGTTTTCAATAAATGGGATTGGTCATGAATCGGTATTATTACACTAGCTGGTGCCCGCGAACTTCGTTTCGCTAACTTATTATTTTTATGTTGGTAGGTGTCTATGTCTATGTACCTACTTTAGACAGGCCTTTGACCTTAGGTCTGAATTCATTTTGATTAAAGCAAAATTAGAGGCAAGAGTTTACAAAATGAAATATGCCTACCTAACACATTTTATTTACACTTTACTTTACAGGCATGTTACAGCTATTTCTACAAATAATATTATTTATTATACATTTTATTATTTTACATTTTATGTACAAAGTTCAAATGTATCTACAGTTTATTTATGTACGATATTTATTAAGTTTACAACATTTCTTTGTACACTACATTCGCTGTTTTTCTCTCAGCGGTTAATATAAATAGGCCTGCAGCGCTAGTAACCTGCTCAGTCCGATCAGTTCTTCCCAGAACAACTCCTTAGCCCAGTCTCGCCCCAAGGGCGTGATTGGGCTGGTTGTTTGAACAACCAATCAAAATATTTCCGGGTGAGCACGTGCTCCCCACCAAGCCGACAGGCGTAGTTTTGATGGCCCCGGGGCCGAAAACGTAAAGTCCATCACAAAAAAAAAAAAAAATTGTAACCCGCGAAAAAGCCACGTACAGCTGGCCGTGGGAAAAACAACTTGTTCTCAGGTCCACTCCAGCAGCTTTCAGCGTTTGTCCCTGTGACTTATTTATCGTCATAGCAAAGCAAGTAGCCACAGGGAATTGTGTGCGCTTGAACTGAAATGGGAAATTATTGGGGATGCGTGGTATACGCGGTATAAATACAGATTCACCGGTGCCACAGCCAGTCAAAATCTCTGCTTCGATTAAATTACTCTGTAAAGCACGCACTTTTAGTCCGATTCCGTTGCATAATTTCGGTGGGGTGAGATTCCGAAGAAGCATTATTGGAACACCGACTTTAAGCTTGATCTCGTGAGCTGGTAGACCACTTGCCGAAAGTTAATTTAGAAATTCGATTGGGTAATTTGTCGCGTCGTCCTGGTCAACAACATTGTTAAAAGATGTGTATACCACTTCATCTCCAATAATTTGCGCTAAGATTTTGTCATTAATGGCAGCCACTTGCTTATTCTTTGGGGTCAGTATGGCGCGTTCACATAACCAAGAATTTTCATGGTCTAATATGGTTTGAAGTTGGCCAAATACAGACTGTATTAGTTCCTCTTCTGAGGCTACAACTGTACCCAGTAACTCAGAAAGTCTTATCTGGCCATCGTCTACTAATTTCAAATCTAAATTCAAAACCAATCAGTAAGCAAAATCGAAGTCCGTAAAGAATAGCAGATGTTTGTTATAATAATTCAACAAATTCAATATTATCTCAATTCAAAAAAAATATTTCTTTAAGGTTAACGCCGCCTGCCAGTGGCTCTTTATATAGTTGTGCAGGAAACATTCCGTCCGTTTTACAAAACTAACAGCGACATCTATGATTTTTTTTTGTTAACAATCTGGTTCTACTATTTTTGTCAATGAATGGCATTATTTATGATTGGTGGTCTTTTATGTATGATTATTATGAACCAAGTGAGATAGTTGCCTGTGTAAATGGAAAACAACCTGTAGCAACTCCGGACTGCCACCGATTTGTAAATCATTCATTTGTTAGGTGCGAAGCCATTTCGACGCTTGGGTGGGACTTGGGTTCAACTCGCAACTTTTTGCTAGACTATAATTAATTGGTTTATTTACTGTTATTTTATTATTATAGTATACACTTCGTACGCGGCATCTATAAAATTATTTCGGAACAAATTTGTATCTCGCTTCGCCGAACCAGTAATGGTGTTTTCCTGTGGGAATGAGATATTTTCCCGAAGTAAAAAGTATCCTAAATGTTGACCCGAGTAATAAGCTACCATTGTACAAAATTTGGTAGAAATCTGTCCAGTGGTTTTTACGTGAAACGCTAACAAACATACATACAAACAGACAAACAGACAAAAATTTTTTTAATCATCGTTTTGAGATCTATAACTTAAACTGAATTAGAAACAAAAAACCTTTTTTTAAACTATTCAATGTACAGAATTGGTTCAGTTACTGTTTTATTATATGTATAGATTACACTAACCTACTTACTGAACCCGATTGTATTTCAGTGAATTATTGATATCTCCTGCTGAGACTTGATAGGGTGACAATTGAATTAAAATTGAACCCAATTGATCGATGTCGGCAATTCAAAGAAAACTATTTTGCTCATAAGATTCTTACCCACAGTCTATTATAGTAGGTAAAAGCAAAAATTTGGTAAAAGAAAATTAGTAATTATGGTTCAGCCAATACGGTCAGTCAGAATAATCACCTATCTGATTACAGGTGTGATTCAGGCCATTGAATCCTAATGGTACTGTCGACATTACTGATGTTGGTCAACAGCCTCTTTCAGGTTTGAATAACGCCAATTACATACACATATCACGCCTTTATCCCTTGCTGGGTTGGCAGAGCGTTAACGGCCGCAATAACGCCAAATTGTTACATATTTAGATAGTTTGTTATAATTAGCCTGTGCGTCCTGCTGGACAAAGGTCTGCCTACTTCTTCCATGTTGAGGGGTCAGTTTTTTAACGATCTAATCTGAGCCCATTGGTTTTGCTGCACCCGGCTGATGTGTACTTACCTTCCCTATTCGCTTTTGATTTTTTGTGTTCTACACCAGCTATTGCGTGTATATTCTTAGAAATTTTTCTTACTTACTGTAGGTATACATTTATTTATCTATGTACACAATCCATTTCATGCTATATTTAAGTAACAAACTAATACGAATACTTACCTTTGGGACTCTTAACTGTACTCGCTTTCAAACTTTGCCCAGGCTTGCTTTCTCCAAATAATGCAAAACAATACACCACATTACTTATTAATATTGTTGCTTGAATATCAAAGTTAACCCCTAGTTTAATAAAACACGTTATGAGCCATGTGGTTCGTTCGTAACTAAGACTCGAAATACTTGGACTATGCGTACTCTATTATTATGTATATCTGTACAAAAAAAAATTCTGGTAAATGACATATATTATATATTAAATGCGCGTAAATTTTATAGATAAGATTATTTACAGGATGCGACAGAATTATGGTACTAGCATTTGAAATCTAACCAATATCTTACCTTTTATCAAGTCTAGGACAGATTTTTTTGTAATTTTTCCACATGTGCCATTAGAAAGGTGTCTAATACAATTCCGCATAGATCAAAGGTACATTATTTTATTGTAAATTTAATAATATCCTTTTTATGCCTACTAGGGTTGCACCTATAGGCCGTTCTCAGCGCTGCGTTGTGCGTCAAATGTGCGAATGGCTATAGCGGAAAACTACCTATAGGTAAGATTTAAATCCAGTCAGTGGTTCAGTTCAGTGGCGAAAATTAAGATTGTGTGATTGTCTACTTGATTTGTCATGCTTTATAGGAATCGTCCATTTCGCGACTGAATTATTAGCACAAAGCTTTCAACCTCTAATACCTTGTCCACAATCTTTATGTTCTGTGTTCTGTGTATATTGAAAGCAGTGTTTACCTAAGGGAATATGTAATGAATACGTGTCTCGGCGTCTGACGCAGCCATTGTGAAGTTTCATGTAATTTTGGATAGTAGTTTCGACGAAAATACCCTTATTCAGACTATTGTGTGTAAATGACTTGATGTTATTATCCTCCTTTAGAATGTGAAAGCCATAAGGTATTCAAGGCTTGTCAATATAATGACATAATTTTGGTTAAGTAAATTAAAATTTGCGGGAATAAAAAAATTGCACTACATTCATTAATTTAAAATTTAATGCGGCCGGTTTCGTTACACCATCTTGAGTATGTACTAAAAAACAATGGTTCGCTTTATCAAAACATAAAATATACCTTGGTTTATTTTGATCATTTTCAACATTTTCTCTTGGCATGAACTCGATGTTATTTTTTTTACCCCCTAACGTTACATGTTGTTTGGTTAGCTTGGCCAGCCCCCGAGGCAGTGCTTTAAGGGCTAGTTTTAAGTTTTTAGTCCACCTGAGCCGCGTTTACACTAGGTTCATAAAATTGTTATTGGTAAAATTGTTAATTTTTGACCATCAAAAAACTAATGTATAATTTACTACTTTGAATAAATAATTTGAGTTTGAGTTTGAGTTTGAATCATTGTCTACTTGTACCTGTGTCTGGAGGATCGCACACTTGACGCACGACGGAGCGCTAAAACATCGCAGCGGTCTGTCAGAAAACTATTAAAAATGTCAATCCCCTTGCTAAAACCGCTCAACCGCTGTCGACGCAACGCTATCGCAGTGTCGTCCGTAGTGCGGTTTTAGTATGGGGAGTCACGTTTCTAGTATGAATCTGACAGACCGCTAAATTATTTTAGCGCTCCGTCGTGCGTCAAGTGTGCGATCCGCCTTACGATGCACATACAAGTATTTAATTGCATGTAATTCCGCATGTCAATGTGGATATTCACGGGTAGATGTCACAAACAAAACACAACTAGTTTGCGGAAAGGAAATGTAATGACGCGAAAGTAAAAGTAAGTAAATAGTAATGAGTTAATGGGTAATGAGTCGCGCGCATACTGAATATTTAGCAGTTACGAATTCTAGCTAGAATATGGTGACTTATTACTACATAATTATTAGATACATATATCACGCTTTTATCCCTTGCGAGGTAGGCAAAGCAGACAAGCCTACCCCGCATAATTAATTACTATAAAATATCAACAAAATATTAATTTTGGTTAAACGTACGAATCGTTACAAGATCCATAAACCTGTTCAAAAAGTGCCACTCCTGTAACCATGCAACCAATCATATTTGCTACACAGTTGCCGAAATAACAAATTGTTTATATTACTTTGATATTTAAAACAATCTATTTTTATTCTTAGTATGTTTGATTGAGTGTTTTAAGATATCAACATAATATAGGATAGACGTATCAAAATCATTGTAGAGCCAAGTAACAAACTTACGCAATGAACTCTACCAATCTGTACTTTACACTGACGGACAAAATAGACGACTCCATTGGTTTGAAATAAAAAGTCGGTAGATCAGTTAGGACGGACACCGATATTTTGTGAGTAAGTTTGATTGAAAAAGAAACTCATAACATAGTACCTACTTAATACCTACTTATTTATATCTTGCGTCACATATTAACAAAGTGTATACAATTGATGGTCAAATTTTTGTAACTTTTAGCCCTAGATCTAGCTTAGGGTTATTTATTAATAGAAAGAAATTTTAAACAATTACGAAACAAGGCTACGAATATGACGATTATGTCGTCCAAATTGGAAAATATTATTACTACTTCAACAGCCACAAGAGTCCACTGCTGGACATGGGCTTCCACCAGATTGGGGGGTATTGCCATACTCACCACGCTTGGCAAGCGGATTGGCGAGCGCATTGTAAGATATTGTAGATCATATTCACAGGGCAGCTACCCATTCCGTGGTTTCACCTCTTAGTCGCCTCTTACGACACCCACGAGCAGAAATGGGGTGATGCTATTCTAAGGAAGCTATGCATTTGGAAGTTCCAATAATATACCATTAGTATGTTTTGCTCGCGAGTGTAATCGCTAGGAGCAAGTTTGTCGAAGGTCTGGTCTGCACATTGCGGGCACTTTCGCAACCGACAGCCTGGCTAGCGCCCAGTCAGGCCGAGAGAGGACTTTGGCACTGCTTTTAAAACACGACTATCAGTAAAATGTTGTTGATGGCCTTATTTAGTATTTTTCTGGCTCATTTACTAACTATTTTGGAGTGTTATGTTCTGAATATGACATATAATTTATTTTATGGGTTTTTTCTTGATTCATTTTGTAGTCATTGTGAGTTTAATAGAATGTATTCATTTGCGCTGTTTTGACATCTGAAAATTTACAACATGATATTTGTAAGAAGTTGGTATAAGCAATCAACTCTATAGGTCTATACACCTACGTATACATACACACCTCATAGGTCTCTATACCTTAACACAGGAAGCCTGCTACATCTTCAAATTTTATACTAGCAGCGGCCCGCCTAGTGGCTGCTACCACTGCTAATTATTTTCCCGAGGGAATAAGGTTTTTTTGTCATACACATAAACATTCTCATTAAAATCCGCTGCTTTGGAGTTATCCGCGGTTTAGGAGTTATCGGTGTCCATGACAGATAGAAAAACACGAAATGTGACATCATTTTATAATAACTACATCTTGTTTTACATGACACACCAAACAAAATTTTTGAAATATATCGAAAGCCGAACAGAATTCAATTTCGCGAACAAGAATTACATACAGCAACTTAAACTGGAAACAAGTCGAAACTAGTTATCGGTTCATATAAAAGTTAAATTCCAATAACCGTACGGGAATCGTGGGGGAATTTGAAACATGTTTCAGAGGTAGAGAGTGAATCGGAAAAGCAATAAGTAACATGTTTGTAAATAAGCTCACGAGTGTGCCGAAAGTTATTGGCCTAAAAGATAGAAGGAGTCTGAATTCTTTATTTCTTTTTTCGTGTGGGACACCGAGTCGTCCAACGACCCGATGAACCCTAGTTTCAGAACTTTTCAACCGCCTACTACAAGTATCAGGCTTCTGACATGGTTGTGTAACGACCGCCCACTAAGTGATCATAGACAGCAACCGGGACCTACGGCTTAACGTGCTATCCGGAACACGGAACCATCTTACTTACGGACAATCGGGTGGTTCAGCCCGCAAAGGTTGCTGGGAACAAATTCACAAAGTGATAAATATCAACTTTGCGAGTGACCCACCGAGAATACCTTCTACGTATAAGGCAGTCGCACTACCTACCACTGCGCCACATCGTGCGTCGTCTAGAGTCTAAATAAAAATGAGGTTCATAGTTTGAATAGCTTTGTATGCTATTTTATTTAAATTTATAAATATCTTTTAGACTAACGTTCTTATGATAGAACATGGCTGGTTTCATGTGACGATTTTTTCACATTTTGGTGCTTGCCCTTGGTTTACTTCTTCAACGGCTACAAACATGCGCCTTTTTCTAAACACTGTTGATCGTTCGTCTGGATTCATATCTGTCGCTCTCAACTTTGAGATCGATCTCAAGAGCGATTTGGACAAATTTCACTCAATACTAACAACATCTCATAGTCGCACTCAAGGTCGATCACAGAGTTGAGTGCGGTTTATAAATACGACCCAAAAACCTCATACATTTTCATACAATTATCATACATTTTCAGACGCGTCAAACACGTAGGTAAAATAATAATTGCATTCTATTATGTATTAAGATGACCTGCCTATAAAGTATAAGTACTTCTTATTACTATTACCATTTTAAATACAAAATTGTTTTTTTTTTTCATGTCAAACACAATAGATTAATACAAATAACACTAATTACGAGTAGGACCTACGTATATATCATTCCGCATGCGAAAAAAAAGATCCTAGTAAAATCTGGGTGTTTGAGCACTCATCCATAAAAATATAGACAGTAACACACGAGTTCATTAACATTCACGTCATAAATTGATGTAATCTGTTAGAACAATGTAACGCTGTTAGTGTTAGTAGGGTAACCGTGTTAGTTAACACTTTCGCTTTAAATACAAGGTACTGGCTACTCGTAATATCCACTTTAACAGAACTCCTAATTGGTGAATATTTTGGCTGAACATGCGAACTGCCTGTACCTACATTGTTTTTGTAAATTATACTTGTCATGTAGTATTTTTTTAAATATTGACCAGTGTTTACTATTATTTACTTTCTGCTTGTGTGTTGTGTATATTTTGTAATTAATACGACATTCTTGGATTTTACAAAGTGTCCTTCTTTTTTTAGCTTAAACACCAGAGTTCATCGGGTCGTTGCATGACACGTTGTCCCACACGAAAACGAACGATAGCTTCAATTACCTACATATTTGACTATGTTCTAAACTGTGCAGAGTAATTTCAACGTGGTCACCCTATTTATAGTCAACTATCCGTGAAATCTGAAAGCGTTGTTATCAGAGTGATATAATTATTACCACAATAACGTTATTTAAAAAAATGGCAATCTTTCAACTTGTATACCTACTGATGCTATTTATATAAGTTAAAATATATTTTATATATTATTTTATTACAAATCAATTGCTTACATCACAGATTCTCATCTATATTAGTATTAATCGCATATACTTTCACTCGACATGAGCACAAGCGAAGTCTACTTCAACTAACTCATTATTCTTCTTTTTTTGTTTGGTACACTGTGCTCAAACGACCCGATAAACATATTTAAGATACCAAACTTATCGGTTATTCTCTATGGGAACCAGAATGTTCTAGTAAGTGGTCCATCTGTTGAACCGATGAACTCATTATTAGCAAGCATGTATTATGACGGGTTTCTTTGGAAAATTAAACATTCACTACACTCAATTAGTCGTATGAAGTTATTATGTGCACTTTTGTTTTCTAGCATTACGTTGTTCTGGTTGACTGAAGCTAGTGCGTAGACGGGTACATACGACTAGAAAAGTGAAATGCAAATTAGATATTAAAATGAGCGGGTCGTTCGTGGACACGACGATAAAAAGGTTGAAAGAGCATAATAAGATTGAATTAAATGGGAAAATAAATATAACATACGATTGTTAGTGCATTCATTAAGCTAAAAAATACTCTCATTTTAGAATACTAAGTTTAGGGCAATATCAAAACAAGAGGTCCTTAAAAACTTGTTATTCCCAGTTTCAAGAATAGGTATAACAGTACTAAGTAATAACATAACAAACCAAAGAGAAGTGAAGTTGAAACAATGAGAGGCAAAAATATTAAGGAATTAACTGCTATGCTAAGAAGCCTGTAGCAATCCCGACAAAGAGCCAATTTTCCGCAAAGAAACTCCGGCTAAGTAAATGAAGCTAGTCTTCTACTGTTTAAAATAGCTCCAAGTTAACAAATAGGTATAATTTAAAATTCATCTAAGAGATATAACGAACTATCTCCTCTTTTACGCTGCTCTATGAAATGTATTTTTTCTTACAATGGTTTCAGGCAGGTACAAGTTAGGTATGAGCGTAACCTTCGGAGTTGTTAGATAAATTGAAAGTTTTATTAGCTTCCAATGAACGGATTAAGTTTCTACGTATAATATGTATTTATTCACAAAAAATGGATATATTAAGGATGTAGTAATCAGCTATTTAGTTCCCATAATACAAGCTTCGCTTAGTTAGCGGCTAGATGACGCTGTGGGAATTATCTAGGATATTTATTGCTTATAACATCAGACGATATTGAGACCTTTCTCCAGAACTAGCATTTAGAGGCCCAAGACCGAGAAGGCTGGCGTGAAAGAGGGGAGGCCTTTGTCCTGCAGTGGGACATCGAACAGGCTACGTAAAAAAAGAACATCAAATATTTTTGTCTATATATTTTCCATTATGGATGTATAACCTTAATTTTCTGCAGGTACCTTAAAACTTCAATGCGAGATATGACAGCTGAAACAACGCTATCTTTGATGTCGTATTCATATTTCATGTCCACTTACCCATTCAAATACTAATTCTTCATATATACCTACACTCGAAAGGTAAAGTCTGGCTAATTACTTATAAACATCGAAGTATTTTTCTCGACACTTGTACGGCGCAGTGCATCAGTCAGTAGGCTTGTTCGGGATGTTACACCAGCGCCGACAATATCCACTCTTGCGCAAGCGGCGAAACCTGATGGTAATGAGCGCCCTCGAACGAAGATTAAAGTGTTTAGGAACGGTAATGCTTAGCTTACAGGATTTGATAATTTTACAAAGCTAAAGCTGCAATTACCTTGCTGTCCTCAAAATAAAAGTAAATAACTTATCATCAAGAACCCATCGCATTTTCAACCATACTAATTGTATATCCTGATATTAAAAGCAGTCATAACATTTCTTCCCAAAATCACATAGCATGTAAATGTCTAATTGTAACTTTGCCAAATACTAGATTTAATACGACGAAATAAGACACACTCTATCTAAAGTCAGTACCAGAGTTTTTGATACTTTTAAATTTATATAAAAAAATATTAGTTTTATAAAAATTTATCGCAAACTGGCTAAAAATAAAAAGCAAATTCTAAGACAATAAATAGCAAGATCTACTTCTTGTTTATTATACAATTTTGCTAATACTAATAGCGAGCCCTCAGGCTCAGAGCTCATATCACTGATAACTATTAAGATAATGCAGTGTAAATGTCAAAATGAATGGCTGGAATTTCGCAAACGCTACAGCCGATCAACCCTACCAAACCTACTCGAGTTCACTTAAGTGGGGATATTTGGACGGGCGGCTCAGCATGCAGTTTCGACTTCACAGTTAGTGCAGTGCCGTGTGTATAGCCAAATAAGTACACAGTAGAATATAATCGGTACAAAATGTGCGGAGAAATGGGAAAGGCGGTACTGAGTGCCCTCACGACAGCGATACTCTGTGGTTTTGTCTCACATGCTGCATATTTGCAGGTAGGGTTTAGCATATTTATTGTCAAATCTTTTCTTACTAAAGCTAAATATGTAAGATGTCATCATAATAAAACAATTTTAATGGATCTAAGTTTGATCTAAGTTATGTTTATTATTGGATTCGGCAACTTGTCTTTGAAGCTCTTTACAGTACACATAGTGATAAGTGACGGTAAAATCCAAGAATAAGCACTAAGTTCTTAAAATTGGTTTATTTTCTTGAGTTATAGGTACAGGTTAAAACTAACAAAATATTACTACTTAGATATTTTATATTAATTCCATTAAATGTTGAATTATTCTAAGGTCTGGCTGTTTGAATTGAAAGTATCTAAGTAAGACTGTTTACCTTGGATGTTATGTTATACCAAGGACTGGAAACTTTGCTTGATAGTCAAAATAGTTGCGCGATTGCACCACATCACCGATTGAATCGATAAATTGTATTGTACACAAACAGTTTTGAGTTAACTTACTTGTTTGTCCAGAGAAACTGTCCAGACTGTTTGTTCATGAAATAATCAAAGTAAGTTACCGAATTCTATTCTAATTTACCCCAAGTCTACCGGTTAGTGTCGTAGAAAGTGACTAGAGGAATCAGAAAGGAGCTTACAAGGAAGGCAGGAGCGATCCTTGTGAAGCTACATCTTGTACTGCGCTAGCCAATCCACCTGCCAGGCGAGTATAGCCATATCCCCGAAGGTGTAGGCTCATGTCCAGCAGTGGACTGTTGTAGTCGTCACTGTTTATGGTTACACTCAATGTAGTCAATCGGTAGGTAGCGTTAAAGATAATGTTACCACGAGTTTTTCGTAAGTAACTGAAAAAGAAAGTCTATACATACCTAATTAATTCAATATTTTTTTATACAAGTAAGTAGAATTGTTGGTTACCGATTCCTCTCTTGATCTATTTGAATTATTCGATTACTATTTATGAGTACCATGTATGCGCTTCATTGCGAAATGATATTACGTAGGTTCTTTGCATAGATACTGTAATAATATGATTGCTTACTGGAAAATAATGAGTACGCATTTGAACATCAAGTAAAAGATGGTTACGTCAAAGTCAATAGAAACTACGCTATAATTTTTAAAATTACTTTGGTAACCGGTGCATAATTCACAAAGGGTGAAGTTTTGATGTAATTGGCATTTAAACTAGAGTTACAGCAATAAAAGGGCCGGGTAGGCGACCTTAAATATCCTGCGTAGTAGGTATAGCCATAACTCGCCCATAAGGGAACACTAACTTTTGCAATTTTCCCTGCTCTCGCTCCCTTGAGCCCTTCAAAGGCGAATTACTGTTGGTTAAATTTACTTTCATTTTCTTGAAGGAACGCCTGTTTTTTAGTTTCGTTTCTTTGATCAAGCCCCTTGTGAAAATTGTTTGAAACTCGGCCGCGGAGCCAAATTGGTATTCAGGAGTAATTTCACAAATTCTCACCTTGCAGAAATGTTTTGAGTTACTCTTCTTGCTTTATTGAGTTGTCTGTAATGCACTGACTCCTTTGATCTTGAATAAAAGTAACGTTGATTTTTCTTAAAAGTACTTTCGTTCGCAGAATTCTTTTTCTAAATATTACTTGATATTACTTACTTCCATTTGGTTTTCTCTGTAATTTTCTTAAGATCATGGATTCCAAGAAGAGCGTAAATAAATTCAGATTTAATTATTTCATCCTGAAAACATCATAACATAATAAGCTCGAATATTCTCGTGTGGTATCTACTCATGGTATTATAGGTAGGTAGTACCTAACTTAATGTATGTTAATTTTACCTTAGAAATTTACACGAGAGATTGTCGGGTCATTCGTTGACTCTGTACCCCAAAAAACCATAACTTAAACTAGTTTTTACCATGGAAATTATTCTCATGAGAAAACAAATAGCAAGGACGCTTCTTAGGAAATAAGTGATAAATTAATTACGTTTTGTATCCTTCAAAGACGAAATTTTGATCAATCGTGTTTCGAATCATAACATGTGCCAATTCGTCAATCAGTGTACATTTCATTCGCGATTATAGACCTTGATACAATTTTACATATTCTCACTTCCAATTTACTTGAAGCCCGATTAAAGTTTATCGGAAGGAAACTTCCCGGTCCTTCATTTCCTTCTAACTCGGTTCGCGTGCGCGTGCGCGTGCGCAGTGAGAGGAGGGGCAACGTCCTGCGCAGACGGTTTCACGGACGCCCGGAGTTGCGCAGTAGCAGCAGCCAAAATGCGGGACCTGTTAAGTGCCAGGCCGCGCGAAAGGTCTAGAGCTGGCTACGTGTTCTATGTTGAAAGCTGATTTTTATGCATTAGTTCCTATTTCCTCTTTCCACGTACATACATGAGTTACCTGTCGCATATAGTCACGCACGCTGGAAATATTGTCGACAAACGTTTTATCGCTGATGTGTGGTGCGATTATAGCGGTACGCGAGAATAATTCAACTCTACAATAATGATCGGTCCATATTTATGCAACACCTTCCAGCTTTTTCCAGCATCAATTAAAATGAAGACCATCATTCATTCAGTCAAAAAGATTTTATTGTAACGCGCCTTTACGATAAGTTCCTCTTGTTCCTATCCCATGATGATATGACATTAAATTTTTGAGCCGTATGGTAAAGTAGGACTTTTTGGGACAGAAACTCTTACCGCCCTACTTGACTAACAAATACTTACTTAATCGACAAATAGCTGACCCTATGAATAGGTAACCTACAAGTGTTGATTTTTAACCTAGATTGGTACGGATAAATTAAAAATGGCCTTTTGTTTTATTACCTACATAGTAGCCAATCGACCTCAATATCACACACAAAGCTTATGTAAGTAAAAGGTCGCCAATGTGAAAAGACACGTGTGGTTGGCCAACAAACTGGATCTAAGTCAAGGTTAATGAGCTTACACTTACTTAACATATAGATAGAGTCTTAAATTTTTGATCTGTAACTTTTTATTCACTTTGGGGCAGGTCTATGTTCAGCAGTGGACGTCTTCCGGCTGAAATGATGATGATGATGATGAACTTTTTATTGCTTAGTACTACGTGATGGTTGAATCAGTTTTTTAAAGGAAGGTAGTTAGTTTAGTTCGGTCGCGAAGATTACTCGTATATGATATAGCAACTTGCGTACGAAATTTTTAATCTCATATTCAAACAATCTATACCTACATTGATATCTACTTAATATATACAAGAGTGTTTTGACTTCAGTCGCTGAATTTCTGTTTGTAACAATATGGTGTCAAATATTTTCTGCTTCAAATGTTTTATCTCTCACAGTCCTAATAACTTCTTGCAAGACATAAATATATTTCGTCGTGATGTGAACGATAAACTTTTACACTGCAGCTCAAAGTATTATATTTTAAAGATCCTGTATAATGAAATGTATTCAGAAAACAACAGTCGCTAAATGTGTAACTGTCACGTGAATGAATTGAAGCATAATGGAATGACAACTTAATTAAGATTAATCATATTTAATGTTTGCTTGTCAAGTGGCATACAAGATTTTGACGAATGAAACACTGCCAGTGTCAAAGATTTAAGGGCCTATTCGTATTTAAAAAAAAACTTCTCTCGGCAGGACTTGAATAAGTAACTTGAAGCTGCTGGTGTTATTTCTGTCGATACATTTTTGAATTCGTTATAATGAGTACGAAAACTTTTATAGAGAATCTTTATTTGGAAAAGTGAATCCAGGTTGAAATACCTTATAAAAATAAATGAATAAAATCGGCCGTATAGTATAAATGAAGTTGTTTTTTCATCTGCCATTTTACAGCTTTATTCCAATGAGCTTTAACGCTATCGAAACTCGGACACTCTCCGGAGCTTTTGTTGTCAATTTGCACTTGAGTATGATTGGAATGGAATGAAAAAATGGATGGATGGAAGTTGTTGGAAATTTTAACCTATCACAAATTTCTTTTGTTTATACATACATTTTTGAAAATTGTGATAACTTTTCTCGTATTTATAGAACTTTAGTTATATTATGTGGATTAAAACCTAATAATTTTTAAGTAAAAGTATTGAGCTAGTGGATACAATTTTCCACTTAACATTATTATTTTGTACCGACTTATTTGTGCGTTTTATTTCTATCTATTTGTTTAGATAACTTCATGCAGGTAAATGAAAAAAATTATATTTATATTTTACAAACTCACAGCGATTTTGATATTTTTTACGTGTCAGTATTTTGCTACATTCAAATCAATGCCAATTAAGTCTTGTTATTGCATTGCATCATAAGGTCATACGCGATTTAAAGTATTTGTAATAAAAAAATATTGGTGTCGTGTCGTAAGAATCGTAGGTAAATGTAAAAAAATATGTCTTACTGCCTCTAAAGGTCAATCTTTAAGATCTTTTTTGTCCACAGCGCTACCACGAACCAAATTATGACATTCAGTACGAGCAAGCCGTCGTCCGGAAGCCGCTGCGCGAGCACGAGAAGCCTCAAGACCTGAGGAACGTCCCTGGTACTCCTGGAGTCGACTACCCCGTCTACCACGAGGTGCCAGACACCGGGTTCTCGTGTGCCCACGTGCCGGTACACCCTGGAATGTACGCCAACGTTGAGACCGGCTGCCAGGTACGTTTATATTCGAATCAGTACTTGTTCGGTGGTAGAAGGACATGAAAATCCCATGGAATTTGCGCAAGGCCTGTCATGTCAGCTGATGATGTTGATGATGATGCGAACTGTGAAATAGAATTTAACAACGCTAATTTTCATTATGATTTCTCAATATCGACGAATATACTAGTGAAAGCAGTATTGTCTGCAGGTATGCCACGAATTTTTTTCGAACTACTTACTTCAATTTCAATATTGTTTGATTGCAGCTTAGTGCAAATACAATTTACCAAAGGACGGATTTTCAAACGAGTAAAACTTTTAAAAGTCTCAAACGTTCCAATCTTTACAGTGACTGAGCAATTTAACCTATGAACTCTTCAAAAATGTCCCACTAACGGATCAAAGCAAAACTACGTTGAATTCCAGGCAAATTTGCAACCGTATATTTCTTGCAGTGAATTCATTAAGCCTCTGAAAAGCAGCACAATGGTGCTATTACGCGGCTCGGTCACAGAGCGAGCAATAATTTATTCCCTGCCCAGTGGGAATATTCAATAGAGGTATGCTAGTTGAGTGTTTACATCGAAATTTGCACATCGTTTTGATGATTACTCTTCCAGCGTGTACTATTTTGATCATCAAATCTGATAACAGTGGCATGTATTAACAGTGGCACAGAGTATATTAAAATAGGCATTCTAGGCCTTAAATACGTAAATTCTTTAGTTTAGTATAAAGTGATTCCTCAGTACCTCGAAGTATCAAATTCGATTTTAGGTGTTGATGAAAATATAAACAAACTTGTTCCGCTGTGGAAGTAAATACGAACGAAGAAATTTAGAAACATGAAGTTGCATGTAATTTTCCGTCTAAACGACTGGCTTGCACAAACACCAGGTTATTTACTTCGAAAAGAAATATTTCCTCGAACGTCCGAATAATACAATCTGTTTTCCTCATATGAAACAGTGCTGTCAAATGCAGTGCATCCTGTTTTATTGAAAGTCGAATTGGATCTATTCTGCCCTGGCACCATTTGTTTTCTAGGTACCTGTACAAAAATAGACATTGTTTACGAAGATACACCGAATGGAAAAGGCAGTTTTATCTGAAGTAAATTTCGCCTGAGCGTCGTTCGGTGACTCGCCATTCCACATGAAAAGAAAAAGAAGTTTAATATCAATACACACACACACATATCACGCCTTTATCCCTCGCGGGGTAGGCAGAGCGTTACCGATCTTAAAATTACGGTCGTTGTCGCCGCGTCTGACAAATATTGAGGGTCTTTCAGATGATTCGTAGTGACAGGTTGTCAGCCTGTCGCCTAAAAACGTTATACACATGAAACCCTCGAGTCCCTTAGTTGCCTTTTACAACATCCGCGGGAAGAAATGGGGTGATGCTATTCTAAGCCTGCATCACACGGCAACAGATATGTTAATATCAACAGATAGGAGTTAACCATACACACCATGTTTGGCAAATCATAGGCGTGCGCAATCAAAGTTCCTGTTTCACAGGAAACCTAACAGTCTATTTTCATTCATTTCTTAGACGCCTTTCAAGACACCCATGAGCGGAATGTGGTAATGCTATTTTAAGCTGGAGCCACACAGAGTATCTAGTTAATTTTCCGGGATGTCCTATAAAATGTAATAGAAAAACCGAATTAGGACAATGATGGGGACCGCAGCCATTAAAGGTCCGCGCAGGCCACAAAAGAATGCCATTGGAGCTACTAAATAATTATGTGGCCACTGGCCAGTTTTCACGCCACCGCCGTGAAATGTCGGTTTTTATTGTCGCTTCGTTTTATGAAGGTTTTTAAAATTAAATTTCAAACGTTTGACTACCTAAAATAAAAATAAAACATCATATTTATTATGATATACCTATGTTGCTGAACATTATTTTTAGTTGCCAATATTTTAATTCCTATTTCGCACATTTCCATGTTCTTCCTACACTAGGATCTAACCTCAATTCAACTACGGTTTCAATGTCACAATCGTGAACAGGACATCAAAGAGCTTCTGTGAAAGTTGTCATACTTTACAAATTGAAGGATCCAGGACCACGTCAAAGATGTAGGATCCGCGGACATTTCCTACATAGGATTTGCGGCCAAGTATATTTTGTAAATATTAACAAGTATCGACACTGGTAGCCACATCAGCCGAAGAACCTACCAGTAGAAAGTTTATGTTTGAAGATTACAACTTTATTGCATTGGCTATAGAAACAGCCGGGTGCTGGTGCAATGAGGCCTAGGGTTTATAGCCAAATCAGGTGGCCGCTATCCTGGTGAAAAGGTTTGGCATAGCATTTGAACCGGCAACGTGAAGAACGTTATACATATAAACCTTTGCCACCGGATCGAAGAGAAGCGAGCTTGTGATTAGAGAGTTTAAGTTAAGTTTGGTTGTAAGTGTCATTGGATGTATTTATTGACATGCAGTTTTCACGATTTTTTCTCGAAATAAATGTAGGTAGTAAAGTAAAATAAATTGTTTTTCTGACAGGCCTACCACGTCTGCCACGACGGTCGCGAAGGCCACCAAGGAGCTTCCTTCCTCTGCACAAATGGAACTCTCTTCGACCAGACCAAGTTTGCTTGTGACTGGTGGTACAACGTTGACTGCTCACAGGCTATCGCTCACTACAAGTAAGTTTACAAACTACCCACATCATACTTATTTAGTACATTTGGACATATTAAACAACCTTCGGGTTGCAGAGGTCAGATGGCAGTCGCTCTGTGTAAAAACTTGGTTCCACGTCAAATCCCCTAGGTTAGGTAGCCGACCCCGACAGAGAACGGGATAAGGCAAGGAGAATGATGATGATGAAACAACCTTATCATTAGTTAGACATATTTTAAGAGTCACGCAAAAGTACTTGTTTACTATTAAAAATTCAACTCTTTTTGTTGCATTTTTTTTTTCAAAACCATAGTTACAGGGAATTCTAGACTTTTTACAAGTACTACCCCGAGGGGATCTTGATTTGTAATATTTAGATTGAAATCCCTACTTCGAATTAATTAACGAAAAAAACCTACGGTTATTCCAATCTTCATTTCGAGAACATAATAACCTATTAAGATAATAAAGAAAATTAATGAAATAATTTTATTTTGAGCAATATGTTCCTACTTATTCACTGATCAAAGGCGAAGCTTCTGCCTGGGGGCGGCGTTATTACATAATTATAATAATTTGTACAAAAATGTTTTTACATAGCTCATGCTCTAAAAGTCTATTGACTATCCCCCTGAAAATCCCATTTTTAGTGAATGTTTTAAAACTAAGTATGAAAGTGAATTTAGATACAGAACCTGTCATTGTAACATATATTCTTATTTTCTTTTTTGCTTTATCATCTGGAATCCAAACAATTTCAATGTAAAAGTTTGTATTACGTGCTTTATTTTCTAGCATTCTATCAATCTTCTAGAGAAAATTGAAAAACATATGTGACTTTCATTACAGGCTAAACGCGGATCCGTTGAAGAACCCGTACGTGCCGAAACCCAAACCCAAGCCCGAAGAACACTACGAGCACCAGCACTACGAAGAGCTGATCCCGCACAACCACGGAGCATACTACAAGAACTACAGGGAATAACATTCTTGCCGTAGAGTTTTGCCATCTCAGATCAAAAAAACTTTGTCTTATTGTCTTATTAACTAATACAGGATCTTCTGGGTGAACGCTGCGTAGCGCGGAAAGCCTCTAGCTTCGCTTTACGAAGATCCACGCGTGGTTCAGCCACTTCATCTGAACCGCTGCTTGAAGTAAGCTGTACCAGGCGCGCAAATCGCCCTCGCGTACAAAGCACGACGCAGCGTTCGCCCTCAGAATATTATGTAGAGTGACTTTTTCTAAGTACAGTAGCTAGACATGTGCAGGTAACGAAACCCTCTAAAATACACATACATAGCTCTAAGTAACAAAAAAATCACTTCATGCATGTTTCGAATTTTTAGATCTTCTTTTGTTAGGTAGAATTCTTCTTTATAAACAGCACATGCTAGGTTTATTATATACTCAGTAGAAATTATCTGCTTGGTCGAAACTGGTAGAATACAAATAGAAATAAAATCTTTTAAATTTATAATGTATTTTAGTGCAATTAGATAAGAGAATAATTTCTGAATTATTTACCATTCTAAATATCGGATTGTGTAAATAAATATCTGAGTATCATAATATCTTACTAAATTATCAAAATCGTGAAATCGAGGTATTTAGTCTTTTCATAAAATTTACTGAGTGGAAAACGGAGATATTAAATTAATCTGAGGTGGCACTGAGTGAGTAGGTAGTAATTTATTTTATAGTCTTCGTTTCTGTTTAATTTTATTTATAAAATTTGCATAAATTGTTTTAAAAATCTGAACCCTTATTTTATAATATTGGTCATGTTTTTCATACTGTCATACCTATCTATTGAAACAGATATACTCATAAGGTATTTACTTGTAAGAGCTCCGTTGCGTGTTGTTAATTATCAATTTGGCAAAATTCGCCGACCTTCATCAACGTAATTTTGACTCACTGGCTCTTACCGTAAAAAGGTTAAACGTGCGTTGAAGGCGTGTTTATAAATTTACTTCATATTTAAAAAAAAAACGCTAGAGCGGCGTTTATCTTACTTTTTTGTGGTAAGGCCCATAATACAGTAAAATCTTCAGCGAATGCTGCCAACATGTATTAAAAATTTATATTTTACTGCACTTTCCTATAAAACTTTATAGTTTCTTTGCTTTTGTAGAAATAAGTTGATAAAATAGGTCTCAGTGATTGGTAAATGGACAAAGAAAGTGGAATTGTTAAGAAATAAAATAAAGAAACAAAATATGTTGTTTTACTATTGCGTAAGATTTGTAATCATGATGAAACTTGTAGACATTCTTAACACGAAAACGTTGATTTGGGTAAGTAATAGCCAATTATTTATTGCGTAGTAATAGATAGACAGCAAGTCATAAATTTAAAGGGTTTTTAGATATAGATATTGCGTGAGTTATATCGATTCACCTCTTCTGTACACGGTTTGAAAGCAACTCTATGATTAAAAGTCAAAAACATTAAAGTACCCCGAAACACTTTCAGCCCGGGCATATTTTACTTTATTTCTATTTTCCTCGTGAAACACATGTTGCCTTGCACTGCTGTCCCATACCATACATTGCTGTGGCAAGTTGTGCGGCAAAATTGCTCTAGCGTACACTATCACAAATGGCTGTGCGTTCGTGCAGGCGCTTCACGAAATAATACTCGAGAGAGATGACGTGAAAACAGGCCGACGAGTACTAGTTGATGTAAGTATTTTTTTTTACATAGAATCTTTTTCTTTTCGTGTGGGACGCTGAGTCGTCCAACGACCCGATGAAACCTAGAGTCAGAATTTTTCAACCGCCTTCTACAAGTAGCAGGCTTCTGACATGGTTGTGTAACGACCGCCATCTAAGTGATCATAGACAGCAACCGGGACCTACATAGAATGTAGATTTAATATTCACCTACACCGTAAACACTAATACCAGTGATAAGGTGTTTGTATTACGCGAGGAACACACTTGATGCACGACGGAGCGCAAGAATATCGCAGCGGTATGTCAGATCCATACAAGAAACATCACTCCCCATACTAAAACCGCACTCGACGGATGATACAGCGATAGCGCTGCGTCAACAGCGGTTGAGCGGTTTTAGTATAGGGACATTGACATTTCTAGTATGGATCTGACAGACCGCTGCGATATTTTTGCGCTCCGTCGTGCGTCAAGTGTGTTCCTCGAGTGATTATGATTAGTGAAAGTTGCTACTTACAATGAACATTGAACATAGATAGAAATATGACATATCTTTTGAAACCGTCCGACATGGATTGAGCGTTGTCATCAGTTCATACTGAGTTTTCAATATTGATCACTACAGCGAAATCTCACCCTGTATAAAAAACGACGACCATTATAGTGCAGGTTGTAAAGCATTTCCCATTCAATAGTTAGATACTCATAGGAAACTACATTTTTATTAATACCCTTAAATAAATTATCGATCTTATTCTTCAAGTTTCAATAGAGCTGTGGATAAATACGGGTTGATCAATGAAAAAGTAGGTACAAAGACTTCAAAATCTTTGAATTATTTTGATTCAGATTCACTAGATTTGAAGTTTTATCTAAAACTGAATTGAAAAGGCGACTAGACGCTGTGCAAGCAAAAAGGAATTCAACAATTCCTTCGTTTTAGTACAATTAAAAGCTCTGGTGAACAATTTGAAGGTGCATAAAAATAAAATAAAAGTTACAGTCTAACAAAATTCGATTGTATTGTTGGATTTTGGAAATAGTTCGTGCGCGTTCAGTAATTGACACTGAAACAATACGGGCTGATGGCGTTACGAATAAATGCAGGTCAAAACAGGTGCATAAAATGTTTAAATGGGTTACTACGAGGGTTCCAGCTCTGTGACGGGACGTTACGACAGAAAGCAAATTAATTTCTGCTGCAAAGTTTTTGAAGTACTAAATTTTCAATTCGTAACATTACATATTTTTTTTAATTAAGTAATAGATCAACTAGATGAGGTCACAATATCAGCTTGCCAAAAAGAAAACTTAACAAACACGAAAGTGACTACACCTTGCGTACGACGTAGCGGGCAACAGCCAGTGGGAAATAGGAAATAAAAAGAAAGCAATACAAATTCAAAAACAGTATTCTATAATTTGTAAATTGTAATAATTTTAGAGATCCCTAAATGAAATAAAACTATGTCGCTACTGTGAGCATGTGGCGAACAGAGCGCGTTGATTGTTCGCGCGGACCGGTTACAAGCGCGTGTGCCAGCAATTGGAGGGCCCATGTTCCAAAAACAAAAAACACACACGTTTTTCTTTGTACCAATGTTTGCAAACGAAGCGTACAGGCCTCTGGGTCTATCGGAATGAACAAGTTATATACGGATTGGAAACATTTACTTTGGTGTGCTTTCGTATCGACGCAGCTTACGTTTGCTATCTACAACTAGCGCCGGCTAAAAAGTCAGAAGCAAAATTCGACGTGCCGAACGTTCGAGATCAGAATTTTATTTTTATTTCAGAACCTGCCTACGGTTCGCGCGTGAAAATTTTATTTATCCACAGTGGATGTTTCTTCGTCCTCACCTGAAGCGCTTACAAAGCTTCAGGCCATGCAATGTTTTATTGTTAAAATGCAAGCTTACTTTTGGTAAATTTGTGGGATTAGGTTCAGGGCCCATCTTTGAACTTAATTATCTTTCATCTTCCAATCCGGAAATCTGATCCTGATTGTGCGCTTTGCACACGTTATATCGAACTTATCTATTAATATCACACACCCCAATGAATTCACACATATCCTTGAAATTAGCAAACTAGTAGTAAAGAGTGTGACACGAGTGGCAAATGTAGTTGCACGGACTTCTATGCAAGTTTCAGTAATTACCTCCACAAATTGAGCTCCTGGTCCACATATTATAAAAGTTTGCACTAAAGGTATTCACGTCCATCGAAAAGTCAAGAAACTTTCAGTAATTGAAAAATGTGGAGGGTTCAATATCGAAAAAAGTCATGACTGTTTTAACAGTTAAACCGACTTCACATTAGAAAAACAGCTAGTTGCCTTTATTCGAAAACTGCCAAACCAATTTTGATAAAATTTCCTCAGTTAGATATACGACTATAATTCACTTTTAAACTTTACCTAGGTACTTACTAAGACTCCTCTACGTAGAAGCAGATATTTTTTTTACTATAAACCTAAAGAGCTATCAAAATAATTGAAATGTATGAGGACATTAGGAACATAGTCCTGCCTAAACACGGAACGAATTTGACACTCTTCCTTTTTAAAGTCAGTTAAAAAAGAACTGAAACTTCTCATGAAGCACTCTCCATTGAAGTATTTTATTAATTAAAATTTCGACACGCTCCAATAATGGCTGATAGTTTCGTTCGGAAATTTTATTTTTATACTCAATAGCTTCTACTGGAGAGCGAAAAATTGTTTTAAGTTCATCTTTATTTTATAAAAATAACTGGGTTGCTTTTTGGAGCCCACAGAAGAAATATTATAAAAAAAAATTGTAGTGAATCGTCCACTAATGGTCACAGACTTCTTTATGGCGTGTTTCCAATCATGTTTTTTATTTGAAATCATAAATACAATACATTGATATCCATTGTCGCGCTGCATTTGCATAGTTTGATGTGAAGTCTTTAGTTTGGAAAAAAACCTATCTACCCTAAGGCCTTATCCGATGATCGCATATTTGACAGACTGCATCTAACGGCTGCCAATAGTCTTCATAAGATCCTCGGTCGTTCCTATGCTGCGCTTACCAACGCGTGTACGCGAGTAACTACAGGGCCCATTGACTGCCGGCTATTTAAAAGCTATATGCCTTGTCCAGCTCACATCAAATCCGCGAGAAATAAAAAGACACGGCCATATTATTACTCCTAATATTTTCATCTGTATCAATTCTTAATATTGCGGGAACAAATTAGACATAAATGGAATAGCGTATTACACTAGGTCCGGCCCGACGACCCCACAGGGTGTTGTAAAAGAGCCGTTTCATGGCCTCAGATCCGGCCCTGGTATCATGATACCAGTGTAAATTAAATATGAAACTCGCATTAGGCTTTGTTCGTAATCTGATTTTTTCTGCTGATTATATTCCATTGGATTACCTAAGGGCAAAGGTAACCTTTGAACGAGTTCTTAGAAAGAATAAGGACTTACAAATTTTACTATCAAAGGTACCATCTCAATTTTTGAGACTAGTCTTTTTGAATTACTATCATCCAATTACGTCACATACGTTTGAGGCACGCATTTAAAAATATGATTGAAATAAACTTTTCATCACTTGATGTCATATGAATGTGATTCATCGATCATAGGAAAAACTAGAAATAAATCTTTGAAATGCTTTTTAAAATGCTGCATGGTAATTTAACTTACGAGTTTATAGGCTTTTAGCTCAGAAATCCAACTAAGCTCAGCAACTAGCTAAGCCGGGAATAGTGAAGGAAATTCTCGTACCTATCTTAGTGTGGTATAACTCAAGGCGGGCTAGGCTTTGTTCCCACAGGTGTACCATAAATCGCTACCACAAGGGTCCATGCTTCACACACCGAACGCTTTATAAGCCCGATAGATCCTCCGTTATCTGCCGTGTACTCTCACCCTTATTTATTCTGAGGGATGGTGTAGGTCAAGTGGAAAAGTAACAGTTATTGCTGCTTGTAACGGATGCTAACTGCCTACCTAAGGCCTACTTTGACCGAGGGTCTAAGCAGCGGTTTCAAAATGTTCAGGTCCCTAGTTTGCTATTAAATCTTGAAAAAAAAACTACTATTCCGACACAGTCATAGCCTTATGCTAGTGACCGACTATCATTAAACTGAAGAGGAGCATCCTACGCATCATCGGATAAGGAACAGAATTATGAATATTTTTTTTAATGGAATTATCTGGTTATAAGAAACCACATGTAGAAGAAGCATTAGAAGTATGCCAGGACTGTATAAAGATTGTTGAACGACTCGGTGTCCCACACGAAAAGAGAGAGAGAGAGAGACCAAGTAGAAGGAAACAGTCTCTGCCTTCCCCAATATGAAAGAGTCTTGATCTGTGTATGTATCTAAGAAACCACATTCCTACAGAAAAATAGAGCTTCATTATCCTAATGCCGATCGTTCATTTTTAATTATTGGACACTGATAATTACATTGATTTTCCTACACTTCTCTGAGCGCCTATAACGCCTAAAAGTGATACTGTTACATAGCAGTAACAGTAGGTAATGTTGTAGGCGCTATAATAGCTTTACTCATTCATACTACTAACCACATCACTATTTTCCACCTCTAGTTGCAACTCTCTAAAGACTATTCATTTGCTAAGACATGCGAGTTGTTTGCTTCATCCCCCTCCGTTTTTATGTTCTATGGTGTCGATAAAGTATGGGCCAAAACTTTCCCGATTGGATTGTTTTTCCCCATAAGGAGGGGTGCCGTTATGGTAATAATATTCCATTACATATCTGTTATCGATCTCTTCTCTCACCGCAAACAACATGGCTGGGTCTGTCTAGTCTTTATCAGACACTTATCTTTATTGTTTTATCAATAAGTTTTTTGTCTACGAATGTATTCTGCTAAAACTTTATTTTATTATTCTGCTAGCTTGCATGTTTTATCAGCAATGCTTATTACAGAGGGTTTTGTGGTACAGAGGGTTTCTAATTAGATATTTGTTTTGGTCAATAAATGATTTCGATATTATTTTGACTATAGAGATAGCAGGTACAGAAGCGTCTTCATATTTTTATTCAATTCACGGGTCATTCAGTACAGCCTCGGGTCGTTAACTTTGCAAGACACATTAATTATGTATTTTAAAACAAGTATCCTAGTAAGAAAAATGTTTTCTACTGCGACGTCTGTCTATAAAATACTCAACGAAAGAAAAACGAATAAACATTTCCGAGTTCAGAGACCAAACTCATCCCAGCTGTTTGTATCGTAATTTGCAGTCTATAAAATTATTTATGGAGCTTTTGGATGCATTTGAGCGGTGTATAGCGACGATTTACGACTCTCGACGGAACGCTTAGTCGATGTGCTCGCTATTACGCCGATACTAAGTTTCCGAAACGAGCTCTGTAAGTCTAGACGAGACTGAATTATTTATTTGTTCTGGAGCCTACAATGTGCCAATCTAGTTATACCAACTGACTTCTAAAATAGGGCCGTTTTTCTTTGGAAGACAGACAGTCTGTACCAAAGTAAATAATTTATGTAGTGTAAGTAAGGTAAAGTGCTTACATAGATAATTTTGTTAAAATAGGTTACTACCTACTGTAAATATAATGGTATAAGTACAAAAGGAAACTAAAGTACAAAATACAGATGTAGATAATAATGATGCATGCAAAAATGTTGAAATAAAATAAATAGAAAAATATGTTTCACAATTACTGAAAAACATATTCTTTGGATAAAAACATAGCGACCGAAACCCTAACAATACATTTGAGCAGCACCGAAATGATAAATAAAATGTCCAAATAAATTAACATCAATTTACTACGTAACAATTTGGTCGTTTCGCCATCCCATTCACTGCAGATTAACATGATTTAAAGTAATCGTCCGAATTACGCCAGCACACCCGGGTGAATTGAGGAGCCTATATAATGCACGTGTATGTAGCACGTTTAATCCCATCGCGTTTATAAAGTGGCTGAATGTACAGGAAAACAGAGATTTAAGTTTTTTTCTAGGGCATGCCATGGTACTAAATCTGAAAAGTGATAAGTGCTGTTTCAGATGTATTAGTTGTAATGACGCTCCTGAATAAATTGAAGAATGAAATAAAATGTTTGAAATTGTTGTTCAGACTTGCATAATTTCGGTTTTGCATCGATTCATTATCGTTTTATCAGTAGTGGTCTTTCAGATCCATACTAGTAATGTCAATCCCCATACTAAACCCCCCCCCCCGCCCGCTCAACTGCTGTCGACGCAGCGCTATCGAAGCGTCGTCGTCCGTCGAGTGCGGTTTCAGTATGGGGAGTGGGGGAGGGACTCTTATATATTATAACTTTTGTGGCTACAGTACCTAGTAGTAACATCCTGTTTTTAATTTTGTGTCATTATGCTGAGCCTAGGCAAGACATCACCTACCTAGACTCTTGCTCCACATCAATGCTTTATTCAGTTCTAGCGCTATCGCTTCAGCTTTTGGCTTATCCCAGTTGAAGTACCGTAGCAGCGTATTAATATCGTAGTGTGCTGGTAAGGGGATGATCTGTGGTAATTAGACCTGCATTGAGACCAGACGTGTGCTCGCGATGTTGTTGATTGATATTTGCTCCTTGAGCTTGATTAAGTGACACTCCTAGTGTCACTTCACCTTCATAAGGTTATATAATTCAATTACAGTTCTGAAGTTTAATTAATTTGTTTAGAAATTGTTGTGATCCCTCACAGATTTATTGGACAAGTTTCAATGAGATGCATGGTACCTAACTTATTTTGAAACTATTTAAAAAAGCGTTACCAACTTATAAAAATAAATATTGCTTCATTGGATGGCCCTACGTAATTTATTGCAAACAGGAAAGTACCTCTTTACAAGAACGATGATTAAAAATAGAAATGAAGGTAAATAATAAATATATTGAAATCGATATCGGTCTTGAATACAAGATGTTTAAATGTTTTCTAAAAGACATAATTGTATAATCCACCACTCTTAGTTAGTTTTCTCACAGTTTAACAGGAGAAGAGCAGATTCTACAAAACTTATATGCCAATTTCCTGAACAATGGTAAATCGAAGCAGGAAGTAGTTCCAATATCTAAAGGTATTGAGTAGGTATAGTAGTCTGAGGTTAGCTAATTAGCTATCAGAGCCAGCCAAACATGTGGTATTGACAATCGATCTCATACCAGTTCACCTACTTATTCATTGATTCCGTTTACTTAGGATACAAAGGCAACGCATACAGGTATATCTTAGGATAAGATAACATAGATGGACATTTACCTACGTAGTCTACGTACGATAGTGTGGTAACTGCACTAACAAACATTTTAGTACTGTTTACTGAGGAACACGTCAAACAATATTTTCGAAATACAAAATAAATCTAACCGAAATTAAATGTGGTAGCTACACAATTCACATTTCTTACTATCAGAAAGAATTTAAAAAAATGTAGTTCTTTAAACAAAAGAATAATACCCGACGAAGGTAGAAAAGCTTTTTTATTTTTTTCTTGCACGTTTACCTTGAGAAAGCAATTTGGAGTCGAAACTGCTCATTTTAATTAAGTAAAATAAGGCTACAAAGATAAAAAAACGTTGATATTATCTTTAAGCAAGTAAGGTAACGAAAAATCTGGCCCAGTTATTGTTTTAGATCGAAAAACATTTAAGGGAAAGAAGAAATTTTACCTTAGCAAAATCGTGAAATGAATTGTGTGTGGCTAGGTAATTTATTTATTAAGTACTCCTTTGCAGTGCATATCAGTCTAAATATTGTTATATTGACACGCCATGCAAAATATCACCTTACCATAAAAAGTTAGATACACATTAAAAGCCTGTTAAAAAACTTTATGCCGTGTGGTGCCGGCTTAGAATAGCATCACCCCACATCCTTCCCGCGGGTGTCGTATGAGGCGACTATGAGACTCGAGAATATTGGGGAATTACAATTTTTAGGCGATAGGCTGACAACCTGTCACTATAGTGATACACATGTTTTCTGAAACAACCTTGGAAATGAAGGCGTGATATATGTATGTATGTAAAAACTTTATTAAAGAAATACGATACGCATTTTTCTGGTAAGGTCTGCGTTGCTTCGAACTGAAGAAATCCTAAATTTATAATCTCCTAAATTTGAACTCAAGCGATTAAACTACCTAGTGGCAGGTGAAACCACGAGTGAATAACTAAACTAATAACCATAAATTTAAACTTATGAAATAAACAAGCAGTAATTTAAAGTTACACACAATCTTAGCACTAATGAAAAACTGAATCATGTAAATGAAGAAGCAAACTTTTGAATTATAAAGTTTTAAGCAGACACCGAGACGCCAAGTTAATTTCAGCTCTTGAATACTTTACTGCAGACAACTAGTTTTCCACTATTTTATATTTAGGTATCCTACTTTATTCAGAAGTTGGCGAACGTTTTTTTGAATAAAACATTTTATCCTACTTCTTTATCCTCACCTTTACTCACTCACGCTAAAACTACTGAATGATTTTCATAAAATTTGGCACACAGATAGATGGTAACTTGGATTAACATATAGGATAGTTCTTATCCCGAAAAAAATTTCCTGTGGGATGCAACGGGATTAAAACCGACATCCACGCGGTTGGAGCCGCGGACGCCCACTAGTTATTATTTATTATAATAAATGTGATGTTTTTTATAAGAATGGTTGGGAAGCCGTTTAAAAAGTATAAGTTCCAGTATTTGCATCGTTAAATAACAAATCATACAAACTCAGCAACGATACCACTATGCAAAAGACAATCGTTGTACATTCAAGCGCGTCTAGGCTAGAGAGTTTGGACTTTTAATCAATCTCACGCCCCATACGACTTACGAGTACATTGGTGGTTTGAATGTGTCACCGGACGTGAACTTGACTTTACAAGCTTTTTTAAACACTTGTACAAACTATGACGGAAAATTATGGAAAAGTGCAACAGTATATGTAAGGTGTAAAAATATTAGCTACATATATTTTAAAGCGTAAATCAGCCTTTGTAAATGAACAACTTTCACCAAGAAACATAGGTCGAAATATTTAAAAAAATTTTGGCCGTCCCATACAAATTGACTTGGTCGGTCGGTAATTTTGTCTAAGATATTACAAATAACTACACTTAATTTATCAATTACCGTTTTCTTCAGCCTCATTAGAAAACAAAAATAATGTTGCAAAGAAATAAATCAATATAATCTCAAAGCTGAGTAAGAAACAAACAATCTCCTCTCGAGTTAACAATCAGCTATCTGATACTTTGAGGACGGGAGTGGAAGCTCTGATTAGTCTTCCAACTCCCTCTTCGGGCTAACAAGAAAACTATTAGCAATTATCAGTAGGTAGTGATGGGAATTTCAATGGTATTATGGATTCTTCAACAGGAATTAACTTTCTCCTCAATCCAAAAGTTTTATGGAAGAGATCGATTTTAGCATTCTGGCTTGAACCAATACTAGTTTGAAATTTTCCAGCTTTTTGGTTTTCGTCATTTTAGTGCGATTTTATACCAGTTCCTGTGAGAGATATGCGATTTTTGAACAAAAAAGACTTTTCGGATGGAAGTAGCGTCGCCAGTATTAATAGCAAAAGTCGCTGGTTTAAATCCAGCCTTCGGTGGGAAGATTTTTTTTTCTGTTTATTCAGGTTTTAAATACGTTAGAGGTACCTACGTAAGATTAGCAATCTATTATCTATTTATTCTATTTGGGAAAAACCTGCAGTCTATAATTTTTCATGCAATGAAGTGAATAAGAGTAACGGTAACTACCTACTTTATTACGTTACCTATATGTACGTACGTACGTAGGTACTTTACGTTTTCTATGAATGGGCAAATAGAAAAATGCTGCTGATCGGTATAAATCTTAAGAGGTCTTTTGTCAATTTATTTATTCGTTAACAATATAAATTGTGTTCGAAATAACGTAAAATTACAACAGTTCAAGATTTAAAATACAATTTAACGATAAAATAAATTATTATAAGGTAAACTTTGATTCCGTATATGAGTAAAACGCAAAATACGGTGAGTAAATAATGAAACTAAAGCCCTTTTGTAGGTAGGTTACATAAACAGGACCTTACTACCCATTTTAATATTGGCAACATTTGCATAGGCCCTTGATGCCCATCACTAAAGACGTCGGCGTTTCAATCAATTTACAAGTCTGAAACGAGGCTCTTTGGCAAACATAGTTACAAACTTATAAAAACAGTTGGCATTCCTTGTTTCGACCGTAAATAAGGTTGCTGATGGGTGTTTTGTGAGTTCCCTAGTGTAGTTCCAAGTTGAAATGATAGGGAATGGCAGCGGTGAAGGCATGACGGCTGGGTAATTTTCATTCTTTGCATGTCTGCGGTTGAGACTGGTATACCATGGTGATTTTCAACGTGATATTATTTTTGACTTACAGTTGCTGCTTGTGATGTTTGAGATATGATTATCGTTCCTATCTTAGGAATTGTACTAAATGTAATAGGACATTTCGGTTGTCAGCAAAGTCAAGCATAAAAAAGCTACGATACCGTAGCAATGTGCTACAATGTAGATACTGGCTGCAATATTATAAGTAAAAAAGTTCACGGTATCATGAAAATGGAAAAATTTTCAAAGTAATGGTAACATTTTGACATGGCGTAAACTAATTCACCTGAATTTCTCCTAAAAGTTGTGGCTAAGTATACCTACGCGCTCTACGGGGGCGTATAAGGTTTAATCCACTCCCGGATATTGAGGCGTAACCTTGTCTTAGCAATAAATCCACCAATTCACCATTTCTGCCAAATCAAGACACTTAACTCCCCCGATACAGGCCGTAACATCAGACAGAGGAAATTTAAAGGAAACGCGGTCGTCGCGATGATTTTTCGGAGATGTGGATTCAAAGAAATTGCTAAATTATGAGTTTATCTTGTAGGGACTTGGATTTCGAGGAATGACGACGAATTGAATTCGCAGACAAATAAATTACGGAAATCAAGTGTTTTTACTGAATACCGTCAAAATATATTATAATCATTTCCGATATTTTTCCGGATCAATATTATACTTCTAAGGACTCGAATAAATACGTACTGCAGAATAGGTAGGAACCTCCAACAAAAGCGTACAACTGCAATCGTGTTATTATCGGGTTTTATGTGGTCATTATTTTAGGTATCAAATCATAATTTTTATTTCAGGTGTAGTTTTAGTATAGTTATAATATATAAACATAATCTTTATTGATCGACTTTTAATAAATGTCTACGAAGTTACAACAAATAAGCTACCACATAAACCAGTACACTAGCAGGTAACTTAGGCTGAGGCGCATAATGTGGGGGCTGTGTGGGAAAACAGAACCACGTCCTAAAGTACACAAAGCAGGCAGCGACATACATATTAATTTCAGGTTCATTTCAATATCAACAAGCGAATCAGCCAAGCGAACGGTTCGCTTACTCAGGGCTGCGTGCGCGCCCCGCACTTCAATACAATGTGTGCTGTGAAGCGGTGTAAGTCATAGTTGCAAGCGTTGTTTAGCTACCAGTTTGCAGTAACACTCCACAAAACTATTGAAAGGACGCGAAGGAAAACTGTTTACAGAACTAGCTCTCATCGTACCACACTTAGCCGAGGAACACACTGGACGCACGACGGAGCGCAAAAATATCGCAGCAGTCTGCCAAATCCATACTAGAAATGTCAATACCCATACTAAAACCGCTCAACCGCTGATAACGCAGCGCTATCGCAGTGTCATCCATCGAGTGCGGTTTTAGTATGGGGAGTGACATTTCTAGTATGGATGTGACAGACCGCTGCTATATTTTTGCGCTCCGTCGTGCGTCAAGTGTGTTTCTCGCCTTACGTTTAGTTGTTTTTGAAGAGTAGGTGAAAACATTTACGACAAAAAATAAAATAAAAAAAATAACAAACCAACTAGTAGAAAAAAGTTCGAGACTGAAAATTAATCACATAATTAACTATCTTATTTCTGTTTTTTTTTATAGCTTTGCCTTTTAAGTAGTAGTTACAACTTACACAAAAAATCTCTGTTATGTCCGTTCCTACTTGGTGATATGCCGTAATCAAACTCTTTCAATGCTTAAAAATTTTACTATTATTTCCTTGCTCAATTAAAGCACGTACCTATATTGTCACAATGACCAGAAAAAAACTTGCTACGGACGGAGTGAAGAGATTTTTTTTATAATGTATAAAAAGTATGCACAGCAGTTGCTTTAGTGGCCAGTGTCGGCAAAAATATCCAAAGATACGATTATACTAAGCGTGGAATTATCTACCTACGCTTTTGACCTAAATCCCATCAATGCTGACAGGTAGTCTCCAGCTCGAAAGCGTCACCAATAATTTTATGCATGAAATTCGCTTTGCGCGCGGATGTATTTAGTTTAAAGAGTCATCAGGGATCGGGGCTCAGTCTCGCCAGGATTTAATGTTCAAGCGCCTTCACCTCACGTATTTTATTTCAAAGTTGTTCCAGGTAAAAGTTTCCCTTCCCACAGAATGTTTGGTTAAAGTCGTACGCTCCGCTGAAATTTTCTGCATACGTGTTATTGTTAACTCGAAGTTCGTAGTCTTTTGAGAATATCAAGAAACTAAGTTGTGTATTAATAAAGGACGACGTTCGATTTTTCAGAAATTTTGTCTGTATTTTTGCAAAGTTACTGAGTGACTAAAAGCTAGCGGAAACAAATCCAGTTTCCGAAGGAAATGCACACACTTTTCTGCTTTACACAGAAAACGATTTTCAAATACTGCATGCAGCAGCTGTATTCAGTATCGAACTCTACTACAAGTAAATAGCCACTTTAACCAAATGAAAAAGATTTACATTAGCCATCGAAAACACTTCCTCGATTGAGCATGTTTTTTAAACTACATGTCTGTGTAAATGAAAAAAAAAAACTAAAGAAATTTTTTTTCATGATTAAAAACAAAGGGTATATGATATCATTTTGTTTTTATTAAAGACTTACAGATACAAAAAAAGGCTTAGTTTTTGTTGCATGTACCTAATAGCTAATAGGTACGTGTCTTGTCTTGTCTGTTTTCCAGTAACAAGAGAAATAGGTACCATACCCTGTAGCTAGACTTAGGTCCAACATCCTAGTCGTGCTTACTTGAAAGTAGCTTGTAACATGAACATGCTACGTGACACATATCCTGATGAATAAAGTGCTAGTTAAATACTAAGAATTAAGAATCTCCTTGGAAGCATTTCCCTGATTAAAGCAATCTATAGAATGCTGTGATCCCGAAAACTCCCTGCTCTGTAACTTCCTGCGGCGTAGATAACTTCACTTTGGATCAAACTCGGATGCACGCATGCAAATGAACCTGGATTTGCATGTAGCATGTTCGAGGATCGGGGCGAGGGTCACCCTGGAGCATGCATCGCCATAGTTCACCGCTTACGTAAACTTCTACATCGTAAATTAAACTTGGTGTAATTACACGTTCCGGTTCTCTTGGCAAGTTCAGGGGTAGGTAAACGTGAATCGATACGGTGTAAAGAAGTTTTGCCAGTAAATTTTTTTTAATCATATATTTTGCTAGAGAAATTGATTCAATCAAATTCATTGCCAAGTCATAGCTATCAAACACAAGCAACGAATCAATTCAATTAACGGATGTTACCTATACAGACAGATCAAATACGCCCTCTGTAATCAGACTCCCGGAGATAATGTCACAAAGCCCTCAAAATTAGGAGGAACCTTTATACGAGCAAAAGAAAGGGTTCCTTTGTGCCCTAACGAGGGTCAAGATCCTCGGCTAAGACCACAAAGAGGTTTGTGACGAGAAAAAGATTTTTAATGACGACTTTTGTTTTGGCGCCGAACATTCTGCCACGTACGCGGAAATTTGTTGGACGTGTTTGGTGAAACACGTTGTTTACATTCGCGCCGGGACTTCTTGATTGGAATATTGCCTGCAGGCTACTGCCACACATTGTTACAACTTAGGAGTGTCGATCAAAAGGACGCGTTTCATAAAATTTGGAAACAGTATGGAGTTTTTTTACGAAGTTTTACATGAAAAAAGAAAAAATGTTACAAAGGCAAACAGATTTAAATAATTTCATACCTCTTCAAAGTTAAACTTCAATAGAAAACAATAATATTCATAGCGAAATTTTCGTAAAACTTTGCCCGACTTTGTAATACAAATAGAAATACTGTGCTTGTTGATACAAAGTCTGGATAAATCGTGCCAACTTTACAATAACACTGCGCTGTAAATACGAGTATCCTTAAGGGGCCGAGTTCACAAAAACAGTTTAGGAAATAAGTACCTCCTGAGAGTACTGAAGAGACCTTCGAAGTTCAACCATAAACATAAACAAAACAAAAGTAGCTGAAGCCAGAATCACCCGTGGAGACTGTTAACTGTTTTGTACTTTACAAATTATTAGAAACATCCTCTTTTAGCTAATGGACTATCTATAGTGATGGGTAATTTGGAAAGATTTTTGTTATTGATCGTCGCGTTTCAAGAATATGGTCAAGATGTTATTTTTTCCGGACACTATACAGAGTAGAAGTTATCCCCTGAGGCTCTTCAAATTAATCAACTGATCATCTTTTTCCTAGGTACACACACACACACGTCAGGACACGAAAAAAAAATCAACCTCCCACACAAAATAAACTAACTGCATTTATTATGAGAGCAAAAAGCAACAAATAGGTATATGTAAACGTCAGTCGGTTCTCAAGTTTGTGAACAAAACTGTTTACCAGCTTCTATTTCAGGTCAAATGACGAGTGTCTTGGAGACGGCAGACATTGAATTGTTAATGCCACTGTGCGGTGTCTTGCCGGTGTTAGTGTTGCCAGCGAAAATTTTTAAAACCACGTCCTCTATACGTGACTCCATTTGCTTTGGGGTGGATGCATATAAACTAAGAAAATGTATTTTATGTAATCCGTTAGATACGTATACGATACCTACATGATAAATACGTATCCATAATTGAACTTACCTACCCAAGTGTTAAGGAAAAAATAAGTTTATAATTTGTACCAGACTTAGAAAAAAAGCATACAGATAAAATATATTTGCCTACTGATTTCAAATAAGGGTTTTTGTTTTGATGAACTAGGGCTGTTTTCCTTTCGAATCTTTGTCAAGTATGATTCAAAAGGTACTTAGAATAGTCATGTAGTGCACGTCAAATCCTGCTAAGTCACGTCTCAATTTTTTAAATTGAATGCGCTATTCGTATCCACTATAGCAGCTACCGACATCGTGTTGCAAATGGTACATGGTGCGGCAGGCAGCGCGCCGTCGGATCCTGCTGAATATGGCTGAATCGCGTAAACGCCTCCGCTTACAACCACCTCACAATCAGTCTCCATTCAAGAGGTGACAAATAGATAGAACCGCATGCAAAGTTTTCCCAGTCAGTATATTTTATTTGCATGGCTGAAAATTTGGTGAAGCCTAAAAAAATTACAATGATTAAAATTATTCTCTATACAAAGCCATAATACCTGAAGAAAATAGAAAAAATATTAGGTATTTAATTGTTAATGGATCATTATTAAAAAAAATCTAAATCAAAGAGCTTCCTTGTTGTTTTACATTTAACATAGATTGACAGAGCATTTCCTTGGTGTTTTTTAAGTTTCATGAGTTATTTTAGTTTGCCTTATGACAGCAAAAATGATTTTTTGAGTTTGTTTTCTCAAATCGCAAAACGAGCGTGAAAGATTTTCCTTCGGTGCATCGTTTGCTCTGAAGCCAACCGATAAAAACCTTCGCTGTAGAGACGGGAATCAATAAACGGATTAAGCGTTCAAAATCGATCACATTTCTTGCTCCGGGTTGTAATTTGTTTCAGAATTACTGCGATAGCTTTTTGCTGATAAATTGTATTGTCAACTTGATTCACGTATTTTGTGCTCTCGTCGTAGAGAAATCGAAGATAAAATAAGGGAAAAATAACATCGAATTCATATAGTAGATTGTTTCATTAAGTAATTTTGGAAGAGTTGACACAACTCAAAACTTACATCATGGAAAGATCTGCCATTTTATAGATTGTTCAAGACTAAGCTCATCTCAAATAGCATTTCATTAGTAAGGAAACATCACACAGATAAACTTTCAAATAACTAATACACCAGAGGACGTGATTGACATAAGTAGGTAAAAGTGGCACCAATCCATTACATTTTGCAATAAAGTTTACCTGCGGCAGGAATGGGGAGACATATTGTGAACGTGAGCCACATTGCTGATATTAGTGCTGTGAAATATGGCTATAGAGCCACGTTCTCATTCTCGTTCGTACAACATCAAGATCTTGGCAAGAGAATCACTTTTTTTACATTGTGTTCAATTAACCTAGTTGAATTACAAAAGATGTGATAATATCATCCCAATGCAATGGGCCATTATGTTTTCATGTCAGTGATTATAAACGCAATAAATAGTTTATTATTAATAAAATAAAGCGAAATAATAAAGTACCCTTCAATGTACTTTCCCACGAGATGTGATGTGGTTGGCGAATGAACTCACTTTCCTGAATCTCATAAAATAATAAAATGTCATAATCCGCTAACAGCCCTTAGAGATTTGTTTTACTATGGGTCTGGGGAAATAAAACAAAATCAGGCTCCCCGATACAGGGATACCTCCAATCCCGGCTTTTTATTACTTTCATAATCCGAGTTAGGAGGAGCTCTTGCAGCCGGGCCGTAAACATGTTGTTTAGCTCAACAAAAGCTGCCCTTTGGAAATTATCCACCACCCTCAGATTTATTATGGAACGGGATATCAAATTTACAAGCAAATTTGTTGGCGGTTTCAGTGGGGTGGTCTTAAGTCCGACTGAGAGGTGTCCATTTCTCAAAGGCTATGTCTTTGTAGTAGGTACTTCTCATATTTTATTTAGAGTGAATATTGAATTTATAAGGCGTTGGCTTACAAGAGGAATATGTTTTTTTCTATTTCGACAGTTTTAAATGATGAATACTTTGTGTTTTCCCTAGACAATGAAATCGTTCATGTAACTATTTTTGTACTGTTGGTTACATTTTATTTCAAGAGCTGATCAATCCGTTCACTTAAAAGGGTGATAAATAACAATAAAGACGACAAAACACTGAAATACTTCCAAGTTCCAACTTTGTTAGTGATCTATTGATATAAATAAGGTGTAAAACTATTAGTTGCAAATATATTAAGGTGTAAATCAGTCAGACTATAAAACTGAACAAGTTTCTCCAAGGAACCTAAGTCCAAATATGATATTTTTTTTGGACCTGCCATACAAATTGACTTGATCGGTCGGTAGTTTTGTATAGGAGGATCATTTTATTTTCATATTTCGACCTATGTTCCTTGGGGAAAGTTCTTCAGTTTCATGGGTTGGTTCACTCCTTAAAATAATTGCAGTTAATTTCGTTACAGCCTGTATTGGCACTTAGATTAAAATGTAAATACATAATCTTCACCAAACTGGATGAGCCATCTTGTTTTTCCCTGAAACGCAACATTTTTCGGTAAGTAATATTAATAAAAGTTATTGTTTTGTAGTCGATTAGAACGAACATCGACTCGTCAGGCGAGCAAACGGGCGGCGCGTGATCCACATACCAACACTTTCATTGAAGACAACTATCGTAGGAAAATATGAAATGAGACCCTATGTGATGGTTGCCAATGAGCTTCCATTGTGATTCTGCAAACGAAACTATGATTCCAAGGAAATTATGGACGGAAGGATGTTGATTGTTCTTTTCTAATTCTTGATGTGAATGAAACGTTCCTAGGCAGTATCTAAACTGAAATTACGAGTTAAGTATAATTGTCGTAGGCCGCACAAAGCCTGCTGATACAATTCCTACGGAAATACTTTAAAAAGATACCAAGATTACATTTTTGATTTGCTTTTGAAATGACAACTTTTACGAATATATCTATATATAGCGTCCGGATGTGCTGTTAATCCAAATCTGCAAGGCATCGGTATCATGACTATTTCATGATCAAATGAGTGCCTCGATGACAGAATAATCATGACTCTCTTGTTTTACCTACTAGGCAAATCAGACATGAAATCCTATCTTCATAAATATTGAAAATATTTCAAAACAGATCGCATAACTGAATGTTCATCCATCCATCTACGTGCAGGTGGTTTCAGTCACGCGTATGATGGATGACTCAATTACCCCTTGAATTCTCCTCCAATATAATATAAACTCTGACAAAACTGTCCTGCTTCTCATTTTCTTTGGAGATCATTTGCAATTCAGAGTGCTCAGCAGATTTGCCCCCGTCAAGACGAGTAAGAGATTCACATCATTATTGATATGATAGAAAATATATTTGTCATTATTGACGTGGTAGGGTGATGATAAATGTCAGGTGTTTAAATAACGGGTATGAGTGTATTTGATTATCTACAATGTATTTTGGAGTGAAAAAAAAAACAATAATTGACAAGTGAAGAAGAGCATTTTCGTATTTTAGTGAAGATAGCATCATCTCGTAAAGCCTTCAGCGCCATACAAAAGGCGACTCTATTTACCAAAATTTTATTTTATGGCTCTTTTGTTAACAATAACAAATACAATTACATACATACATACATACATATATCACGCCTTTATCCCTTGCGGGGTAGGCAGAGCGTAAACAGCCTTAAGAATATGGCCGCTATCGCCACGTTTGACATTTTTGAGAGTTGTTTTCCAAGGATGTTTCAGAAAATTTGTGTATCACTATAGAACACAATTATATTCCATCTATTGTCAGCTAGAGAAAATTATTGAAAAAATTGAAAATTTTATTAAACATAGAAGGTCTAATTACCTAGTAATATTTGTAATTCGGTTACAAACATCCAAAAAAATATCTTCAAAAAAAAACTGTTATCACATAAATCTACAAGGAAATTTATTCACAGATACTAAAAGGTCGGATCATCAAGTAGTAAATTTTAGACACGCAAACCTGACTTCCGAGATAAAAAAGAATAAGTTAAAATGAGAAAAGTTCCATTCGGTTATGAAAATGAAAAGATCACGCTTATCTCCGCGGAGCATACTACTTTTTGAGTTACGTTTCACGGGGACTTCTTATTAAAACTGTTTCCCTTTAACTCTTCTTCAAAAGCAATACTTTTCTATATCTAAAATAGGTATATCAAACAACGTGAATTACGGTGTAACAATTTAAATCGGAAGTTTTATGTATAAAATATAGACAAGGATTAAATCTATAGAAAAATATATTGAAACATGTCATATTTCAACTAGGCACTACCGATTTGTTTTGATTTTTATGTGACCCAATAACCGAAACCACATTGTGTAGGTACTTTATGGAATATCGTTTTGTTCGCATGAAATATTCGAATTACTTTTCAATTTTAGTATGAAAATGAAATCCGAACCTAGAAGTGAAGCGCGAGTGACCCGAATGTGAGATGCTGCGATTGTCTTGGTTAGAATTATAATGGTTTGCCTTTGCATTACAAAATTAAAATTCGCTGAGCGAATTTCTTCCCAAGTCGGGTATAAATAGGGGTCTCTCGCAATTTGCGAACTGAATCCTTCCGTTAATTATACTCCCGCCAACTTCTGGATGGTGTTAACGTTGAACAATTTCATAATTATAATTGTCGGCGTTTTTTCCTGTGTTTTATCGTCTCCGTTAAACTTTTGAACTCTATGACATCTTTATTCTCATCTTCATCATTGAAATAAAAAACAATAAAGCATTTAGTACTTATTGGGATTTATTGCACTCGCAGTGCTAACTGTTCTCATATATGATAATATATATTTTTTTCAATTTCTCAGTTTCATTTAAAAGCATTACTCTCATTTTGAACAACGGCGCAATTGTAAATAGATATTGCTACTTTATGTATCTAGGTTAAATACGGTTCACATTATGCTTAGTATGCAAATGTTCGTATCTTCCAAATGTTGACTCAAGCACCCACAAGATAACCCGTTCCGTCATCGTAACCCTGGGTTACAAGGGTCAATCTTCGCAGGGCGGTCCCACATTAGCCTCCTGACTGACCCCAGAGGAAACGGCCAAGATCTCACTAATGGACCCATTGATTTCCCGGAATCAAACCCACGCCCCTCATTCCTTTTGACAGCCCTATTGTTACACACGTTGAGGAAAGGTTATTTTTTTCAGGCGAGAAATAGTTTGTGGATAACTGTCTGTCCGATTGGTGATTTCCTGTTTTCCTAGAGGAAAAGACCCTCGTTTAGTAAGAGGAGTATAGGCGAAAATAAATATTAGTGCGAAAAAAGTTTGTTCCTGTTGAAATATTTATTTTTGACCTATGTTTTTTGTGCAACAGCTTTATAAACAAAAAACAATTTCTGCTACTAGCAGAAATTAAAGCAGATAGAGCAAATAAAGTGATGACTTGTTTTTTTTTAATGAACACAGCCGTCAAACTAAATTTTGCATTTTAATATCAACTTTACAGATTTCGTTATCCACATCAAAATATTTTGTCACTAAGTAGGTACCTACCAGAAATTACAATCAGATGTTTTCAGACGGGCAAAAGTAAATTTTAACAAGACGTGACATCGTGCGCTACATAATAATCTTTCAGTCCAAAAAATCGCATTTTCAATCACTGATGCGGCCTTCTGTGATCTGTCAAACTCTCATTAACCAGTAAGAGTGGACTGCAAACAGGACCTTGTATTTGTGCACTCCAGTCTATTTGAGCAGTTTGATGAGCCGATTGTCAGGGGACGTCCACCAATTAGTGCGCGGTTGACTCAGCCTTCCTGATTAATTCACCTGGCCGACCAACCAATGGTAAAGGCAGGGAAATTCTGGGTCATCTAATGCGATGTGCAACGTCTGCAGTGAGGAATAGCTGAGGAGAACGGCTGCACTAGAGGACCAGAATATGTCTAAGGTTGATCCCACACGTAAGTATGGGGAGTGACGTTTCTAGTATGGATCTGACAGACCGCTGCGATATTTTAGCGGTCCGTCGTGCGTTACTTGTGTGATGCCTCCATGGTGTACCACAAGGCTTATCAGGGCATCTCTAATCACAGAATTCTAGAGGGTTCTGTCAATCCCCAAATCAATATGAAACTAATTTACTAACCCGCAAATAATTACTCAGCATGAAATTGCACAAATAAGATGCAATATGCAGAGTGAGAGCACATTATAATTTTGCAGAACAACATGCAGAAAACTGGCTAAAAAACCTCGATATAGAGATCTGATCCAAGCAGGGATTGCCATACGCTATGATGATTATAATTTTTAATGTTCATAAATCGCCGCCATATTATGACAAGCGAAACAATGGAACCTATTCTTGGAATTGCGTTGGTATCATATATACCAGTATCAGTTGGACCCATAAATGGCAAAATTCAGAAACTGTTATGTTAACAGTAGTAAAAAGCACAATTAATTACTTGATATGAAATTATAGTATTGCATTTTCAGCGGACTTTTGAATGCATGGAATTTAATTGGCGCTAAAATTTTCAATCCTGTTTCATTAATCCGATAAAACGTTATTTTGTCACGGTACATTTTGTTCATATGATTGTGTTCAATTACTAAATTGAATAAACATGGAGTATTTAAAATCAAATCAGGTAAGTAATTTGATTTATAACTTCTATATGTGGTGTATAGAACAGAACTTCTAATAGTGATACGGGTGAGTGCATGCTGAACATGAAACGAAACAACTTTCCCTTAGGAATCAGTCTACATATTTTATTTTGTATGGGAGATTGTAATTTGTTAATCGGTTCCTCGCAGTTCGTACTAAAAAAAAATATGGCGTTTACTGAAATATTTTCATAGGAATTTGTTAATATTCGTGGTTTGAAGGAACCATCAGGATTATGACCGCTGTCTCTTACACCCTGTCCTAATGAGATGACTAATAACAGTTGAAACTAGTTTTTAGTAGACCTAGTTTTTACCATATTCACAAGCATATTCATAAAAAGTAAAAGGTATGTAGTACCTACAGAATTTTTGTGGATATTATTGCGCACTTATCTTTTGACAACTTATCAGACTTATTTTTAAGTACCTATTTGTGATTTTGTTTCTTTTATAGCCTTTGTTTTATAGTTAAAATCCCTCAGAGGTACAAGTCACGAGTTCAATTTACTTCTATAGCACTCTCTTAAGATTTATTTACGATTACTTAGTACTACGCGAGGTGGGTCGAATAACAAGCAACTCCAACTATAGAGGGTAAGTTAAGAACCTATACATAAATCTGATAAAGCGTATTGTATAAGGATTCATCGTTTTTTGTGTCTTTACGCAATGAAAAGTATGCTTAGCTAAGGTATAAAAGTACCAATTCGATCTTGATCACTTGGTAATACCTGAAAAGATGTGTTTTTTAAGTTACATAAATACGTTATCTAGTATTTCTGGGTAGGATATTTAGTCAACGGACAACCTAGTGATGAGGTTCATTGTAATGTGACAGCTAAGCTGTGATTAGCTCCATTAGGATTACAAAAAGTTTTTAAGCACTTTAAATTTTTCAAACAATTTACCTCCAATCTGTGTGTTATATCGCAAAAATACGATATCTTTTAGCAAAGCAGAACCCAAGTAAGTAACTATCACTAACAGCTACAACGCTGAGAGTTAAATTAAACTTTGACAATGCATTTAAAAACTTAAACTGAAAAATTCCCTCAGGAACAACACAAAGACCGCATTCTACCAAGTTACGAGATTCTCTCACCACATAAGTCTAACTTTGAAAATGTACGGTTATGAATCTCGACTAGAAAACGCCACTGAAAAACTATAGCACCTGTCAGTAAAGTAAGAGAATATAATTACAAAAGAAAAATATATAAAATATAAAACTTGTAGGTGAAAAGTATAGGTACTAAACACTGAGCTAAGCTTTTAGGCCAGCAATCGACATTAGCATTTCAAGAAACATAGTTACTTTTAAAGTGTTAAAAAAGTATTAGTATAACATAAATACATGTATGCTTGTTAACACAAAAATTTTGAAACAATCTCAAACTCTTCGAACAAATTTAAAAATGGGAAAATAAGGGCCAAGACATTTTAAATACCTCGAAAAGCCATCGAATGCCCTCCGATTACCGCTCCGCGCGACAAAACCAAACGCCTATCTGTATGTATGAAACAACTAGCACAAGTTTCGTAGAAGCATTTTCAGAAGCAACATTATGGAAGTAATAAAAGAGTGGAGAGTGTTCGTGTTTTATATTAGGCGTGTAATGTGTATGGCACGATGTTTATAGCAGGGCACTGCAGAAACAAAGCCCTCTCTCTTTGGTCGGGTAATGGTCGTTACAGTCTTGTGGGTAACTGAGACTTAAAAAGGCCTTTGTGCACTGTTTCTGCTTTCTTTGTGTGTTTTATCTTGACATCACCGTAGTTTCCTAGTGGGCGTAATATATTGAGATGTGAGTACTTACTTATAGGTACGACATTTGTCTCTATATTTTATTTGGAAAATAGAGAAAGAAATACTACCTATAAAATATTTTCTTGCATCCCAGTCTCATCCTAGATCTTTTATGTTGACACATCTAGACGGAGGCGACAACTAAAATGTCAGCATAAATTGTGTCGCAGTCACATAATAAATTCATTGTACCCGGGAATAGACTGCTAAAAACCGTAAGCACATAAATAAGGCTTACCTCAAAAACCGGAGCTGAAATAGGAAGGCCACACGTTATCACAGTTTGGGCCACCTGCGTTTAGGTTCATATTTAATTAACAAAGTGAATTTATTTGAACTGGATGTGCCAGTGTATACAGGGTGTAAAAAATGACCTGCGAATATTTTAAGGGGTGAACCAGCCCACGAAACTGAACAACTTTCCCCAAGGAACATAGTTCGAAATATAAAAAAAACATGGGCCTCCGTATGGCAGGTCCAAATATTTTTTCATATTTCGACCTATGTTTATGGTTTTACACCTTATACACTACAGTCTGAAATTGTTCTCCTTTTCTTTTTGTTTGCGACACCGTACATGACTTACGTAAGAGAAAAAAATATATTGTATTGAAAAAAATATTGATAGTATAGATGGGGTTTATGATAACTACTAGATACGATTGATCAATATCAAACATCATTTCAAAGTACAACTTTTGATCGTCATACCTTGTTAATTATAATTTTTGTTTACAAAAATCGCATCCTAGGCCCGTATTAAACAGCACTCAACTCTGAGGTCGATATCAAACGCGATATTGGCATGAAACACGGTCAAGCAGTAGGTACTAAATGACATCTCAAGATGCACTCTAGATCGATTTCAGAGTTGAATGTGGTTTAGTAATACGGGCCTTTAAGAAAGATGACATTTTAATAATGTAAAAATAATATTTACAAATCTTCAAAACAAAACATTTTTCATGCTAAATAGAATATCAGCTAAAGTCATAACCCCAAACTTATATTAATTAATAATCGGTTCACACCATTAATTTTCCTTATCTTCATAGTTGTCGTTTCTAGTACCAGCCAATTTGCGACTTTAGCAGCTACCTACAAGGCACACACACAATCTTACGACGCCGCCTTAATTGTATTGAGTCAATTAGCATACGAAATTTCATTTACGGCCCGTAGTAATTACTCGCTACACTCTCGTAGCGTAGGTCTATTACGGTACATTGTAGCTCCTCACAAGGTGAAATTGAAATAATTTGGAGAAACTTGAGAAATTCCCTGAATAACAAGTCAAAGTCTTTCTTCTATGTGCAAGTACATACTGCCTGCTTCTTGAACGAAGAAAACAAAAAAAACATATACAAAAAAATTAAAAAATATTCTGGTTCCTCAAGACGGCGGTGGCAGTAGTAAAGGCAGCAACTGTGCGAAACCGGGCGTGTTGCAAGTCTTTCATAATAATCACAAGGTATTATTTCTTTGAACTTTAGTAATTATCAGCGGTGAAACCGTTGGCCCTATAATCAAAGTCGGCTAAATTATAAATTGTGATTAAATTAAATTCCCTTTGGCTATTCGGTGCACGTTTCGCCCAATGTCTTTGTTACTTGAAAGAGTTAATTATTCACATAACCGTTCTTGACTCTAATAAGGACTCGCCGTTAGAAGCCGGTCGTGGTCTGCAATCTGTTCTCTTGATTATACGGTAGGTACTACTGCGCTTTGGCAGGGAATTAAGTCAAGATTGGTCTTCTGCTTTTACACAAATGAGGAAAACGAAAATATAAACGGAATTCGTAGAGGCTACGTTTGTTATCGTCCAATCAATGTATTTTTTAAATTTGCAATTCATTGTGTCCATAAATTGAAGTCGGAGTGGAACCTCTCAGTATACTGTTATATTTTCCAAACAAAAACAAATGATATAAACATACATACATACATACATATATCATGCCGTTATCCCTTATGGGGTAGGCAGAGCGTTAACGGCCGTAAGAATACGATCGCTATCGCCACGTCTGACATTTTTGAGGATTGTTTTCCAAGGTTGTTCCAGAAAACATGTGTATCACTATAGTGACAGGTTGTCAGCCTGTCGCCAAAAAAATGTCCAATACCCCCGAGTCCCTCCCTTAGTCGCCTCTTACGACACCCGCGGGAAGGATGTGGGGTGATGCTATTCTAAGCCGGCATCACACGGACTTGATGATGATGATATAAACCTATTGGTACTTAATTACTTTGGCCGTTACAGCTCTTTCCATATGCACCAAATTTTAGTCAAGACCATGGACAGATTATGAAAAATTTATAAAATATTGAATCACATTGACGGAACACTAAACCTACTACCAGCTACCTTTATTTTGATAGCCTAGGCAACTGGCAAACTGCTGGAACAAAGGTATATTGTTCGTAGACGGAACAAATTTCACAGACGCAGATCCAAAGCGGGTATACTGACTTTGTTTGCAACTCAAAGAGCGAAGCCGAGTGCGTTATAGGATATTGGAATAAAGCAAATAAAAATACGCTCTATATGCATGTAAATCGCCCAGAGGCTGCTGCGAATACAGATTGATACTAACTTAACATCTGTATATGATATTGCAGTGCAGTTGGCAACGCATTGAAAGCAAAGCAAAGCAATTTTATTTCTATATCTATTTTATGTGTGAGTTTCTATGTCAATTTCACATCTATAAATTTGTTATTTGGTCCTCTATAAGCTTGTAGTATAACTTATTATATACTAAAATAGGAAAGTACGTATGTAATCGAATGTTTGGCGCTAACAAGTAAAATATACGGTAAATCACAATTAGACTGCATACAGAGACTCCTACTCCGAAGTGTCCTTTCTTATGTACCTGATCGGAAAAATAATTTAAATCTATGACTAGATTGTTGGTTGGAGGTTTTGTCAATTACCGTACCGTTAAAGGCCTAATATTAAATATTTTGGTATGGTAATGTCGTCAATGCATTATACATGAGGAGATTACATTACTCGTAGATGTATGTTATTATGCATAATACTGTTTATTTTCTCATAGATATGGACATTGTCGAGATAAACATTGGCTTGCACAGTAGGTATCCATCTCAAACAATGTTCTTAGTTATTCTTAACACATAAAAAATCCATATGAAAAATCTCAAAAAAAACTATTAGAATTTTCTTATGATAAAATTACTGTTTAGGGTAGATGGCACATACATACATATAAACACGACTCTTTCCCAGAAGGGTTGGCAGAGACTACATCTTTCCACTTGCTACGATCCAGACATACATAGGGTAGATGATCCCTTGAAAATATTTCACTATAATTATTAGGTCAAAGAAAACGTTAAAAATTTTAAAAATGTCTTATAGTTAATTAATTAAAAATATCAAGATGAAAGGAAAACTCCTGAAGAAAAGAAGATTTCTAGTGCTGTCTGTTTCGTAGCCACTTAGACTCTAACTTTCAGTTGTTGAAGTTGGAAGTTGAAGGCGAGAAAGAATTTCTGCCGCATCTTTCACTGCATTTGCCAAGCACTAATATGTTTTAACAATAAATTGTGCCCACATAATGCTTATGTAAGTTATTTATGTCTTGTACATTTTCTCACAAAACATCGCAGATAGGGTGACCCTTAAAGTGAAAGAAGATGCTTTGGCTGATAATATTATGAAATGTCTATGAGTAGTTTTCTTAAAATTTTCCGTAAGTTTTTTTGTAATCAACTAATAAGCTTGATTAAAACCAACTTTAATAGAAGATTTCTGATTATTCCAGGATCGAAAGAATAACTGTTTACTGCTTGATTAGTTTCTCATTTTGAATGGTCACTTAGGTTAAGTTCTCCAACTATTTCTCTTTTGAAGCATCGATAGTAGGTAACTAAAGTTATATGGGTACGGGTGAGTTACAAGCTAGCATTTCAATGTAGCGGCCTTCCTCTAAATCAAAATAAATTGAGATGTACGACCCTGTCATATGGTTACAACTTGCTTGCTGCCGTAGTTTAGCAATGTTAGCTCGATTTGGTACACATAACTATCTTCAGGGGTTGGATGTTAACATGTATAGGTATTTGGTACGTTTGTTTACCTATGACATGGAAAATATCAGGGATGTTTATTTATATGTAGAACTGTCCTTACTTATTTGCTAGTATAGAATCGATAAATGACTATGAATCTGTAGGTACTCGTCAATCGTGAATTCATTCTCTCTCTCTTTTCGTGTGGGTCACTGAGTCGTCCAACGACCCAATGAGTTCATTGATTTGCTGATACTGTGTTTAATCACTTTCAAAGACAGCTAATATGCTGAATGCTGAAAATACCTAGGCTATGGAAACAGGGCTTCATTTTAGGTAGTAAGCAGTTTAGGCCTGTTTTTATATGATTTACCTACTTTAGATTAGCGAATGAAAGTGGTTCTAACAAAGAACCCTGAGGAACTCTTTAATGGATAGGTTAAGTCGTAATTTATGGCCATATATCATAATATCATCAATGTTGACCACTTGAAGAGATTCCATTGGAAGATTTGGTGCATGCTATTAACACCAATAGCTCTAAGATTATCCAATAGTACCTATCTTATCGCCGAGGCCTTACTAATTTGGGTGAATTAGATTAGTCTTGTTGCATTACTGCCAATAAACGCAGATTGCGTACCGGAATGGAGCGAGCCATTTAATAATAATAGAGACAGAATATGAATAATGACGCTATTATTTTGTTCACATCGTCAAATCAAAAGGCAAAAAACTCAGTATTAAGCAAAAGTTGCAAATACATGATACGAGTAAAACAAAAAAAAAAGTAATTTTATAAGAAAAGCGTTTCCAAAGATGCGCAAACAATCAGAACTTGTTCCACTCGATAGAAGAACACTACGAGCAGCTTACTATACAAATCTTGGTAACCATTAGATTTTTCTCATTATTTTTATAGTAATCTGTGATACTTTTACGACGACGAAAAGAAGGTATATGGTTTTTATTCGCAAACATTTCTTTACGCGAACCTTACAAATCTATGTATTTATAACTGCCGTAGAAAGTAAGTATGAATATAAGGTCAAGCGGTTACAAAAGGTTTCAGCAAATTGAATTAATTTTCCTTAAATAACAAGATTTTCAATTAATTTGTGTTTTCTTTAAAGAGACAAGGTAAAAAGGTTTTTATTCCTTCAGAGGTGTGTCAACGTAATTTGAAACAACACTGTGGCAATGAAAAGATTGAAAAATATTCTGGAACACGATTTAGAGTTTTTGTTCATACTACATGTATATACTATTGATTTAATATTATAAATTTGAAAGTAAATCTGTCGGTCTGTTGGCCTGTCTGTTTGCTACGTTTCCACGGCCAAACCACTGAACTGATCTTCATGAAATTCGGCAGAGAGATTACTATAGATATCGAGAACGGATACTAAGATATGGCACAAAAGCAAATGTTGTCCAGCTTGATGGTCTGCTTTTGTTGTCAAGTAGACATTAAAGGTTTTGAGTATTTGATGTAGACCACCACCAGGGATAGGTAATTTAAAGAATGTTTGTTTTTTATCATCCTTTGTGTTTTACGGTCGTTCCCATGATACAGGATTCGCTGTTATTTCCCATGCGACGAAACGACTGCTATTTTTTCAACACAAGCGCCCAATCCAATCCTTTCGATCGCAACACGCTCGTGTGAATTGGTTAGTGGACTGCACCTGCGGCAGATAGCCTCGGATCAATTTCTGCTAGTGGTTTTCAAATTTAAAATTTTGTCTGGTTTTTTTGTGTTTTGTGTGACGAGAGAGCCCGTGCTTTGTGTGGCGAGATAGCTAGTATAAACAGAGCAAAGCATATTTTACCTTACTTTCTTCAAATAAAAGCTTGTGAAATATTAGCTAAAATTTAGAATAGTACCCAATATACTTACAAAAGTGAAACGGCCACTTACAAAAGTAAGCCAAAAAAGTAGGACAATAGTACTACTATTAATTCTATTGGATGTTGATTACAGCATCTTGTTTCATTGTGTTCGGCCATTACATAAAGCTCTTCTTGCGTGCTTTTGACTTTTTCGAATTACTTGTTTACATATTTTTAATATTATATGGATTATCTACACCTGCGTATGAACGAAATCATTAAAATTTTTCACACTAACTCATGAACGTACCTTTAGTCCTAGGATGGAAGCAAGGTTACGCTAGTATCAATATAATATCATTGGTAGCAAGTCTCAACAATAAAATAAGTACTGGCGGATCGCACACTTGACGCACGGCGGATCGCTAAAACACCGCAGCGGTTTGTCAGATCCATACTAGAAATGTCAATCCCCATACTGAAACCGCTAAACTGCTGTCAAAGTAGCGCTATCGGAGTGTCGTCCGTCGAGTTCCGTTTTAGTATGGAGAGTGACGTTTCTAGTATGGATCTGATAGACCGCTGCGACATTTTTGCGCTCCGTCATGTGTTAAGAGTGCGATTTGCCATCTAAATACGCGTCAGCGTGTTCAGCCAAGTTCAAGCATAGAACTGGCAGCCCGCGCCGGGTGTAATATAATATTTTTCATGAACGTACGCATGGGTAGAATTACTCTAAATCCGCGATACATCTATGAGTTTCTAACAAATACGTTTGCTCGCAATAATACCAAATCTTTAATTTTAGTTCACTGGAATGGAATTTTAAAATAAAAATTGCAAAACCAATACCATATTTCTTGAGAAAAATATTTCGGATGATCCGGCATCCGCGTCCACGGGCGTCCGCCATGTTGCCATGTAAAATACGGATCTCCTGGGAAATTTATTTGCGGCAGGCTCCTAAGCCGCCATAATGTGCCTTCGATGCGCCGCCCCAGTCGGAATTAGTTGGTGGAAAAACTGGAGGACATTACTGCCATTATGTTTGGGTTATATTAGGTACCTTTTTTTTCTGAATGCTTTGCGAATACTGAAATATTTATATATGGCCGGACTGTATTTTGGTACCATTTTGTTGTTGAGTACAGTAAAATTAAGACAGGTTAGTTTCATAATTACATTAGGTACCTTATTTTTGGGAAATATACAGATGAAGCTGAAAAGAACAAGCTTAAGCTTTTTGTAATTTTAATTTCGCTGCATCTCTTTAAAAAAGTGTTGTTTGCCGTGCTGTATAAAGTCGAATATTTGGTGAAAAATTAAGTCTATAAACCATCCAACCAACCAACTAGGTGCTTGAAAATGGTCTAGAAACCTGTCAAAAAACCTGCAAGAACAAACTGTAGGTGTAGAACAGAGCTTCAGGCTTCACGACGGCTTTTTACGACGCGATCACGTTCATGAACAAACACGTTGAAAAGTTTTAATGTGAGTTTGTTTTTGAGCTTGTCGCTGTTATTTTATTTTCTTTTTATTGCAGTTGAGTTTTTAGAACAGCCAAGGTTCGAAATGTTCGGCTTTTTACTAAGTTTGTGTTTCTCGGACTTTTAAATTTAGGTAAACTGTGTGCCTGGGCGACGATTTGTAAAAAGTTTACAGTTTCAAAACAGACTTTACGTATTTCAGCGAACGGACGGCACTTATCAATTTACCACAAAGTCTTTTCGTTTTCTTCTTTTTGTGTGGTACAACGAGTCGTCCAACGACCTAATGAACCTTAGTGTCAGAACTTTTACCCGCCTTCTACAAGAAGCAGGCTGCTGACATGGTTGTGTAACCACCGCCGTCTAAGTAATCATAGACAGCAACCGGGACCTACGGCTTAACGTGCCATCCGAAACACGATCTTTCTCGTAAAAGCTGCCATAGCGATACGGTCGAGCTTCTATTAGCATTCAACTGCCCAAAAAATGCTATTTCATCATACTTTCAGATTTAAAGGGGTCAATAGCACAAGAGTGGAACGAATGGTCCCAGTCCTGCCCGCCGGGAACGTATTACCCAATTTATATTTTATGCAATTTGTCATAATCATAGCAACGTAGTAATTGCAACTTGGCCCAGGACTAGTTTTCGTTCTCACTGTTTATCAATGGGACACTGCACTTGATAATCTAAATAAAAATCAATGAAATGAAAGAAAGTAAAAATTCTTTAAGATAGGTAGGATCGAAATTTATGTTTTTTTTACGTATCACATGCAAATTTTTAGTGCTTTTAAGTAGATACTGACTTTAATAAGGTTTCTTGCTGCAAATATTTTGAAGGTTCAATCAGCCCATGAAACTGAATTTCAAGAAACATTAACAAGGACGAAATATATTAACTCCCTTACAACTTGACTTAGTCGGTCGGTAATTTTGTATGGGAGGTAATTTTTTTGTCACATTTCGACTCTTATGTCAGTGGTTGATATGCTTATGAGGATTGACGCTTTTGTCGGTAAGACAAAGTTAATAGGTTATCTATTTGTAAAGCAAGGATATTATATAGTAAAATGACATAAACAAAAAAATAAGGTAACACTTTTTATTTCTCTATTCTATGTTTTATAGACTAGAGGAAAAATATTCTTTGGAATGTACAAAAGCGATGCTTACAAAGATAATGTGTAGCTACTTACTTGCTATTACTTTGGACGGTTTTGTTCAGTGAGTCACTAAAATGTAACATGGTTTACAAAATTTACAAACTTTTGGTTCTTATTTAATTAATTTGCGTGATTTCAAACTATTAGACACTGCAATTAAAACTCTTATTTACAATTGGACCTACCTAATGTACTTATTTACCTAATCGTATATATACCAATCTGTCTCTCATAGAGAACCACTTAGATTATATCATAAAAAATACAATACTTCATCTTACTTATCTAATACCCTCGTATAGTACAATTATAATAATTTATCCCATAGTCAGGGGATCACGTTATATGTATCCTGATTAAGTATGCCATTATAACGATGATCCAAGTAGGCGCTGACATAATGTTTCCTGAAAAATAAATATAATTATGGGTGGGTAAGAAAACAAAAAAACCAAAAAATTATGTAAGCTGAAAACAGAATAAAATTTTTCTATTTTATTTTATTCTACTGAGAGTCATATCATTATAAAACAATAAAAAAGACAGTCTTAGCTAATCAGCCACAATCAGTACAAAATTAGCCAGATCCCACCCCCTCTATGAACTTCGTGACCCAAAAGTCTTCTCCGTCATGTTTTTAAACGAAAAAAAATTTAGGTCTTTTTAATTTTGACTAAAATTTTGTCTATTAGATTGCAGCTTTCGTGGGAAAATATCAATGTAGCGTTTTCAAACAGTTTGCTCTTGCACTAAAAATTGTCGTCAAGTTGAGAGTTAACTAGGAAAAAACTTTATAGTAAAGTAAATAACTTACCTTTGTCCTTTGCTTGAGAATTCCCTGAATTCGGCGGGTCCGGTGTAGTAGGTGGAGGATCTGTTGATAAATTTATAACTGATTAGTCTCGGATTCCCTTTATCGTTTTGTATCCTTGATTTCATATTCTATGATGACGGCTTAGAATAGCATCACCTCATTTCCTACCCGTGGGTGTCGTAAGAGGTGACTGAGGGACTTGAGGATTTCAGATGTATTACGACTTTTAGGCGACAGGCTGACAACCTGTCACTATAGTGATACACAAAATTATCTCAAACGGCCCTCTATATTTGTTAGAGTTGCCGACATCGACCGTATTTTTGCAGCCGTTAGCGCTCTGCCTACCCCGTAAGGGATAAAGGCGTGATTTATTAGGCATGATGTATGCATGTATGTATTTTATATTCTACATTTTTTACTCACCTCTGTAGAATATATCCCTCTTTCTGCTAAAATAGTTTGCTAAGGGAACCTGCATGTCACACAGGATTTCAACCGTCGGCGGTAGAGTGTCTGTCTTAACGATCGAGCTTGTCACGATGGTATATCGGTCGTTGATAAGCTTGATCTGAGTTTTTGCATGAAGTGGCCTGAAATAAGAACAAAAATTAATAAATCATAGTTTACATATCAGGTGTAAATATATTAGCTGAAATTTTTTTTAAGGGATGAACCAGTCCATGAAACTGAACAATTTTCCGCAAGAAACATAGGTCGAAATATAAAAGAAATTTTTGGACCTCCCATACAAATTGTAGCAGCTGAGTCAACTGTATGGGAGGTCCGAAATATTTTTTCATATTTCGACCTATTCCTTGGGGAAAGTTGTTCAGTTTCATCAGCTGATTCACCTCTTAAAATATTTGCAGCAATTTTTTTTTACACCCTGTATGTAGTGCACTGGTAAAACGTGTGTCTTTTATGCGTTAGTGTCAGGTTTGGACTTCTACTGGGGCAGATGAATCAATAATTCGGTATCTATCCCGTTCTGAAACATTTCTTCCAGATGGTGGCACAAAAAATCTATTTTAGCTATGAGTAACTGTGTTAACAAATTGAAAACAATTATAGTTTTTTGTTTAGATTTGGGCATAATGTCAAGCCAGGGGACGGTTCTTGATCTAAATAAATACTTCCTGCTTCTCCCAATATAATAACCTGAACCAATATGGACTAATCTTCAGCCTATCAGATCAGATTACTAAAAGTAATCACAACTAGCACATTCTTAGAATACGGTAAGAATATGTCTAGCCGCAATCCGCTTTCGGTATGTTACAGGCTGGAATAAAAATGGGAACAGGATTCTTACATAGACATTCATAAGATTACCACAGATATCGTAAGGAAGTTGGGTTGGACAGTGAAATTAATATTTCCAATGCCAAGACAATCAACAAAAATATTTGTCATTTTATTGATTTATTATGCACCCATGATCATTATAATTACTAAATTATTTTCACTGATTTAGCTACATGTTCCCGAGCTGTTTCTTCTTATGGGCAGCGCGTTTTACCATTTTTGTAACACCTTGTAAACAGAATTTAATCTTGGACCTTCACTAAATCTCTGCTTCCAATAATATATTTTTGCTTCCAATATGGGCTCAGGGATAGTCCAAATGCCATTGGGACGAAGTAAATCCGGAAGGGTATGCATTGCTCCGACGGCGCGGTTGTAAGCCAACTTTCCCGAGGCATCCGAATTATTTAGTCTAACTCCACGGTAACGGAGAAACACGAATCGCTAAAGTGTCATACGCATCATTCATACTTGCGACTGTCGGGCTTTTAATAGGATTGTTGTTGCTTCTGTTACAATTTATAGAAAATAAATCAAGACTCCATTTTCACGGGACTTGTTTTAAATTCAAGTGTATAAGCGAGCGTCGCAGGTCTCAATCTATTTAACAAATCTTTCTCGAATATTTTTTTCATCAGAACTTATTAACTAAACGTAAAGATACCTTTGGAGAAATTCTTTTAAACGATCACCTCAAAAACATACCTGCTTTAGGACGCAACCAATTTGAAAAAATGAGTCTTTTCAGGTTTTAGGTCCACACTCGTTACCAAAATATTATGTTATAAATGATTAGCTATTACCAGACTGTATGTTTTCAAACTAAAGGCACGTTCAACTGAGTGTTCAGGAGTATTTGGAAACCGATTTGCCGAGTTGGAAACTTCATCTGTTGTAGTGCCCTATTCGACTATTAGAATCCGATAATTGAATTAGATTCCGTATTATCGGGACATCGAGATGTTTTTAGTTGCTATAACAATCAAATAGTCAATTTTTAAACCAGTTCATGATGTTACTGCATCTGTCTGTCTCTTTAGCTATCAGTCACTAATATGTTAGAAAATGATGGTAGTATTTTTTTAAGCATTCACATTCATTTTATTTCCAAAAACTGCACAAACTTAGTACCCAACATGTACCTAAGTCTAATTAAAATATGACAGGTAGGCCAAAATATGTTGTTTTGTAATCAAAAACCCAGTCATGAAGTTCGAAACTTACATAATTAAATCAAAACAAAATAATATATCATTATCTGTTTGATCCTTCATTTAGAATTCCAGGAAGCTTGGTCCTTTGGTATTTATATCATCATAAATATTCAGGTACTTACAGTTTTATTAAGTAATGTTGAGGAGCTCAATTTATCAGACGGTAAAGATATCAAAATGGTTATCATAGCGAAAATACGTAATTCCTCACCTGTTGCCAGCCAGAATGATGAGCTCAGGTTTCGGATAAACGCCTTCGGCTGAACAGATAATGTTCAGATATCCGTCACCTAATCTATCCTGGATCATGTCGAATCTTCTCTCGGGAACTGAAACGCAGAAAATATGTTTGTATGAGATTGTAAGAATAGAATAAAACGTATAACGTTTATACAAAATGAGAGCTAGGTGGATGATGGAAACGTAGATCGAAACATTTTAGGTAGGTAACAAACATTATACTGATGTGCAGTATACGTACAAATCAATATAGGATATGAGTACTAAAAAGTGAGTTAAAAAACTAATAATAAGAGCATGAGTATCGATATACATCCCATTTAAATATTACTCTCCGTAAATTTTAACGAGAGAAATTGGAATTGTTTTCTGAGTCTCTTGCTTGCCTAATGATTTTTAAAAACATCTTTTTTTAAAGAAAGCTTTAGTTGGATAAAATCATTGCTAAAATAAGTGAATCAATAACTAAAATATGTGTTATATGTTACGGGTGTTATCTTACGTTATGTTATGTTGTGTCTTTGTTTATTGGACAAAAATTTTGTATACATATTTGTTGGAGTTTGTATGGACGCCAACCTTATTGATATACCATAGTTTATTTTTTCTTATGTGTCAAGTCATGTTTATGTCGTGCTCGTGTGCAAAATTCTTAATCACAAAATATATAAATAATCCTAAAGCCAAGTTCTATTTTATTTTCAACAGGTTATGGGCCCAGCCATACCTGAACAATAAATAAATAAATTTTCCAAAAATAAGTTGCAAAGTAAGTTTTTCATAACCTAATTTATTTTTCGGTCTCAGTAAAACTAAATTTGTAGGGCTTAGGTTCTCTCTTTCAGTTATCGGAACCGTTTAAAATGGGAACTAACATGTTTTCGATCCCGAAATTAACGGGAAGGGAAAATTTTACTTCTTGGAAATTTGCGATGGAGGCTTATTTGCAGCACGAAGAGTTGTGGTCGATTGTAGCCGGTGCGTCCGAAGATACCACGAAAGATTCTAAGCTGTCGGCCGAGGACGCCAAAATGGACGTAAAGGCGAAGGCCAAACTGATTCTCATGATCGATCCACAGCTATACATTCACGTGCAAGATGCGAAGTCGTCTCATGAGGTATGGGAAAATTTAAATAAAGCGTTTGAAGACTCCGGGCTATTAAGAAAAGTTGGATTATTGAAAGACTTGATTAATACGACTCTAGACACCAGCACGAGTATAGAAGAATACGTAAACAAGATTATGTCGGCAGCACACAAACTGAGAAATATAAAGTTTGATGTGAACGACGAATGGCTCGGGACACTGATGCTAGCCGGCCTGCCGGACGAATACAGGCCCATGATTATGGGGATTGAAAGTTCAGGGGTTACGATTAGTGCAGATCTGATAAAGACCAAGTTACTTCAAGAGGTAAATAAATCTGACACTTCAACCGCTGCTTTCTTTACAAACTCTAAGAGCACTCCCCATAATAAGAAAAATAACTACCAGCAACCGACTACCTCTAATGGCCCCCGGTGTTTTACATGCAACAAGTATGGGCACCTGAGCAAGTATTGCTGGTACCGTAAGGATAAGAAAGAAGGTGACAAAGACAAGGGGTATGTGGCAACGTTTTCAGCAGCACAAATTAATGATTCAGAGAATTGGTACGTAGATTCGGGGGCCACCATGCATATGACAATGCACCGGGACTGGCTCGAGAATGAAGTCGCACCTCCGGTGAACACTGTTCGCATAGGTGACGACAAAAGACTGAATGTGGAATGTTGTGGAAATGTCACAATTCGTGTGCCTGTTGGAAATGGAGAACATGTGAAGATAAAAATAAAAGATGTACTGTACGTGCCGCTACTGTCAACAAATTTATTGTCCGTGAGTACAATCTTTAAAAATAAGAGTTGGGTGGACTTTCATCCAACTGGTTGCCACCTTCTGAATGCAAAAAAGAAAAAAGTGGCCGAAGCAGAGCTTGTTGGTGGCGTTTATCGGTTAATAAGCAAAACTGAAGCCTGCACCACATCAACTGAGTGTGAAACAAAGAAAGTACTTCAGACACCTGAGAATAAGAAAATACTACCGTGTTTTACTGAAGTTCGTGAACTGATGTTGAGTAGATCAAGTTTTGACTCGTTATGCAATTCTGCAATGGAGCAAAATTTTGTCCTACAAGAATTTGAAAATGTAACGAAATTAAAAAGGATGAAGAACAGAAAAACTAAAAAAGAAAGAAAGAAAAAAGGCTTTAACCCCGTTAAAAGAGAAAACGATAAGGAAGAACAGAAAGTAAACTACTTAAGCATTATGAAGACTGATAATGGGAAGAATAGCAACCCTGACAGTAAAAGTTCAAGATGGTTTTCTAGAAGGCCAACAGTGCGATTTAGTAAGAATAATATGGTCGCAGATGCCTTAACTAAGGGCCTGCCTCCTGAGAAGCATGAGGCCTTTGCAGAAGCTATGGGTTTGCGTCCAAGGGGGCATGTTGGAGTTTGTATGGACGCCAACCTTATTGATATACCATAGTTTATTTTTTCTTATGTGTCAAGTCATGTTTATGTCGTGCTCGTGTGCAAAATTCTTAATCACAAAATATATAAATAATCCTAAAGCCAAGTTCTATTTTATTTTCAACAATATTGTTATAATAATTAACCTAATATCTAGGTAAATACCTAATAGTATTTAACGTAAGAATAAAAAAAACATTGAAACATCGCATGACCTCGGGGATCCGTTCCTATGCCAGCTATCTCCATTCTAACAACATAACCTAAATTGCAGATTACATCACGTACTGATAAGCTGGGATTGGAATTCGATTTGTGTGTTAGTAGAAGCTGCTGACGGAAACTGTTACATACGCTGCATGGATTACCGTAAAGTTTCGCACCGTATTTCACTCCCCTTTATAGGTACTGCATAAAGTTTTAAAACAAAATCATTGGTGTGGCGGATCGCACACTTAACGCACGGTTGAGCGCTAAAACATCGCAGCAGTCTGTCAGATCCACAATAGAAATGTCAATCCCCATACTAAAACCGCTCAACCGCAGCGTTAGCGCAGCGTCGTCTGTCGAGTGAGTTTTAGTATGGGGAGCGACGTTTCTAGTATGGATCTGACAGACCGCTGCGTTGTTTTAGCGCTTCGTCGTGTATTAAGTGTGCGATCCGCCAATGGTGCAAATATTTCACACGACGAAAATAGCCCATGGAGCAAACAACTTTAAAACATGACGAAATATAAAAAAAATAATGAACCTGAACCTCCAATATTAAATGTACCAGCCTGCCGAATCAGTTTATATGAGCGGTCCAATTTCTATTTAATATTTCAACCCATGTTCCACGGGAAAAGTATTAACCTGTATAAAACCCTGTTCTTGTGAATGATTCAGGTTTCTATTGATATACCTGGTTAAGTTGGCAGATAAAGAAGAAGTGTTTCTAAGAATAGACCACGAAGGAACCACTTAGATGATTAGATTTTATAAATAGGCCCTTTGTCCTTCACAAGTCCAAGATCTTTTATCAGCTGCTAAATATAACTAACAGGCAGCTATTATTAGATTCACGTGGGTTAGTAATCGAATCCCCCACGATCGAGATCTATCGATATCTACTGATCTATTTTGTCATGTGGGCAAAGATGTTAAAGTCAGGATGGGTTTAGTTCGTTACTTCTAAATCCACAACGGTCCACTGTTGGACAAAGGCCTCCTCCAAATTACGGGGTATTGTCATATTCATCACGCTTCGCTGGCGGATTGGAGTGCGCAGTGCAAGATATTAAAGATATTCATAGGGAATGCTGCTGCCCGTTCCATGGATTCTTCCACTTAGTCACTTTTTACGACACTCTCAGGTAGTAAAAGGGTGATGCTATTCTAAGCCGGCACCACACGGTATAAACAGTGTCAGGCATACATAAAGCTATTATTTAAAAAAGGTTCGTTCTATTTCTTGTCGTTATACAGGCTGTAAAAAAAATGCTGCAAATAAATTTAAAGGGGTGAATCAGCACATGAAACTGAACAACTTTCCCCAAGAAACATACATCGAAATGTGAAAAAAAGTTTTGGAACTCTCATAAAAAATTACCAACCGACCAAGTCAAGTGTATGGAAGGTCCAAAAGAATTTGTCATATGTCAACGTATGTTTTTTGCGGAAAGTTGTTCAATTTCATGGACTGAATCACCTCTTAAAATATTTGCAGCTAATATTTATATACCTAATAGACACTAAGGAACATTATCTATAGACTTGCCAAGTTTTGCCTAAGATGGATTCCTTTTAATGTACATGTCATCAAATTGCAGTTCTCTGTTCCTTCACGTCTCGGCTGAAATCCAACGGTCGGCAATCACGCGACCAGTAATGGAAACCAAACTCTGCACAAAGACGTAAAACGCTAGATAAGAAATTGCCCTGTTGATAGAACAGAACTTTATCTGTGAAGTCTGAAGTTTTTAACCCAACACTTCAACTAATTACAGTCGCATTTCTTTTGTTATTAAATAACTCTTTAGTGAGGAAGACCTCTGGGTTCGTAAATCAAACGTCTTGTATTAAGTATGCCACGTATATTAAATTTATCACTTGTCAAAAAGTTAACAAAGATCACAATAACATAAGATTACTGAGGATTGCGCTTTAACTAGAAAACAGCATGCTCCGCACATGCACCCTCGACTCAAGACAAGAACAGAAGAATGAAAATGAATGATCGATATCCATAAAGAATCGATCACAGAGTGAATGACATTTGGCGGTCAGCGCCATCTATCAACAAATAGAGTGGCGTACTATTTATAAGGTTCCGCTACCCGATACGCCCAGCGGCCTATGTTCGATAGCGGGCCGGAACATTACCTCTACTCGCCCTGAGAGGGAGCCTCTGGTTCGCTATATACTCCCCCTCCAGTTCATGAGAACGACCCCGTTCATGGACTGGCACGTCCTGAGGTTCTGAAGCACCATCTGCAACCTCAATCGGACCATCCGAATCCACAACATGACGCTGAGGACGACCCCGATTACGTTTAGGTATAACCGGAGCTGGTAGGTGATCATCATCAACACGGCCGCGAAAGAGTGTTAGTTCTTTAGAGTGAAACTTTCCCAAACTCTTGCTAGGTTCGTCGACAGGAGCAATAAGGTAAGTGGTAGGGCTCACCTTACTGGTAACCACGTATGGACCATCTCTCCTAGGGACAAATTTGCTACTAAAAGCCTTCGGAGCATTGCTGAGTAGATGCGTAGCCAGCAGCACCTTATCTCCGACTTCAATCTGTTCCCCTACGCGACGAGCCTGATCCGCATAATCCTTTCTTTTGTCTTGTTGGATTTCAACTTTCTCGCGGATCGCAGCCAAAGAACTCAAAAATCTCTTCAAATATGGCGTGATTTGCGGCACAAAATTTTCTTTATCCAATATCGCTCTTGGATCATGCGACACCTCTAATGGTGATCTTAGCTCCCTAGCTAAAGTAAGATACGCCGGTGTAACGCCTGTAGATTGACATCTAGCGGAATTCATCGCAAACCTCACAGAAGGAAGATGTCGGGGCCATGAGTTGTGCTCGGTGCCAACTAACAGAGATAACTGCACCTTCAAGTCTCTGTTTTTCCTTTCTGCAGGATTCCCCTGTGGATGGAACAGCGGCAAAAGCTCTTGCTTTATGTCCAGTATGAACATCACCTGCTGCATCACTGCAGAAATAAATTGAACACCGTTATCCGACACAATACGCCGCGGCAGGCCAAATCTCAGAAAGTATTCTTCGATCAGTACCTTAGCACAAGCCTCCGCAGTTGCTTCGCGCAACGCGTATAACTCGACCCATCTAGTGGCCGTATCTTCTACTAACAAAATCCAACGTTCTCCACCTTCACCTGGCGGCAGCGGCCCAAATAGGTCAATAGCCAAGACCTCATTCCGCTGACTCATTACTGGTGTTTGCAGCAATCCAGGTGGCTTCTCATTTGATGGCTTGTAACGTTGACAAGATATACATGATTTTACATAATCAACAACAACACGTCGCATCCCGGGGAAATAAAAGCGTTGAGCTAACTTTTGATAAGTCCTTTCCACGCCAGGATGACCTGCGACGGGTGCGTCATGACACTCCTTTAGAATCTCTATTCTAAGGTCGACAGGTACGACAAGCTGAGGCTCTTCGCTTTCCGAGTCTGGATTGTAGCGGTACAGAACACCTTTCTCCATGAGGTATCCACGGCCAATCCAACAGTGTGCATTAATCTCCACTCCTACCTCCAGATCTTCAATAATCTTCTTCAGATCGGGATCAGCTAACTGTCCTTCCCTCAGTTCTGTAGGACTTTTCGCCGGTAAGTCGATGATGACCGAACAGACGCCACAAGCGTCAGATGTCTCTTCATCGCAGTTCGGACGACTAAGTGTATCGGCTACCAGATTAGCTTTTCCTGGAGTATACTCGAAGTGTAGATCAAAAGCCTGTAGCTTTAATGCCCACCTCACAAGACGACCTGATGGAGACTTCAAAGACAGCAACCACTTCAGCGGCTGGTGGTCAGTCCCCACGACGACAGGATGTCCTTCGATATGACCACGAAAACGTTCTACCGCCCAGATGACGGCTAGGGCCTCTCTCTCAGTTGTTGAGTAATTCTTCTCAGCGGACGTCAGCAGTCTACTTGCGTACTCGATAGGTCTCTCGTTCTTGTCCTCCCCCTGCAATAGAACAGCTCCTAACGCGTACGAGCTCGCGTCGGTTCTAAGGACGAACGGCTTCGAGTAATCCGCTTGCATCAGAATCGGCGCCGAGGTCAGACGTTTCTTCAACTCCTCGAAGGCGCCGTTCTGCTCCGGTCCCCACTGCCATGGTTGATCCTTTTTGGTAAGTCTCGTTAGCGGTTCGGCGATGCGAGAAAACCCAGGAATGAACTTCCGAAACCATGAGCAGGTCTGCAGGAAGGTCCGGAGATGTTTCAAGGACGTAGGCTTCTTCATTTCAGCGACAGCCTGAACCTTCTCTTGATCGGGCGAGATCCCTTGCGACGAAATGATGTGCCCCAAATACTTCACCGAGTCGCGGGCGAACACACATTTCTCCTTATTGACGCGTAGCTTAAACAAGCGAAGTCTCTCGAAGACAACGCGCAAATCTTCCATATGACGCTGCATATTAGGCGAGATTATAAGAAGATCGTCCAAGTATGCCCTGATGGTTATATTCTTCATAGATGCCCCTGAGCGAAAACGATCAATAAGGCGCTGGAAAGTCGCCGGCGCATTCTTCAAGCCGAACGGCATCCGCTTAAAGCGGTAAGATCCCAGCGGTGTCGTGAACGCTGTCTTGTCTCGGTCATCATTGCTGATAGGTACCTGCCAGTACCCAGACCGCAGATCCAGCGTGCTCATGACACAGCCTTCAGTTGTCGCTTGTAGCAGCTCATCAATCAAGGGCATCGGATATTTATCTGAAGTCGTGACGGCGTTCAACTTGCGGTAGTCGACGCAAAACCGGAATGTACCGTCCTTTTTCGGTACGAGCAGTGCAGGAGCAGCCCACGCCGACTCACATTCTTCTATAATGTCCTCGGCGAGCATGCGTTCCAACTCCTTCTCCATAACCTCCTTCCTCGCTGGGGTAAGGCGGTACGGTGGCACTGCGATCGGTCGTTGATCTCCCGTCTCGATCCGATGTTCGGCATATTCAGTTGGTGGTCCAGTTTCCTTAAAAACGTCCACAAAATCAGCAAGCAGTTGGGAAAGCATCACACTAGCGTTAAAATCTTCCCGCGCATTTTCATGCATGTTAGTGCTCACAAAGCCTTCATAGCGAAGCTCGTGTAGCTGATCATCACCCTTGAACCACCAAACCTGATCGATATGATCACAAACGATACGCGCTTTTCTAATAAAATCTATCCCCAACAATGTTTCATTATCATTTGAATCGGGTAATATCACAAATTCAATATTAACAATTTTGTGTAATATCTTAACGTCAACGTTGGCAACAAGAACCTCCATAGTCCGAATAAACCCATCAGCGAGTTTAATGTTCCTCGTTGAAGTTTGCAGAGGGTGCCCCTTTGACTGGAGGAAAGCATATAACGAATGCCCAGCAATACAACCCTTAGCGCCAGAGTCTAACAACCCAGTACCTTTAGATCCCAAGATCTCAATATCCATAATAGATCGGCGGTAAGGTGTAGAAGAAAGTAGGGAAGTATCCGACTCCCCCTTATCGCAGCCCATCATTGTTTCACATGAAACCACCGGAAATGATGAAACTGAAGACCCTTCCTTCTTCGTACCCAAAGGCTCCCCCTTCTTTATAGCATTATTACACCCATCAAAATTGTTAAAATTATTTTTTACATCACCAAAATTATTTTTAGAATTTTCAGAATTAGTTAGCAAATTTTCAGAGTTATTTTTAAAATTAAAAATGTTAGAAACATTAGTAGAATCATTTGACACACATTCTGCATTATTAGAAACAACATTCATATTGTCTGAAATTATTTCCAAGTTTTGGGAGAATTTCCCCAGCTTACAGGTAAGATTAAAATTTTCAGAAGAATCACCCCAATAAATTTGTGGTTCAGAAGAATCACCCACATTCAAGTTCACTTTTTCTGATTGACTATTATTAAACTTGGAAGTACTTTCAGTTTCAAAAACATTCATGGAATTAGTTGTAGAGCAATTGGAACGCATATTTTGTTTTAAATTTAACTTGTTATTGTTCATCCCGCAAGCAATTTTGTTAGAAACATTTCTATTTTGTTCAGGTGCATCAATTGAGTAAAAAGCATTAGAACTATTGTTATTGCACTTCAAACACTTAGCCCTAGTCACACCAGGCTCATTACACCCATAGCAAGAGATCTGTGACAATGGCTGTCCACTTTTATTTTTCAACCGAGGGCACTCACTTTTAATATGAGAATTTTTCTTGCAATAAAAACAAAAACGTTTGACAGTACCTGTGAGTCCTTCTTTGTCACCTGTCTGCTGTGTGGCCTGGTTACCCAAGGCACCTGGATCCTGCTGCAGAGAGTGTGACCCTCCACGCTGCACTCCGGACCAAGGCTGAGAAGGTTCCCATGTCAGCGGCGCCTGCGCACCGCGGGCAGGCGGGGCGCTGGGCGCGGGAGTACGCCAGCTGCGCTTTGGCAGACCGCCGGCCGGCGTCCGTGCGCGCTGCTGCACACTCCCTACTGGCTGGTCATCCTTGAGTGCATCCTCCACACTCCTCGCTCGCCGTAGCAGCTCCTCAAAGGTTGTCACACTGTCGCGCTCGACTCTCCTTCTTATGCGTGGATCCAGCATACCGTAGACCATATCTAGTGCTACTTTCTCACTGACATCTCCTTTGGGCAGTTTAGCTAATAATGCCCGCACCTGGGCAATAAACAAATCTGACATCTGACCGTCCTGTTTCATGGTACGGAGGTCATTGTATATTTGAAAGGGCGGCTTTCTCTCGCCAAATGCACTTTTGAGCATGTCCAGTGCATCAGCCCAATTTATGACATCTTGCTTGACACCTTGCCACCAAGTTCCTGCTGTGCCTGACAACAGCAGAGCCAAACCTTTCACTGCACTCTCGTCGCTGATCCCTGTGGCCGTTTTATATATCTCAACAGCGTCGATGAAGTTCTCCACGGACTCGCGGGGCTCGCCACAAAATTTTGCCTGACAGAGAGCAAAATTAGCGCCCGCCAACGACGCGGCCACGCCAAACGCGGCGTCCGACGACCCGAGCGGCGTCGACGCCCGTTGATCACTACGAAGCTGTGCAAGCAGGTGAGTGGTCAAGTTTGTTTGATGCTCCTGTATGGTCTGCATCAAGAGGGCGAAGTTTTCCGAAGACAAAGTGATACTGGATACGTCAGGATTCTGCGAGGTGTGGGCGGCGCCATGCTCAGCCTCCTCTCCACCACCTAACTGCTGCTGCTCGTGACTTCTAAGTCCTTCTCGAGGCATCTTAACCCCAACCTACCAAACGCGTTCGAAATCCGAAATTTCACTAGGGTCCCGCGAAATATTTACGATCACTGACTGTAAATACGAGTAGGCAAGAAAGAATTAGCACGAAAGTCACTTTTCACACGGCAAACAGTTTACAGATCCCATAGCACGTTGGGCGCCATTTTAGTGAGGAAGACCTCTGGGTTCGTAAATCAAACGTCTTGTATTAAGTATGCCACGTATATTAAATTTATCACTTGTCAAAAAGTTAACAAAGATCACAATAACATAAGATTACTGAGGATTGCGCTTTAACTAGAAAACAGCATGCTCCGCACATGCACCCTCGACTCAAGACAAGAACAGAAGAATGAAAATGAATGATCGATATCCATAAAGAATCGATCACAGAGTGAATGACATTTGGCGGTCAGCGCCATCTATCAACAAATAGAGTGGCGTACTATTTATAAGGTTCCGCTACCCGATACGCCCAGCGGCCTATGTTCGATAGCGGGCCGGAACATTACCTCTACTCGCCCTGAGAGGGAGCCTCTGGTTCGCTATAACTCGTATTTTTCAAATAAAGTTAATACTTGTCGGACGCCAGAGCCATTTCTTCATTCCAGTCAATATAAAGTTTAATTAAGTAACGATACGATTAATTAAGTACGTATATACTTAAAATATTTATGGATTTTATCGTATAAGCAAAATGGCCATTTGTATTCCATTAGCCAAGCCGTGCCTTTGTTTTACTCCGAGCTTTTATTCGGAAAATTAGTTTCAACTTGTTTATTATTTGGTCCGCGATTTGCTATTCTTTTATGTCAACTTGTTTTCAACTTTTGTTTTTATTATGATACTTTGCGTGGCTTTTATCGTTTTTAGAAAGGTGTCTTGTTCATTTGGTACGGTGTCGTCGCCATTTTCTTTTAAAATCTTTTTTGTCAGAAACGTATATTTCCACCTTTTAAATATTTTGAAATGGAGTGTTTTTGAAGCTTGTAAATGGGCCAAATCTAGCTCATCTAAATATTTTACATTGCACAACGTTTACTGTAAAATATTTATTTCCGGTGTAAGACTTTACACGTGCCATACCTATTTTATATCTACGCATTCGTAAGTACTGACTACGAACTACTAACTCCTTTTCAGCATCCAACATCCTGTATAATCAACTCTCCATTTCTCCTCTCTGTTAGGGGTAGACGTGCGCTAGGTGAAGTTGGCTGAACTAATTTCCGTTTCGTCTCAGCGCATGGCTCGTTGTTGCTGCAGCTCATATTCAGCTGCGCTTTCATTATTGTAAGCTTTGGAGCAAATACGTGAATAGAGGGAACCTTGGAAACAACTCCACTCGAGGTAAGAAAATGTCTTGTTTATGAAATGTATAATTTTTGAGTTGTTTTGTATAGGTATACTCCTCCGAAACATATGGCTTACCTAATTATCAATGAAATGAAAGAGTTTTCAAAGGACCCTTACGTAAAGAACCAACGCGTTTCGCTCAAATAAAGTCGATTTTTATGTACCTGTTATGGTAAAAAAACGATTAGAAAATAGAAAAGCATCCCTACAATTGTTGCGAAATACAAATTGCGAAGTCTTCTGTATACGTTTTTATTTTGTGATTGAGTTCATGGACTCTGGTCAATCTAAGTGAGGTGAGTTTTCGTATCTACACAGATTTTTCGTGAGGTTTCCTTTAAACATTTTTCTTGTTTCACGCTCAGTAGTGTTTTATTTTGAGTTGTTCCATTACAAAACCTTTTGTTTAAAGTGGGTAGTTATTCAAAGCAGAGCTTTTGTTTTCCATTTTTATTATTATATTATTTGACTCTGTACCAAGCGATTTGAATTTGGTTATAGGGCACCGGAGTGCCTGGTTCGATTTCTTAACGGGTTGAACTCAAAGTTTGCTATGATTGCTTCCGTTTTTCCGTCTCGATTGCTTTGTATGATCACCTATTTAGATTGCAGCTCTTGAATTCGGTGTCTCACGCTACTAAAAAAGCACTACTCATTAAAATGTAAAGAAGAAACTATGGCCGTGTATTAGCCGTGTGATGTCGGCTTAGAATAGCATCACCCCATTTGTTACCCGTGGGTGTCGTGAAAGGCGACTAAGGAACTCGAGAGTATTGGTGTTTTACAATTTTTAGGCGACAGGCTGACAACCTGTCACTATAGTGATACACATGTTTTCTGAAACACCCTTGGAAAACAATCCTCAAAAATGACAGACGTGGCGATAGTGACCGTATTCTTACGGCCGTTAACGCTCTGCCTAACCCGCAAGGGATAAAGGCGTGATATATGTATGTATATATGTAAGTAACTATGGAAATAGTAGCTGCCCGCCCCGCGGTGTCACCCGCGACTTAGTGAAACTTCAAATAACTAAGCAATACTTATTGGCAAAAATTTGATTCACCGCAAACGTTATATGGTTAGGTTGAACTAAAATGTCTTCTATTTAATTCTACCACATCTTTACTTTTTCATAAAAGCAGAAAATAAACCAGAAAATATATTTTAAATAAATATAAAAATGCGTACCAAAAATAGTCATAGGTTTCGTCCTCTGGTCCTCGGCCAAAAAAGTGGAGACCACACATGTATAGTTCCCGGTCAGCTCCAACCCTGGAGACAGGATCCGCAGAGCTCTGTGCTGCGTGTATGGGTTCCTCGACACCTTGTATGAGAGATCCAGCTGGAATATGCAGTGATTTCAGGTCAAAAGTGTTTGAGCAGGGATTGCTAATAAATATTGATAGGTGGGTATGATTTCTTACTACAAATCTCTACTTAAGTAAGTAAGAGTCTCGTACTTCTGGTATATCATGAAAAATATACTGTAATTTTCCAGGAGTTTGATAGACTATAGAAAGCTTCAGTCACAAGATTTTCTCTTGTATTTTTTTTATATGGTACGAAAGTTTTTTTATACAATTTGTCGTACCTACAAGATTCTTATTTATGTGGTATTATTTTTATCAATGACCACCAATGTCACTGCTGCTGTGTCAAACAACTTTGTGGTGCCCCATTGTCAGTATAGGATTGCGATCGAATAATTTCATTTACTGCGATAGAACATTCCGCTGATTTCTCTGATATCTCAATAAGTTACAGATATAGCGACCTAAAGCGATACTTGGCACAAAACGAGCTATGATTTAGAAAGGTCACAACCTATGTTATTTATCTTTATGGCTAGAAGTTTGGGCATCTTGCAATAAAATTTTACTAGCTGGTCAACAATATGACATAACACTGACTCATGCACGAAGTTCTCGATATTATTTTTACCATAATAGGACACAACTCATTCGAGTAGTTGTCAAGACACTCGGGAGACCATTGGCTTGTATTTGGATTGGTAGCCTATCTAGACTGGACGCTATCCGTTTATTTACCTTATTTTTTAGTAACCCTAAGGCTTGTGGTTTCTGCGGTGGAATCCACTGGTACACTGGCTGTGACTTGTCCATGAAGAACCATTTAACGACTAAACCAGTCACATTCCCTGTGATATAATCGCAGTCCAGCGTGACTGCGTCTCTGGAGCCATACTGGATCACTTCTGGTACTCGCATGTTGATGATTCGCACCGAATGTACACCTGTGGGCAACAAAAATAATTAATTATAAAAAAAGTTCAGGGATTATATTCAGATGTATAAGGATTTAATTTAGGGGACAGGCTGACAACCTGTCACTACAGTGATACACGAATCATCTGAAGGGGTCCTCAACACTTGTCAGACGTGGCGATAACGACCGTGATTTTACGATCGTTAACGCTCTGCCTACCCCGCAAGGGATAAAGGCGTGATTTGTGTGTATGTATGTATGTATTTTCAGGGCGTTCTGTTAGGTCAAAATAGATGACGAAAGTCAGATCAACAACAGTCCACTGTTTGACATGGGTCTATTCTATTGAGGAGAAAAACTGGGAGCTAGCCACTCGCGCTGTGCCTCTGATTTGCGTGATTGGTCGAAAAGGTGTCAATGTCAACATAGAGCGACTTCTTATTGGTGCGTTTAGGTTTAGGTTTTTCTCCTCTTATTTGTTCTTCGCTTTTTTTTTTGCGACACCCACCAGTAGTATATTGAGGTGTGGCCTACGGGGTGGAAAGAGGGTAATGCTATTCTAAGCTACAAAAAGATACAAAAAGTAGGTATTAAATAATATCCGCGAAATAACAAAAAAAAAAACTCGGAAAGAGTAGGTGTATTTCGGGATAGGAAGCCACGAAACAATATTCGGAAATATCTTTCTTCGATAATACAATGTTCCGGAAGATGAGCGCCAAATGTTCCGTCCTAGATCCGCCTTCCATTTCAAGACAGTTATTTTTAGACACAAGAATGCGATTTTCCTGACGACATTTTCATTTAAAATGTCATTTTCTGTCACAGAACACGATATTCATACGACATAATCGATTTAAATTTAAATTGCGTTTATTGCTATAAAACTATTCATAAATTAAATAAGTAAAAAGAATAAATGAATATTTTGATAATATACAACAAACAGCAAAATATTATTTTTACAAAATAAGGAAGAGAAACACTGTAGAAGTCAAAAATATTTTTGGAACATTAAAATACTATCCAAATTTGGATGATGTGAGGTTTTGTGTTATAATCTATTTTTAAACATTTACGAGTATGTACTATCTCAAAAAGTTGAACGGGATAATTTTTTGCTAGTTTATTTCTCTAACTTTCTCTGACATTGAAAATACACTAGAAAATGTTTGCCCCATATCGACATTTTTCAATTGAGAACGCAACAGGGAACCCTGTTAAATATGTCAGTAGCAGCCAGTCAACCGTGAAGGTCTCGAAGGGTACAAAACCCGGTTATTGATTTCGCTTACAGCGGAATGTTTTAATTTTTTGTTCCTGGCAAAGGAATTTGACCCGTTCAGGCTACGCCATTTTATCAGACATGTATGAAAATTGCGTGGGATGTTTTCGCAAATTGTAATCTCGCAGTATGTAACTCCTCGTGGGTTTAGACCTATTTGGTTAATTTGTACAAACAAAAGGTTACAAAATTTTAGATTAAAATGTTTGGAATATTCTCTTGGTGTTTTTACTACCAACATATTGTTTAATTCCAACAAAAGTTTGAAATTAAATTCGTCAGCGTGGATGAAGAAAGTTGACTTAACTTAGATAACAAAGTTTGTGCAAACTTGTTCTAAATCTTCTGACCCGAAATAAGGACAGACTTGTTAATGGCATAATATGAGAACTTTAATAATAGCAATAATTGTTGCACTATACTTTTCTTTTTTATAACGCAACGCGTGTTTATTTTTCGTCATTATATTCGCCCCTAAAAATTTACCCACACATTTATTTCCCAAATATCGTTTATGGATTTGGAACGTGTTCCAGACCAGTGAATCGTGTTTTTGTTTTGACCGGGTGGAAGACAAAAATATATATTTTGGGTGATTTATTTCCAATTTTTCCTGATAAGAGGATAGCTTATCTAGAAGTTTCATACAAACGTATTTCCCTGTTTACGGCATAAATATTGCGTAGTACGCAGGTACGTCTACGTAGAATGAACAAGTCTCAATTAGAACAAAATAATTTTAAACTTGGCCTGCTTTTGTAATTAATAACAAAGATAATCCTAAATTCTCTTGGGAAATCCTGAATTTCGTACGAGTTTCATCGGGTAGCTAGTTCAAACTTCAAATTGCTTGAGCTCTACTTAACGATATAACGATCTCCTTAATTCTACATCGGCTATTCAATTTCCCGAGCACATGCGTTGCACAGGAAACTTTCCCATCGGCTAGCTGGTAGAGACAGGGAAACACTAGCATTATCTGAGTTAGCCGCCGTGACAGTAATGTCTATGCAGACTGTATTTTCATTGTGCAACTCATTCATAAAGACAGAAATGTTTAATAGAGTCGATTGAGGAAAGTAATTTTTCATGTACAGTCGGTTGTAGCACATAAGGTACTACCAAATGAACTAAATTACTTTTGTATGGCCAACTATAATTTTGAAGAACATAATAATATACATTTGAATAATTTTGAATTTGTTAGATTCGAGGGGTAGGTGGAGTTATAGGACGTATAGATGCAAACGCTTGACTCTACTTATGATTGACGTCCTTTGCACAGGCATCGTATTATAACTTTTCGTGTATTTCTTGGGATACCGATCTTAATTATTTTATTAATATTGCCTGGGTTTGTATGGCTTGGAATCTATATACGGTATAGGACGGTATAGGTCGTGTATGGCTTGGGATCTATACACGGCGTTCAATCCATAAAAAAAAAACTAGTGTGCAAAGAGTTTCTTTCATTCCATCTCAAGTATTTGGTCTTCACCAAAACACGCAGCTATCAAGACAGTGTCTGTTTAGATATTTAGATAGGTAGCTGAGTCATATAGAGAAGAATAATATTGCAAGAAACTGCATAGCATGTGTACCGTGACCGGGGGTGCGCAGTCGGCTGCGTCCGCGCAACGGTCGGTGCCTTACTTGCAGCCACCAGTATTATCACAGATGGTATTGTCATGACTACCTAGTGTCTCACCAAGTCGGTAAAAATATTGCGTAAGTTTATAGTGAAACATGGAGATTGAGCTTGACTTTATGCATTTTCTGAATGTTGATAAATTATTGGCACTTTTACAGTTTATACACATCATTAGCACATGTTTTACAAATTCCATAATGATAACCAATAATATTTCAACATAAAAGTATATATTATTTAAGATTTGGTTATTATTTACGCAAATACTTCCCTAGCTGGACAAGAAACTGAACACTAAGTCTTTTATCAAATGAAATTGTTCCAGAGCATTAATTATCGAATCATTAGACCGTCACCTTTTTAATTCAAGACGTGGGTCCGACTTCCTGCCACGTGCTGATCATTATTTAGACCATTATTTAAAAAGGTGAGGAGGGTTCTCGAATTCCGGGGGAGAGTATTCTTTTTAATCAAATTGCATTTGCGAAAATTGGAGGCAACGTAAAAATTCGTGCTAAAGCTAAAAGGGTAAATAGGTCAAATTTATTTTACAGTCGAACTAAAAGAAACCTTTGAAGGTAACTTTTAAATAAGATTTAATTATCTCTTCGTTCTACTCTGGTGAGCAACTAAATAATATCCAAAATGAGTTAGTTATGACTAGCCAGCAACTCATTCTTTTTCTCTTTAGCTAAGAAAGTTTAAAAGGCAGCATTCGTTGAGCATTTACCAGCCTAAACTTTTATAAAGAACACTTTACTCCTCTTTTTTCTCGTAACCATATTGTGTATGTAAGCAGCGGAGTGTGAAGTACCGACTCGTGCGCATTGTACCATTTAGCGGCACCGGCGCGGGCGCACACGGGGGCGATAGCAAGACGCGATAGTGACGCATGCAGGCAGGTGGTATATCGGCGTCTACTTCTAGCCTATTTGTTCAACTGCAGACAAAAATGTCCCACTAAACTTTGGGTAGAAACAGCGGGATCTACCTATCTCTTATGGTGTTTATTACAAGAGACACAAATTTGTATAATTATTTTATTATGCTGAAACTTTGGTGGCCCCGCTATTTTAACAAAAATATATTTTTATGATTAGAGAATTCATTAAGACCGAAAAAGAACAATCCTTCTTAAACAGTTGTGGGATCAAATCAAGGTAACGTTAACGCCAATATGGTAACTAGGCTCACTTGGTTTGGCCCCCGCATTGTTTTTGTTCTTAGACTACATACAATACATCCCTCAATAACCTGTTGTATCTTGCTAATAATAACGTCAGCAAACAATGGCCACATATTGTCTGTAAAAAACGGCACGTGCTCACGAGAGCGCGGATCCTGTCTGATGTAAAAACGAGGTATTAACCGAGCACCTTTGTGCCTTGCTGTCTTGGGCGCATTGGAGCATGAACATGCGTCTTGGACGCGTGCCGGGGAGGCAAGTTTTTTTACATATCTCATGCTCTGAAAGTAGGTCATTACTGACAAAAAACACGACGTGTAAGTTCAACTTACAGGCGAGGTTTTAAAACTAAGCCTGTAAGTAATTTTAAATATGGAACTAGAAAAAGAACCAATAGAATCGCAGCAATTAAAAAGTTAAAATCAATTTCTTCTTATTTTTAATAGGAGTTGCATCCAATTAGTTGTATACGATTTTAAATTTTGAACTGGCCGCTACGAATTGTGTTGCTTGAACGCAGGAATTATATTTTTAATCTGCATTTTTATAACCTCAATAAATGAGTTTGTGGAATTATTACTCAATATTACAATGACAAAAGTAAAGATTACTAATATCCCTACGATCAGAAAAATGTCTACTTTATGTTAGGATACTTTTCTTTCATATTAATTCAATATTTTTCAATCATAGAAAAAAAAAGTTTAGTAGTGCAATTTGTATAGCAGACGATACAATCATCATTTATGGATCGTTTTCTTGTATTTATCGCTTTATTTTACTCTTTTTTCATTCGATATGTAAAGCAGTATACGTACCACGGATGTAACATCAATAACAACCTCGGAAAGGTACCGCCCTCGCTCCGCTCGGGCGTTAAAAAACCTCGGTTGTTATTGATAACTTACATACCTCAGTACGTAATCTACTATTAAAGAGAGAGACGGTGGTTAATAAGCCAGGGCAGAAGCTACATACCATTTCGAAGCGTAAGAAGGTGCGCAGGCAAAGTTCGCGTGCAAAACGTGCATTATTTACCCAAAGAATACTCTAAGTCTGACCATGAAACTGTTCAGTTTTCTTCGATAGGTCGCGTATGCAAAAAAGACCTTCCTTTGTAAATTTTAAAAATCACTTTGGGTCGTCGAGCCGGTGAAGTAAGTAAGTAAGTAAGTCAAATAGCTGAGGGCAGTGACAGTCAGAGTGGGCTTTCTGTTTGTTATGTCTGATACTGTCAGCGTAAGTCTCTTGTAAATGATAAAACATAGGTGCTGATTGTTGATAACGTAGCTAGATAAGAATCGCAGCAAAAAAACCTTATTCTACGAGAAATTTAAAGCTAAAATTTACACGTCCAAATAAGTCTTACAAAGAGCACAAACTGCTTTTGGAATAAACAGCTGAACCCCATGACCCCGCCGCCCTTCACGTATGATCGCAGAAATCTGCATAATCCTCGCAAGAGGTCTCTGACGTCAAATTTGCAAAGAATAATCCAAAGTTGTGGGAGTGATCGCGAGTGCCTCGCTTAATGTTAATAGAGACGGGTCTCTGCGATGTCACTTTCGCCTCTGAATTTTTAAAGTGACTGTGCAGACTGAGTTAAAACTTTGCTGTGCAGTAGGGTGGCCACGTTTTTCTTTATTATCAATTTGCTATCAGGAATGTGTGGCTCTGAGTGGAAATTTTCCACAATTATCTGACTCTGCGGAAATCTACAAAAAAAAAGTTTATTTTATTTATTGTTTTTTAAAATGCTGAAATCTGATTGTTTTGTTGGAATTTTATTTCTATCGGTTATTTTTTTGTAACTAGTGGGTTTTTTTAAATCAGAATATTTTTAAGAATTGCCTTATTTCAATGCATCTAAAGATAAAAGTATATCAATGGATTTGAATTGAAATTGCTAAATTTTCAATTCTAAGGGACTCGAGAGTACTGGTGTATTACAATTTTTAGGCAACAAGCTGATAACCTGTCCACTATACATACACATGTTTTCTGAAACAACCTTGGAAAACAATCCTCAAAACTGTCAGACGTGGCGATAGCGACCGTATTCTTACGGCCGTTATCGCTCTGCCTACCCCGCAAGGGATAAAGGCGTGATATATGTATGTATGTCAATTCATCTAAAGTTAAAAGTATATCAACGGATTTGAAATTGCCAACCTCATGGTCACCCATTGACACGCAGCCCAAAAAGCGAAGTGCGGGCAACTTCCCGAAACTTATCCCCTCCGATTTGCATAACACGTGACACAGTCTTTTCGCGACAATCTTGAGGAGTATTTTTCTAGAGTTTTCTTTACCCCGTTGTCATGTGAGATGTGAGGCGCATATGAATATACGATGTGATGAGTTATCTGTGAAGCTACTTCTTTGTTAAGTTCTGTTTTTGTTTCAGCGAACAATTCAAGGATAAACGGAATATCTATTAGCGTTTGTTTTTGTTTCATTCGCACGCAATTTTTAAGAACTATGTGTTTTGATTCAGAGCCGACTGTTAGAATATGATTTGTATACGTAGTAATCATAAATAGGTATTATGAATGAGGTACCTATAATACCTGTGCTTTTCGCTGTGCTATTTGAAATAAAGTGTATGAAAGGAGCTAGAAGAGGCCTATGTTCATGAATGGACAACGGCTAAAGATGGATGACCTATAATACTTAGTAACTAAACATACCCGAATGTTTTAAATTTTTGTTCAGGTTTAAATATGTAAGTAAAAAACTGAACGAATTTAGGATTTAACATGCCTGATAAATATACCATTTCATGGAACAGTGGACGCATAAAAATAGTTCAACATTCAGTTATGCATGGTTCTATGTAGCAACAAATGGCAAGTACAAAAATGCCAGTACAGATATGTTACGATACATTCCACATTTTAGTTCAATGAAGCAAAACATTTCCAGGTTGTTTTGTATCACTACGTACAATAAAAGCTCAAATGAATATATTACACGACATTATATAAGTCTAAATACAAATATTTTTGGAAACGACAAACATAAATCGACGTTTTGTCTGAAATAATACAGGATAAATAAACAGCGAAGAATAATATTATTTTTATAGGGAAACCAAAAATGGTCGTCTTTAGCCCATTCCTTTGTGCCCCGAATACAGTGGTCGCATCTGCTCGGTTTACACTCGAGTGCACGCGGCATATTGTGCCCAATGGCCTAAGAGAAATGGTTCAGTTATTACACCGCACGAGTTTGGAATATTACTGCACGTTTAGCATTAGAATTACTTATAGGAAATTCTCCCGTATAGTGCCTGGTTCAATTAGCATCAATGATTTTTTCCTTTTTTTTTATATAATTGCGTCCCAGGCAACGGAGTGCTATTGCTTTTGATATACTGAATCGTCTGTCACGGATGTATGAGGCCAGGGTGTGTGTGTTTTGGCCCAAGGTGACGCAAAGGTGACTAAAAGATAAATTTCCTGCCTGCTAAGCGTGATGAGTATGGCAGTAACATAAAGGGGTCCATGTCCAGCAGTGGACCGTTGTGATTGATGTTAGCAGAAAAAATACATTTATACACCTTTAATTCCATTCATGACGTACGATCTTATACCCTATCCTTGGAAGAAAGATGATATTATAAAGATGTAAAAAAGTCTTGTTATATCTATTGTGACTTTATTTTAAACTTAGGTTTATCTTGTAAGGTTTTTAAAACTATGATTCTACGTAAACTTTAACTTTCCAGTAAAACTATTAAAAGTTTTGTCTAGATCGTCACAAAAACTGTGCGACTTGAACTACGAGGGATCACAAGATAATTTTTCTGTAATAGTTAGCTGCTTGCTTGGCAGTTTATATTATCTCTTTTTGTGTGGGACACCGAGTCGTCCAATGACCCGATGATCCTTAGTTTATAGGTAAAAAATATATTTCGTTTCAAATGGGTGATCATCAAAATACAACGGCATTGCTTATAAAAAATATTTATGCGTACACTAAATATTCGAAAGCCTCGTACCTATTTGGTTTATTTAGGAGACAGGTGCAAAATTGGAAAGTCGAGATTTTCCGGAAATATATTGAAACACGATGATTTGTAGTCTGTTTTCAGAAAATTACCTTTTCTTGATGTTTCAGTCGAAGGAGGTTAAAGTTAGCAGTATTTGTACTTACTTACATACTTTTAACTGATTAGGTATCTATTGTCAAAAAATCAGTACATTAAAAACCTCACTGACGTATACGAATGAAACTTAGGCCCTTTTCACACTTAACGCATAACGCAGCGCTAAAATAACGTATCCACAACGCAGCAACTGCGGTTGAATGGTTCTAGTATGGGAATTGACATTTCTACCATGGATCTGACAGACCGCTGCGTTATTTTAGCGCTGCGTTGTGCGTAAGTGGGAAAAAGGCCTTAACAAGCAATATTATTAAAAAACGAGAATCCGCCTGGTTTTTTTGTATTGTTTGTCTGAATTTATAAACTTTTAATATAGACAGTGTCACTTGTTAGAACGAATCTAACGACACCTCACACGTCAAGATCTGCCTGGCCGCTTGAACTATTCCTGGTACAAAGTGCATTTATATTCATAACACCGAAAACATAACACTCCTTCTGAGAAAGCCGGTTAAAAAAAGCTGCAGCAATATTTCGTACAAATGCACGGACAAACGACCTCACAAACCCACATACCGAATACCGGAGGAGTGTTCACAGCGAAACCAGTGGAGATGACAATGATTTATCATTTATGGAAGTATTATGAACAGTCGAGCGCACTGTGCTTCAGAGCCGCGAGTAGTGAAGGGAAAATACTAGTAGTATATTTACAGAAAAAATACATACATACATTCATAAACACATCACGCCTTTATCCGCGGGGTAGGCAGAGCGCTAACGTCCGTAAAAATACGGTCACCAACGAACGACACGTCTGACTAATTGAAGGCTGTTTCAGACAATTTATATATTACTATAGTGACATGTTGTCAGTTTTTCGCCTAAAAATTGCAGTACACATGAAACCTTCGTGTCCCTTAGTCGCCAAGAAATAAAGTGATGCTATTCTAAGCCGGCATCACACGGCAAAAAATACCTACAGATAACATTGAGTCGACGTCGACAATCCGATGAACTCTGAAGTCAATGTATTGAAACGTCCTGCATCGTTTTGCAACGGCTACCGTACAGTTTTGCTGTCTGCAAAATTATAGACAGCAATTGACACCATGATTTAACTAGTCATCTCAATATACGTAACCATCTCTCGTAAAAACAATCAGGTGCTTCAGCTCATCAAGTATTTTTGCAAAGTATCGTGAAATGTGATTTGGGCACCTTGCTTATGTCGCCAATATTGCTTATTTGGCTCTGAGTACGCCAATTTGCCTACCTAAATCTGTCAATCAAGACAATGTCCTAATGGGCTCATCGTATTGTTAAATTGAAAGATTGCTCTGCCGTTTGATCCAGTAATTCGTAATCACTTTGCGATAAAAAAACCGTACCTACATTTTTTCATCGACTTACAACTTCTGCAATGAAGACAGTACGTCACTAGATAGGAATCTGAAATTCAATTATTTTGGGAGTGATTTGCTTACACCTTCGGATTTCGGGAAAATTTGCGCTAAATCAACCGTGTCAACCGCATTTTATTATTTACTATAGTTTTGGTTATCATATCGACGTGAAGGGCTGAAAAATATTGGAAAACGTTTACCTCGTATTTTTTAGGTAATATTCGGGTTGTTTGAATATGACATCAAAGATTTTCTACGAAAGTTGTCAAATAAATCTTATGCGTCTGATTTTTTATTTTACGTTTATGATTTCTAATACATTGATTGCAAAAAAACGCTAAGTTGTAAAAGCAGGCGGTCCTAAGATTTAAATCAATACAGTCCTATATTATAGGATAGAGTAGAAACTAGTAGGCAAGTTAGTAAGTAAGTGAGACCTTTCTAAATTTTAATCGCCTTGAGAAATATTAGATAAAAAAAAGGAATTAAAATGTAAACTAACCTCAGGAGGGAGTGTCGTTGCACATTATCATTATATATTCAGTTAATTATCTTCGAAGAATAAACCACTCCTTGGTTTTTTCCTCAAGATAAAACATCCCGACGTTTTCTTTTAATTTCCTGTCTCGCTTTTATAGAAAAAAAAGTATATTTTAAGCGAAATGTTTTCCTTGAATAGACGTTTAATTCCCTAGAACTAGTTTCTTTAACTTAAATTTGCGTCGGAAGTTCCAATTAGTCTTAACTCCGAATATAGTAGCACTGCTTTATAAGTCCGGGTGATAAATTTTATTTAAGTTAATGTCAGTTGCAGTAAATTTTCATTTTGTACTTTATTTTTGAGTCAACTCCTCGAAACCGCTGCACTGAAATAAATAATAAATATATTTTTATATTACCATGTATTTTATGCCCGTTTTTAAATTTGAGTTATCGTACGAGTCATCTGCATGTGAAAGCCATGGAAACTCTACGTAAGATTTACAAAGTACAATTTCTTCTTTTAGTGTGTGACACAGAGTCACAACCAGAAGAGTACAAACTAAATCTGGTAGGTATTCCATTTTACGGTACAAAATTAATGTGACTGGTGCACTCAAGATTCTTTTATCCATTGCTAGCGTTCTTTGTCTCAGTTCCGCTCTAAATAGAGCTGTCTCTATGAATATTTTATGTTCCAACATTCTCTTGCTCTCAACTTAATAATGCGTCTGAAATTCGGGCTCGCAGTATTTTTGAACTTTCCTGGATTTGATGATGGAGGTCATGAATTTCAACGAAAGATGAAATTAAAATGTTTACATTCGAGATTTTTTTGTTTGATAGCAAAAGTTGAGATAAGTTTACAGCCACACCCAGGGCATGGGGTTGGGAGATTTATAATGTTTTCCGTATTTATAAAAAAAGTGAAGCTGGTGGGCTCGTTTATCATGCATGTAAAACTATAAAATATTAACTAGGTATTATCATTCACATAAGAACAATTTAATTTGTAAGAATAATTTAAGAGTAAGTTGCGAGTACATTCAACAAGTGTTTGCGTGTTTTCAGTAACAATAATATAAACAATCGCTCTTTGAATAGTTACAGACAATCTGCAATATCCCACACGGTGAAAAAAATAAAAATTTTCAAATTAATCTACGCACATACCTATTCAAGTACAAAATGAGTGTATTATCAATGAAATAGGTATATAAAAAATACTTACTTTGCAGTACTATTGCGAGTTTCAGCAACCACCACATGTTGAGTCGAAAAGCAATCCAATATGATCAGTTCACTTCACTTCAATCCAAGAAACAACACTTTACTTAGAAAACATTTCCATAAGTCACACAACTCCGAACAAACACACATGCTCAGTAAATAAACTGAAGACAACAATAATAAAAAAACTTTGGTTCGAAATTCAAAATTATCTCAGCGGGAAAGTTGGTTAAAACTTCGTTAGAGTACGCTCGTTCGCTCACCGAGTTAAGACCGTATTCCCGTGTGTGGGGTTCGAACCCGAGTCGGTAACTAACCGGCGTGCAACTGACGTCCGGTAGCATCGAACCATATCGGAAGCACTTGGTATTGTGTTGTTATTGGGTAATTTATTCCAATACTTCACTTGGAGGTGGTTACATACGGATCTAGTGTTTAAGTAGCGTGAAGTGCGTTTTTGGTTGGATTATTATACATACAGGATGTAAAAAAAATACTACAAACATTTTAAGAGGTAAACTAGCCCATGAAACTCAACAACTTTTCCTAAGGAACATGATTAATTTACTAACCGACCAAGTCAATTTGTATGGGAGGTTTTCTAACATTTCGACCTATGAACCTTCGGGAAAATTGTTCAGTTTCATGGGCCGATTCACCTTTTGAAATACTGCTCATATTTTTGCGCCTTGTGTAAAGCTATGAGTGGGTATGATCCAAAGATAGGACGATTACCTTATAGCTCACTAAGACGAAAAGTTTTCAAGTGAAAATATTGTACCTACAAGACACCTGAAATACTTAATTGGTTTTACGATGCCTAATGATGAGCGTGGAGTTATTTTCGTTTTTACCAAATAAATTTTAGTTGAATTCTAATCTAACATAACCTTAGCAGCCTCAACAGTCTACTGCAGATGCCCTCGGTCACCCCTTTTTCAATAAATGGATTAAAAAATGCAAATGCAAAATACATTTAAGGAACTTCCGGCGTTATCGTTTCTTAAGATTAGCCATATTTTGATACCTCATTAGCATTGTCGCTTTTGATATCAATAGTATCAATTGTACGTGACTGGTGTCTTAAATCGTCGAAGACATAGCGTAAATAGTTTTAATATTCTTGTCGTTGTTTTGTATTTTTAGAACTTGCATGTTTCTTCCTGAGGAAGTAGGAATTGATCATAAACTAATCATAAACTTGATGTCTTTTGAATGCTCCACAATGACTATTCGCTTCTATAAGTATTAAGTTTTAATCCACCTGCAAATTGTCCTAACCTCCCCGCTCCCTGCACCGTGGAGGACCTCAAAGCGGCAAACGAAAGGGCTGTTGGCGTCGCGAACTTCTGGAAATTTATTATTTGATATACTATTGAGTTATAACCGTTGACTCGAAAAGAAGAAGAAGTTTTAATCACATTTAAAAGTGAGTTTAAGATTTTATGTTACTTATTTTTAAAATTATTATTTTTGTGTATTTGAATTATTATTTCGCGCCATGGTAACTGAATAATTACTGTTTTTCTAGGGACTTTCTTTTGTATAACTATTTTAGGCAAGAAACTGTAAACCTGTCCGTATAGTGAAGCATGGTTTTTCTAAAACATCTCACATATTTTTCAAACGAAGCAATAACGATCGCATTCCTACGTTAACTTTGTCTACCCCGTATGGTATAAAGGCGTGATATGTGCACGCATGTATGTACGAGTATATGTTACTGAATAAAAGTCAGCTTTGTTCCAATATACTCAGTCGTGTTGTATACCTGAATGTCGATAACGGTTTCAACAATGCAATCATTTATTCATAGTCACCTATTAATAGAAAGCATTCAGTAAAGAACCAAAAGGCTAGCAATTCAATTATGCAGTACAAACATATTTCGTTCATTAAACGAGTGATTGGTTCCCATGATTATTTAAGTAGAACTCTATTCTGAATTAAATTCGATGAAACTACGAAATAGTTGGTACAAACTGTGTTTTAATATACTAGCGGGAGCCCGCGGCTCCACCCGCATGGAAGCCGGTTTTAACCCCATCATGGTATCCCACAAGATCATTTTTTTCGGGAAAAACACTGTACTACGTGTTATTCCAAGTTACCCTCTATCAGTGTGCTAAATTGCATTTAATCGGTTCTGTAGTTTTAGCGTGATCATTCGAAGACACAGTTTCGCGTTTATAATATTAGTAGGATATAAATTTATATTGTGTAGGCGATAGCGGCCGTTAACGCTCTGCCTACCCCGTAAGGGATAAAGGCGTGATATATGTATGTGTATGTATGTATGTAGGATAGAAAGCCAATCGCACTTTTTAAACTTTAACCTTGAGGATGATAGTACCTACAACAGGCTTTCAAAAACAAAAATAATTTTAGTTAATGGCTTTTAAGTGACTCTACGAAAAAAACAACCAAAGGTATAAAAATAACACTTTTGTAGCAAAAATTACGCACGAGATGCGACGCATGTACCCCCATCCCTATCTACTTTTTCTTCTTCTTTGCGTGTCGAGGCGAATCAAACCTTATCTAACCAATAATTTGCCACACTAATATCTTCTGTGAACAAATTAATAAATCTCACATTCTTATTTTGAGAATTAAATACAAGCATCAATAGCATCATCATGCACCATATTTTGTTGTCACAAAAGTACGACACATAAAGCAAAGCATCTCAAAAGTCATATAAATGGCGTCGAAGTATTACAAATAATTGATATTTATTGCTGTCGCGTCGAGCATATCCGGGCGATGCGCCTTTCTACTCAATAAAGAGAATATTAAATGATGAAGGCAAATAGACTTTTGATTGGGAACAGATAAAATAATTTATGTTCAATGGATAAAGTGTTAATAATTTTATTCTGTTGCAGTAGTTTTTTGTCGAAATGACGACTTGGTTGACAAATAATTAGGCACTTAATATTCATAAATGCGCAATTTGATACTTGTGCGTTTTTAGTATGTGTAGTGACGTTTCTAGTATGGATCTGACAGATCGCTGCGATATTTTAGCGCTCCGTCGTGCGTCAAGTGTGCGATCCGCCTAAAGCTTAGTACCTATGTAAAACGCATGGGTTTGAGTATTCACGGAGGTAGATTATCTACCAAATCTTCTCGTCAAACTTCAATACGTTGCTCATCTTTTGCACATTTGCTCAGCAGGAAAAGAGACAGATTATAACAATAGCAGCAATTCTCATTTTTGGATCAGTCTAATAAAAATTCCCTTTTTTTCTCACAGTCCCGAATTCTCTCGGTAAACGACCCCTATAGGAATGCGTGTTCCAGGCGACCGATCAGGCGGACGTCCGCGTCCGGTACTCCGGTTCCGGCTAGCCGTGACACCCCTGTGGTCACCGGACCGAACCGGTTTTTAAGGGTCGTCGAGATAAGTGACAACTGTTTTACGATGCCAATGTTTAACCTTCGACGTGTCAGGGTCAGGGGAACATCTTGAAAAGCCTTTTTTGCCGACGGCGTCTTCAATGCGAAAACGAAGGGTTCTCGTAATAAGGTAACCGAAAGTTACGTATTTGAATACACTTTTGCGTAGTTACTTTTGCAGGAAATTTTTGTTGTAATTTTCAACCAATCCTAAAGTTTGCGTTCAAATGACGCGTAGATATATTATAACCTATATCTTCCGACTCCTTTCAGCACAAATACAAAATGACACAATAAAAAAAAGAATTTATTTTTCTTTATTTTATTGGATTCTCAATCATTCGATTTCTCGCAGTGGCGCATGAAACTTAATAGTGTTATCGGTAAAAAGCAGGTATAAAAATATTAATATTATTTTAATATACATCTTGTAAAAAGTGCTTTTCTTACCGAAAATGGGATACGAAAAGCTAGCAAGTTACCGTTGATAATATAAAATAAACTTTATTTTTAAATATTATTAGTTGCTAAATATAGAGAAGTTAACTTAAAATTTAACAAGATCATTTAAACTCGTTGAGTAAAGTTTATTATCACGTTATCTGCGCCAGAAGACTCATTAACATGGAGCTGCTCGAAACAGCTGTAATTTATCACTTAAGCATTAAAACTACTCTCAACCAAGTAGCTCGTTGCTAATTTCGCCTCTTCCTATCCTGGCGGCATACAAACTTCAGTCATCTTCTTCAATTTTCTCTTTTTCGCAATGACTAATTCATTTATTCAGTGAGAGTATTGTATTGTATCTTTCTGACATTCTAAAAACATTCATTGTGTATTTACTTGGAATTATACGATTGAAAACTTTAAATCTTCTATCAGTCATATTAATTTAAATTTATTAGGTATTTACTGTTACCTTTGTAAAAGTCAAATATTTCATTCCAAAGTTTATTTACAACAAAATACTTTTGGCTTTTGTTATTCCTCGTGATCAAACTAGTTAAAACAAGAAAATAAGTTATGGCGCAAACAAATCAGTATTCAAGTCCTAACACTTGATCTGTGTGATTTTTTGAGAACAAAAAAATACGTCTACTCATAGAATATAATTTTTTAAAGTCTACCTTCGTGGTGATCTGCCGCATGAACCCCTTCCACCAAGGTTAGTATATAGTATATTACTTTGCCAATTTCTCGAATCTTATGAATATAATTTTGTACGTTATAATTTTGTTGTGTAATTAAACGAAGTAGAACAATCTTGTATGTTTTGAAACGCCTTACATTATTGTTTTCTGTCGAGGTTTATGGATCGTCGTGATTTTGGTTTAGTACGAACACATTCAAAGGTAACTTTTTGTATAAAAAAGGCTATTTGAAACTTGATCCTTTTGTATTACGTTGCCAGATTATATGGTGTAACTTAACCTACATGTACGTTACGCTTTCTTTAATCCACAGTCTGCTGCATTTAAAAACGAAATGATTCTAGTACCTACAGTTACAAATAAAAATAAACAATTCAGAGGTTCCGTGATTGACAATGATATTTTAATTGTAACCTTGAAAATAATATTATGTCACTTTGTGAATCACCTAAATATATAAGCTACTTTAATTTATAAGCAAAGGTGGCTTAAGTGAGTGCTTAACGTTCATCTAATTGATAACATTTACATGCTTCTAGCCCGTCAGATTTATACAAAACACTTATGGAAATAATTATATTGGGGGCAGGAGTTGACCCTACAAGCTTCAGTAACACAATCTCCATACACGGATCTAAAAGAGCCCTCAATATTTGCCAGACCTAGAGGTAGTCTTCGTATTTTTACGGCCGTTAACGCCCTGCCTACCTCGCAAAATAGAAAGGCGTGATATGTGTTAGTAGGTATCTCCAACTGTATGTTATTGTTTCAGAGCTTTGATGAACGCCGTAACTTTTTAATTGGTACAAAATATTTTTGCCCGGTTGGCTAGCTATTTAGATTTAAAAAACTTTTTCAATCTACGCCTACTATGCTATTCACAAACCTAAACTTTTGGCTAAACCAGCGCTGGATGTGAAGGTCGATACATTTTGTACACGGTTTTATTTCACGAGTGTTTTACGTCATCCGGTTAAGGGTAGGTTGTATCCACTAAAACCCTAGCTAGTAAGCTCAGCCGCAGACACTTTCATGTGCTCTATGCGTACTTTCCGCTCAGACGTCGTATTTTTGATTTAGGAATCTGATTTTGCTTTTGCTTGCCCCAGTCTGACCCAACTTGACTAACCTAACCGCTATTTGTATCACACGTTATACTCCACGAATTCTAGGAAATGCGTTCAGGTAATGGGATCCAAATTATACAACAAAACGTACGTACATACATACAGGCCGAGCTGATAAAAGCGTGTTAATTACTCAGACGTTTAGCTAGTTCTCAAGCAAATCAAAAAACAAAAGTCATTGTCCGACGCCTACTACTCTAAACGCGAGTTTGATAGATAACCTACATAAATACAGCTTTGCTATCCCAAACTACCTACTATAAGAAATAATAGGTATTTAACAAAATACCAGAGGTATTAAAAAATGTAATGTACGTACTATTTATACTTTAGTGACTACTGTAAGTTTACTACATTTGACATGTAAAATTATTTAAGTTATACCAATAAAATATCGAATACTGAATTCATTCCGATATACCTTTGCACAAGTTGGTTTGAAAGTAAGTACGTGCAATACGAGTGGTAGCTGATTCAAAAATACGCCTTCTCAGCGTGACAGCAGCGCTTCAGTCAGTAGAAACACACCCGGGGATTATCCGGCTCATGCCATACTTTATTCATTCGCTCTTTGTCATTTGAATGTTACACTCAAAAGTTCGCCGCTTTTGCTCACTGCTCAATCAAAGTTTTTTGAACGCGTTATTCAAGCGTGATTCAAAGGATTACTCAAAATATTTTCAGAAAAAATGTTATAGACAAATTTCTTGATCAGCGGGGCTTTTGTCTACTTTCTCAGATATGGTCAACTAACAATTGTTCTCATTTGAAAGGACATAATAATTATGTAACTGAATGATAGATCTCATGTATTAATTAAGGCAACATTTCTGAAAATATATTTTTTTTTACATAAACTACAAAAACAATAGAGTTGTGTTTTGTTTTGTAATTGAGTTTGTTTGTTTGTCTTTCGTTTCACCTCGGAGCTATAATTAGTATTTTTTACCTTCGAATTTCTGAGTAAGAACTATTTCACTAATGTGACGATAACAACAAAATCGCAAAAAATCTCTATTTTATTTGATTAGGGGCAGCAACTAATTAGTAGTTAAGTAATTTTTTCGTAGCTTTACTTGTTTACTAAATAAAATTTAGGAGCTAATACAAAATGTACATGTATTTCTGTATTTATCTTTTCTGCGTATAATATTTTAGTATGTTGTAGAATTTTAAACTGTATCAGATAAATATTAATGACAACTTGCAGGAAGAATTATTGATGTCCAATTAAACAATGAATATATGCGAAAGACGTAGATATGTCTTCTACAATAAAGTAAGCAGGTATACCTTCTTTATTTACTGAAAAAGGTAACTTGAAACAAAGCCCATATCTACCATTTTATCGGCATTCTGTGACGTCCTAATAAGTAATTCAACTGTTTGGACTTCGTGTTCATATTGCCTTTTTTGCTTTTTCCGTGCATGAAAATAACACCTTTCCATAATAGCTGGTCGTTTCTAGTGTTATTTGAACCAGCAATTGAGCCTTCACTAGTTTAGTAGGAAATTATTCTATGTAGGTGGCAACACTGGCACTGTATGCATTACCGATATTATACTCAACAGTAGGTAAGTATTCAGAGAGAAGTTTAAAAAAATATTAATGGAATGGTAAAAGTGGTTACAGAATACCCAGTCTTCTTTTCGTGTGGGATACCAAGTGAGATTATAATATTTGGTTTATTATTTTTTATACAGGAACTTTCCTAAAACTGTTCTACAGCTTTCAGTCAAACTGAACAGCTTTCCCCAAAAAGAATAACTCCCATAGAAAATGGGCTGGTCAGGTGATTTTTTGTTTAGAATACTTTGCACTTTGCAAGATGGTGCCTCGCTGTACATTTAGCGCTCTACAAAAGTAATGATATAGGACTGATTTTTAGCAAATTTTAGCCAGTAATTTACATTAAAATTCTAGTCTTTCCTATATAGGTAGGTACCTACTTGGATGAAAAATACGTTCCAATTGAAAACTGCTTGGGGAAAAATCTATGATATATTATGAAACAAAGCTTCAACTACAATTTGGAACCAGAATAGGTCCTCGTTTTAATGTGTTTTCGTATCGAATGCGCTCACGCGAAATGCTCGTATGGCTGCATATTCTACTGCATGTGCACTGTGCACTGCACCTACTCCGCATCTAGGTTTCGTATTACTATTGTTGTATGCATTCAACTCCACACCCTGGCCATGGCCGTATCTTGAGAATCTAAATCGATTTAATTGTTGACCCAGTTGACACTGAAAATTCAGATATAATACATATAAAATTTTACCGCGTGATGCCGGCTTACAATAGCATCACCCCATTTCTTTCCCGTAGATGTCGTATGAGCCGACGAACGGACTCAAGGGTTTCATGTGTATTGCAATTTTAGGTGACAGGCTGACAACCTGTCGCTGTAGAGATACACGACTTATCTGAAACGACCTTCAAACATTTGTCAGACGTGGCGGTAACGAAAGTTATTTTATGGTCGTTAACGCTCTGTCTACCTCACCAGGGATACAAACGTGATTTGTGTATGTATACATAGGAAAAGAGAAAACTAAATCACATAAAACGGTACGTTTATTTTCTTTTTTCAAAAATACAAATAAACCAATTTAGAGAAAATAAATGTAAAAGTATCAGTTAGATCAGAGTACGCCCAGAAACATTAAAACTTTTTCAATAACCCTATTTCCAATCGAAGTTAAAAACAACAAAGCTCTTAAAGATAACCATCAAACGTCATTTAGGTTTATTAACTTACTTTGCTTAGTACTTGATTAACTTAGGTACTACTAGGTATAACTGTTTCGTATAAAAAAGTCGTGGGTACATTCAGCTTCTAGGGGTCTTCTAAATCTTATGTACCGCAATGTAGAGTTTATCAAAGTTGAGTGTCTGATGAGAATAATATAATAAGAGAGGGTCAACAATTGCGTTAGGTACGTAAAAATTATAAGTTACTACAATTACCTTCAAAACCGAATTTGACATCAAAAAAATGGCGATACGTAACTACATAATATAATCACAAGTAAAATCAACCTGCAAACTTAGCACACAGATGAAAACATAACTCTGTACATCTAAATGATCTCTGAATACAGTCCATCAGAGAAGTTTACACCGTTCGTCTTACAAAGCGCTCTCCAGCCCGCAGTCTAAGCGCGTATCTCTCCACATTGACCGCAGACGGAAACGGAATTTGCCATTGAAATCAATACGGCTGACTAATCCATCCCGCTTGATAATTTATGTACGACATGTCTTGCAAAAGCTGTGGAATACTAAAAGCCAGTGGTGACGATTCTGGAGGGTTCGTCACAAATCTATTTTACTTTTTCGTTAGAAACGAGAATGTTAAATCATCTGCGGTTTTCTCAAAAAAACTGAAATACTCTGTCCAGAATGACGAGCCTTTTGCTATTTCAGGTTTTGAAAAACTGTTAGACACTAAGGCTTTCTCGTCTCTCTCTTTCCGTGTGGGACAACAAGTAGTCCAACTTTCTGAAATTAAAAGTAAGCAGCTTCTTTAACTTATAAAATGTACCTACACCGATAAATATATTAGTTAGTTTATACCTACCATATTCAAGACTTAGACATTGTGAATAGAAAATAGTATTTATGGGTTGTCAGTAAAGTTTTCACCGATCGTTTGCTTATTTTTCATGGACAATCGTAAGTTTTTTCTATTCACTTTATAACAGAACAACGAGCACTTGCTATTCTAAGCCGGCACCATACGGCAGCGATGTATTACAAAGCAAACAAAAAGCACACGGGTATAGGTGTGCTCGGTTGGAAATATCTGTTTGCGACGAGGATATTGCTCGTGCGTAAGGCTTCCTGTAATCGCGCGCGATTATGAGAACTTGATATCGGAAATCTGTCACGGTCGTGTCGCTTTCGCGGCATGTGTTTAAAATCAAGATCGGGTAAAGGAGTTTTAGAATAGGTGTGAAAAATATTTCATGTTATTATTTGCGGTGTACAGAATTCAAAACAATAAAATATACCGAAAGAAAAAGTTTTAAGTTATAGTGTTCTTGTATGAAATTTGGGCTCAGAATAGTAATTAATTAAGTACTCCATTTCGCTAAAGGGCAGCAGCGTTCCTTAAAAATATAGTATCTTGCACTGAGCTCGCCAGTTTGCCTGGCGAGCGTGGTGAATTTCCAAAGTCCAACAAAGGACTGTTGTGGTTGTAGTAGTAGAAATAGTGATCATCTAAAAGTAAATAACTGAATGCTGCATGTTCCTATATATTAATTCTACCGCACACCGCAGTTTAATTTCCGCCCATTCGGGTTTTGCTTTAAAAACAAACAAAATATACAGTAATCGGTCTATCTGCAGCTAATGGAATCGGATACAATAACAATTATCCGGCAGAGGTCGTGGAAGGGCAATCACACTAACACAAAGTTTCCAAATGAAATAAAATTAAAAACTGTTATCAAATTACCCGACTATGCAATAAAAAATTTTACTTACCTATCTAAGAAAAGAGGTTTGGGTATCACTTGAAAAAAATGGGTTTTGCATTTTATTTCACGTGTCGTTGAGAGTAAAGAGTGCAGATACTTATTAATATATTATTTTTGTGTCAATCGTTTAACTCATTACCTATTGTCTTCTTCCAGAAGTCGTATTGTAGACAATATTGTACGATAAAATTATCAGGGCAGGGCAAAACCATACAGAAAAAAATATGTTTTTAATTCGGCAGAGAATCACAACCCTTGTTTTAATTTCACTCTAGTTGGTTAAACCCCTTTTGATTGGCTGTTACATTTAACTGCAGTTCAACCCGTTACCATGATAGCAATGCGTTTCCGCGCAAAACTGCGGCCCGCAAAATGGATATAATTAGCATTACAAGTCTATTTAATTTGAGTGTAACAGAGATAAAGTGGCGCAATTCAAAATTATTTGAATAATTTATTTCGTCAGTATTATGGTTGTGTACGATTGATGACATTTGCCTGAAAAAATAAAAATAACTACCTCTAGTTACATTTACAAAGACTAAGAAAGATAATTTATTACTATTTTCATTACTTATACCGAAGATTAATGTTTGTATAAATGATTTTATTTGGAAATAAACTTCTAGTTTCAAACTCACATCAGCTCAGATGAAAAAATATATTTTGCAAACACAGACGCCATGCAAAAAACATACTTAGGTATTCAAAATTTCCTTGACTACTATCTGTATACAAAAATTTCAATGTAAAGGGTCTCTTAAAAGCAACGGGCGCCCTTTTCATCGGATATGAAATCGGTCCCTGATTAAATTTGAAGCCGTAAAAAATCATGAACGCACCAAGCGGAGACCTTTTAGCGTCGCGTGCCTAAACAATGTAAAATACGGTCTGAAAACAACAACAAAGTTCAAGTATCCATAACAAGGTTCCGTAGTTTACTTTAAATTATTTTTATTTGGTAAGCTTTATATCACGATATTTATCTGCGTTGTTTTCGGTCGGTATATGTATCAACGCAACAAAAAATCCGTTAGAAAACTTATATAGGTAGGTTCCTACTTATTTTCAGGTGGAGTGGTAAGCAAAAATCTCAATCTGGTCACATTTAATTGTTGACGCGAAAATGACCGAAATCCATAAAAATTAAAAATTGTTTTTAAATTTACAACGATAAATATTGGAAACGTGGGCATCGCGTAGGCTATTTTTTCTTGAAATCATCCGAGTCTGCCTCTAGATATGCGATATGCCTGAAAAACTATCTGTACGTACCAACATAATCTGTGTGTGATAATTATTCTGTGACGGCTCGAAAAGTAAATTAGGCGTAAAGCAAAAGCTTTGCAGCAAGTAAGATAAAATATATCTAACGTATGTTTTATACGCTGCCCAGCAAAGTGTGCCTAAGTTCCACTGACCCCTTTCTCGATGTTGTAATATTTGCACTGTACGGAACCCAAAATACTTTTTCTATACATATAATAAAACAGTAACTGAACCAATTCTGTACATTGAATAGTTTAAAAAAAGGTTTTTTGTTTCTAATTCAGTTTAAGTTATAGATCTCAAAACGATGGTTAAAAAATTTTTTGTCTGTTTGTCTGTTTGTATGTATGTTTGTTAGCGTTTCACGTAAAAACCACTGGACAGATTTCTACCAAATTTTGTACAATGGTAGCTTATTACTCGGGTCAACATTTAGGATACTTTTTACTTCGGGAAAATATCTCATTCCCACAGGAAAACACCATTACTGGTTCGGCGAAGCGAGATACAAATTTGTTCCGAAATAATTTTATAGATGCCGCGTACGAAGTGTATACTATAATACTATAATAATAAAATAACAGTAAATAAACAATTTTTAGGCGACAGGCTGACAACCTGTCACTATAGTGATACACATGTTTTCTGAAATTACCTTGGAAAACAATCCTCAACAATGTCAGACGTGGCTATAGCGACCGTATTCTTACGGCCGTTAACGCTCTGCCTAACCCGCAAGGGATAAAAGGCGTGATATATGTATGTATGTATGTATATAAATAAACCAATTAATTATAGTCTAGCAAAAAGTTGCGAGTTGAACCCGAGTCCCACCCAAGCGTCGAAATGGCTTCGCACCTAACAAATGAATGATGCACAAATCGGTGGCAGTCCGGAGTTGCTACAGGTTGTTTTCCATTTACACAGGCAACTATCTCACTTGGTTCATAATAATCATACATAAAAGACCACCAATCATAAATAATGCCATTCATTATCAAAAATAGTAGAACCAGATTGTTTACAAAAAAAATCATAGATGTCGCTGTTAGTTTTGTAAAACGCGCTAACGGAATGTTTCCTGCAAAACTATAAAGAGTCTGGCAGGCGGTTCAGTCCGATCAGTTCTCCTTCAGTCCGACCAGTTCTCCCCGGAACAACTCCTAAGCCCAGTCTCGCCCCAAGGGCGTGATTGTTGTTTGAACAACCAATCAAATATTCCGGGTGAGCAAGTGCTCCCCACCAAGCCGACAGGCGTAGTTTTGATGGCCCCAGGGCCGAAAACGTAGAGTCCAACACAAAAAAAAAATGGCAGGCGGCGTTAACCTTAAAGAAATATTTTTTTTTGAATTGAGATAATATTGAATTTGTTGAATTATTATAACAAACATCTGCTATTCTTTACGGACTTCGATTTTGCTTACTGATTGGTTTTGAATTTAGATCTGAAATTGAAAGCTGCTGGAGTGGACCTGAGAACAAGTTGTTTTTCCCATGGCCAGCTGTACGTGGCTTTTTCGCAGGTTACTAGCGCTGCAGGCCTATTTATATTAACCGCTGAGAGAAAAACAGCGAATGTAGTGTACAAAGAAATATTGTAAACTTTATAAATATTGTACATAAATAAACTGTAGATACATTTGAACTTTGTACATAAAATGTATAATAAATAATATTATTTGTATAAATAGCTGTAACATGCCTGTAAAGTAAATTGTAAATAAAATGTGTTAGGTAGGTATATTTCATTTTGCCTCTTGCCTCTTGCCTCTAATTTTGCTTTAATCAAAATGAATTCAGACCTAAGGTCAAAGGTCTGTCTAAAGTAGGTACATAGACATAGACACCTACCAACATAAAAATAATAAGTTAGCGAAACGAAGTTCGCGGGCACCAGCTAGTTCTATAATAAAAGCAAACATTCTTAAGTTTGCATGTTGTGGCGTCGTTTTTAGTGAAAATTCTCATGGTCGTAGCTCTTTCTACGTCGTAGCATGAATTCAGACATAGTGTGTTTGTACTTACTATAGCTCAATAATAAATAGCTATAACTCAATATAGCCGTTATATATTTCTTTCAATTTTAAATGAAATACGTACCTACCTTTAGTATTAGCAAATATCAGGGTAGATTTAGTTCGACTTATACACGTGCTGTTTGCGTGTTGAGCGCGTGCTCTAAGCTTAGTACTAATTAAAGTCACAGTAACTGAGGGCGCATTTAAATCCTTCTTGGGGTTTCTGGTAGTGATCAAATACTTAATCTACAGTACACTGCAAAGCGCGTCATTAGTAAATGACACACATTACAAACGCACCAGCCATTATTGCGATTCGTAACAGTCTCTATTTTCAAATGACAACCTGTGACAAAAGGAATTTGTCGGCATGCGATGGGTGTAACAACAGAACATGTATTATATATTTACCAAGACATCTATTTTAAAGTATCTAGATGTTACCGACGGCTTCGCCCACGTAGATACTCGTAGTACTCATATGGAATTAGAAGTGAGTTTTAATTTGAATCTATCAGATTTTCGTGGCATGAAACATTTCCATCTTAAAACACCTATAAGCTGACACGTGCTTCTAGATTTTCTATTTCTTATCCAGTTAAGTATTCATTACATCCCTCCCTCATCCTCTTTAGTATCGCGATCTTGATGGCATTATTTCCTTTGATATCGTCTTTGCTTTCACCTTCAGGAGGGGATCTTGCGCATCACTACGCGTTTTTGTAATAAGCTCAAAACCTATTTCCTGACAATATACAATGAAGCTGCGTGTGGGGCAAATTGTAAATTGGATAAAATCGATAGTTTCGTAATGCTGTTCAGTAAATGTTTTTGTAAACGTCTGTCAGAAAAAAATATAGGTAACTAGGTACCTACTTGAATACGTGTGACGGAAATAAAATTTTGCTCCATTTCTGTGCTGCAATCAAGAAACATGGAAAGGCAAACTAAATATAATACCTACCAATAATTGCTTGAAACTGAACAACGTTCCTTCATTGAACGGGGCATACTGTGAATATGGAAAGCTACGTGGTAAACAGAGCAAACACCAAATTGTTCGCCATGCAGACGGCAGCCCAGCCAACCCAGCCAAATTGTAAAGACTAGCGACCTAAAGCTCAAATGGTAGCCGTCGCTATCGAAAATTCGAACATGCTCGACGAAGTTTGATTGCGGGACCGAGTTTCATAATTGTTCGGCTTACCTACTTGTGCACAAGAGGTCCTCCAATCAAGTATAAGGTGAAGTTTACGAAATATTATATTGATTAGAACTTTTCAAGGTTTGGTCAAAGGTTTTGAATTTCGAACAATTTAAGGTTACAACGTACCAAAACGTACGAGTCGAGTGTATATACCTAATTGAGACAAAGATATATAATAGACTTGTTATTTTCAAGTTGATATAAGAGGACTCCGTTCTTAACCAATTCATTCCTTGTTTAGTACTTACTTTTCGAAAGTAAAGTGTGTACAGATACTTGTCATCATCACACTTATAAAGTAACCACTTTCACACCAACTCACCTATTTGTTTTCTTAGCATCACCATAAACTTTCTTGCAACCACATTTCCAACTGCCCCCCCCCTCCCCCCATTTTGTACGCCATTTCCAGCAATAATAAAACATGCCCCGAACGGGAACTGAATCGCAACCCGCCCGGGGGCAGCTGTAAACAACTTCGCTAATGGCCACTTTAACTTTACGAAATCGCCACACTTTCTACCAAGTCAGTTTTTAAAAAGTCCTGAGACGTGATCGCAAAATAGCATCCACGTTTCTACGACCTCTTTTATTTAAGAACAAGTACTTACTATTTCGCTCCGCGTGATGCCGGCTTAGAATAGCATCACCCCATATCCTTCCCGTGGGTATCGTAAGAGGCGACTAAGGAACTCGAGGGTTTCATGTGTATTAGAGCTTTAGGCGACAGGCTAACAACCTGTCACGACAGTGATACACGAATCATCTAAAAAGGCACTTAATACTTGTCAGACGTGGCGATATCGATCTTATTTTTGATCTGCCTACCCCGCAAGGGATAAAGGCGTGATATGTGTATGTACGTACTTACCATTTTCATATTCAAAACGCGTGACAAGTAAAATTTTCCTCGTGGTGTTGCAAATTAATTAAAACAATTACCACGGTAAACAAGTAAAAAAGTGTTGGAAACTCGCTGTTTTTGTTTACGTAGTCGTTTTTGTATGTTTTCATGGAAAACGTGAATTGTTATAAAGGAAAACGTGGTAATGTCCAGAAATAGGTGTGAAATTAATTCTGTTTTAAACACTGTCACTTAAATTGCGATACCACCTAGTTGCGAGTTGAAATATCGGATAATTCCCAAAAAATAATCATGGAAAAATCACGTTATAAATTTTTTTTACACATTTGAGGGAAAGCTACTACTTAGGCTATCGAAATAGTTACTAGAATACCAATTTCAGATATAAATCTCTTTACGCAAATGACCACTTTCCATTTCACGGAGTAAGTTTTCTCATTTGACTTTTATACGAATATTTGTCATTGAACAGCCTACCGCTATATTTTTTCAGGGTTAATTATTATCTCATTCCGTACACTCCATATAAAACGTAAACGACCCAGACCGAGTAAATCGACCGTTATTTATCCCTGCCGCCTAAAAATTTAAATATGGGTCAAAAAATCTAGAGATTTAGGACACATTTAAGTCGCATCTCAATATGCTGCAGGTCATCCAAAACCGATTTATGCGCAGGGCAACAGGGGCTCCCCTGTACCTGCGGAACGCCAACCTCCACATCGACTTAGGTCTCCCCACCATTAAAGATTACATGAAACAAGCGTCCCGTCGCTTCTTCGACAACGCTCCCCATCATAAAAATCCCCTAATAGTTGCCGCGTCCAACTACTACCCCTATCCAACCTCGCGTTCCAAACGCCGTCCCAGACACGTCCTTTCGGATGATGATGACAAAATCACCCAAGCCGCCACTGCAGCCATTACGAGTAGATCACACTCCACAAGCTCTTCAAGCAACCGACGTCCCCGCCGGCGGGGTCGCGGAGGTCCCTCATTTACGCCTCACTTTGGCAATTACCGGCATGTACCGGGTTGATTCAGTGCGATCTCTTACGGCTTCTAAAGCATCATGGACTTGGATTGATAGCGGCTTGCTGATCTGGTCGGACTAGCGCGTTGGACTGCGGCCTCTTCCTCTCTTTCCTTCCACTGACCCAGAAATCATTAGCTTTTCCAGGTGGTCTCCGGGATTTCTGGCGATGTGTCCGAAAAATTCAAGAATTCTCCGGTGACAAGTTGTCGAGAACCTGGTGGTAACCTCAACGTTCTTGTGTACTGACACGTTAGTGCGTTGTCAGTACAAAACACGCCTAGCATTTTACATCAGCACATTTCAAAAATCGTAATCTTCTTCTTCTTTTCGTGTGGGTCACCGAGTCGTCTAACGACCCGATGAACCCTGGTGTCAGAATTTTTCAACCGTCTTCAATCGTAATTTACTACCGACTTAATAAAAAAATTATTTCCACAGCATTTGAAACTTAGTTCGTATTTATAAAGTAAGTTTTTTTTTAAATAACATACGTAAGATAGTCTAGTCTAGTTTTGAACTTCGTATCTATTCAATAGCTGTTAGTCAAATTCACCCCTTTATCTTCCTTCAGCATATTTCTGTACCTATAAGCTAAAAATCATAAATAACACCTTGGCCGTCCAACCATATAAAATTACGCCACCTCCCGTATCGGAGCGTTGCTTTATGCTGAGTAATGTCGCATTAAAAACGTCCCAGCCAGAAGCAGCCAAAGCTACGCCCCGCTAGGGAAATGCCACATCCATTCTGCGAGGAAATTATTATTTTAATAGTATTACAAAACCAACTCTTTATTTTTACAGGGAAAATTGAAAGCAGAAATTGTTGTGAAGTTTTGCGATCAAAAGTGATTATAGCTAGCCGTATTTTTTTTTAACCTTTTCAAGGTGCACCTGAAATGATTTAATTACAAACTGCAAAACGCGCATAGTTAGTATTGCTGAGAATAACCATAATAAGGCGGAAAATTACCAGTGATATTGATTAATGTTTTTGAACTAGAGTCTATTGTGTTTGAAATCAAAGATACCTACACAATTTAGGATCGAAAATCTAGTAAAAGAAAAATGACATCACTTACCCCTTATCACCTTTTAGTAATGTTTTAAATACAACTTCATCTATTGAGTCGAAAAAAAAACAAAAACCTAACGAGCTCGGCCCACAAGCGGGTTTATTTTCTCGTGGAAATAACAAAATCTACATCACATTCGCAAAGTTTTCAAAACGATTTCACATTGAACCATAAAACCGATGCCGGCCCCGATACAAGCAATATATTGAAGTACTTCCAAGGATCGACCGACATGATTTGTTTGTTTATCATTTGGGTATCGTGAACAGATTTGTTTACAAACTCCGGGTACATTTTCGGAAGTGGCACGAGGTCGTTAGTATCAATTCAGCAAATTAATTCCAACAAGTTAGGTAGGTTGTGGTGTCAATTCGGTAATTTCTCGTAACTTAAGATAGCAATGTAATTTTCCGTCAGAAGAGTTTAAAAAAGGGTTGTAAAATTCGTTGTTATTTCATGCTTATATGCGTCTGGTTTCTTTGTCTTTCCTAGTCATCGCCATATTATAAGTAGTCGCCTTATAACGGCAGGTAAAATCCATTCTGCGTCAAATTTGCTTATCTATACTGACACAAAAGACCCGATTGTAGACCTATCAACTTAGGCATACCTACCTGTTAACAAAATCATTTAGTACAAACGATCCTCTTCTTAATTACTAATCGATAACCTTAAACGTTAATGCCATTTTGATCCCTACCGTTTTGTTCGCTTAAATATTGATTAAAATATGATTAATTGACTTTTGATTACCTGTTCCACCTTTCGGCCCATCTCAGATAAGAGGACATCCTCCAAAAATGTTATAATTAAAATTATGATAATTAAACTTACCCTAATTGAATTTTTCGTCATTTTTTATTCAGGTCTAACGGTAACTAAATAAATCCTATGTAAAGTCATTGAGTATGTACGCGTGCTACGCGTTTTTGTGATATTTAGACAATAAATCTAAATTAGCCCTTAGCGTCGCAGGCAGATGTACTTCATCGAGCCAGTCAATCTTGTTCAAAATGGGTCCAGCGATTATGAAAAAAATCGCACGACACTGCAGCAACGAACGTAATTGTTTATGCGGTTATAAATGTTATAACTCCTTGCGGCTTACGTGAAAACTGCAAAGCACAGAAAATACATACTTATTTACATACATATATCGTGTCTTTATCCCTTGCGGGGTAGGCAGGGCGTTAACGGCCGTAAAATTACGGTCGCTATCGCCACGTCTGACAAATATAAAGGGCCGTTTGAGATAATTTGTGTATCAGTATAGTAACAGGTTGTCAGCCTGTCGCCTAAAAGTTGTAATACACCTGAAACCCTCAAGTCCCTCAGTCGCCTCTTACGACACCCACAGATAGGAAATGGGGTGATGCTATTCTAAGCCGGCATCACACGGCGGACAGAAAATATTGACACTTTTTTTAGTTGCGACAGAAATGGCAGTATAATACTTTGTCTGGTACGCAAAAGTCTGCGCTTTGATTATTATAGGGCTAACCAGGGTATAAGGCATCACCTCAAATATTGTTAAAAGCGAGTTGAAGTCAATCTTTTTTCTGTATGGAGATTTTTTTAAATATGCGTTTAAAGCGCGCTCAACTTTTTTGTGCGGAGGCTATAAATGATGGTTTTTCAATCTGCTGCGCCAACAAACACATCAACTTCTATTTTGTTGAAAAAAAAAAGAGCACTAGGCAAGTACGCTGAAAATGTCCAGAGAGAGCCATATATTTTACGCGCCCTACTCATTAGTATTCCAGAGATGAATGCGATTTACGAGTGCGCATTATTATCTCTGTTTTTAGGGTTATTGTGATGCCGGTCTAGTGGGACCTGAATCTTTGCAATGGTTAGCAACGACTATTGGGATTTCGAACCAACTATCGCTCAAGGATAGCCATTATTTGCTATAGATTCTTTCGTTATTCTAAAGAGAACAAAAAAACGCTATACAACCAAAGAATACCTCTAATATTTTTCAGTTACTTATCTCAATTCATAAATACAAGAGGTATCTAACAGCAAGTGCGTATAAACTACGTGTTAAATATATCTGTGTTCAGGTTTAAGAAATATAAAATTATTACAGCAAATGCTACGCGTGTAAAACCTTAATTTGCCGTTTAAAAACAGCCGTCCGTTAATATTTTAATCCGCGGTCGTGCATTCCTCACCGCGGAACGAAATCCTATTTTGCAATTACTGAACTTAATAGGGCGATTCCAGAGGCTGAAACGCTCAGTAAACTTCGTATGTAAATCAGAGTGGATGTTGGATGTTTTTCCGTATTAACTGATTTGTGGCGGATTTGTTCAACGTTTTCTGGCACGAGTGCGGATTGGAGCGTACTCCAAGCTACTTTTAAACAGGTATGTATGCGGCATGCATTTTGAGATTTATGACTGCAGTTAGTTGTTTGTCTGCATATAAGTAAAATAAAAATATCATACATAAATTGCCACTTATGATTGATACTTATAAACATCTTATTTAACTGCATTAGTAACTGGATGGTGAAGAGAAAACGGAAGATCAAGCCTTAAGGCAATACCTACGTCCTGCAATGGACTGGCTGATGATGAATTTTCTTTGCTTGTAGGTGAGCAAATAAAATAGATCACCAAAACAGTATTTATTTTATAGATCACGATTTATCTTTGTTTAAACGAGAGTCATTGCTCTCTACAAAGTTGTCTACTCCCACCGATAGATTCTAGTTGAAACTCAAACTATTTTCAACGGTTCGTTTAAAACACAAATTGATTTAAAAGTTCTTTGTTCTCTATCTTTCATTTGATTAAAATCTGAAAGTTTATAGTTTGAAAGTTTGCGTCTCTGCTTATATTCCATTAGAAAATTGAATGAGGCACTAATTTCATGTTTTCTGTTTGAGTTCCAACGTTGCTAGTCTTATTCTGAGGCGACTGGAAGTCTAATGAGAAATACAACGAAGGCGTGGCTCGAGTCTACTTCGGTTCCTGCCGTCGACTTTAAATAGCTGAATGGTAAATTGTTAGCTAGCGACTGGGTCTTTTCTTATCCTTGTTTCGTGTTATATAACATTTCAAAACACTGATGCAAAATAAAAAATAACTCATTGGTGGGGATACAATGCACCATACGTACATCTACATATTTATTACCAAAACTTTCGGTTTCAAAAGTTTTCATTAGATGTCTATCTGATGTTTTCTTACGCTAGATAAGTCTGACAACCATACGCATCTACGCTACCCAGGTTGCAGAAATTTACAAAAATATGTTCTTTTACTAATAATTGAAACTAATAAACTCTAGCAGAAATTCTAAACAAACAGCTCAAAGAGTTAAATACACCATTAAGAAACAGCCAGGACAGTTAACAGTATGCAAGTGAAAATAGCTCACTAATTAGAAGGTAGACTGCGTGACTTTTCGATTCGATTAAGCTAAATTCACTCTCAGAATTCGCGCTAGAGAGCACAATTCTAAACTTGAGATTTCAAAGTCTAATGCATCTTAATTTAACGTGCTTTGCTGAAGTAGGTATGCTTGAGTATGAATTTAATTAACAATTTTCAATTTATTTCAAGAAAATAATGTTGCGAGTGAAATGTAGAGAAGTTCTAGCATTTTTTATGATATTACAAATAACTTTCTCGAAAACACAAACAGGAAGGCTATGAAGAAGGCTATAAACATTTCAAGTTGATATCTACATACAAAACAACTCTATAAAAACATCACATACGCATTGTATCACCAGGAAATATTCTCTCCACTCCACTGCTATGTAGGTAAAATAATGTGTAATATAAAATACCCGTACAAGAGCAGGGAACAAAAATCATAAATATTTTAGGTAAAGTCTTCCCTCCGGAGACAGTTCTGGGTCGTTGTGGTCATTACTAAAGTTTTAGTAGCCATTACGGGTTGTTTTATATTTCGACTGTGCGTTGCTTTTTAGATTTACACAGGCGCTTTCACCGTGGGAGAGATTCACTCTATTAATGCAGTCGCTGCTGTGTAAGATGTCACCGCAGAAGCTAGTTTTTAACATTTTGCAAGTTTATTTGTTTGTCTTACGTTTTTTGGTGTAGGTTTTTTGTTAAAGTTTACGTACAGTTGTGGCTCCGGTACCTATCTCGGATTGTAGAGCCGCGGGAAGATTCTTCCATCCCGGGTTTAAGTACCAAATTTTCATTTCATACTAGCTATTGTTGTTTATACAGACAAATAAACGCATTTTTAGAATATATGGGAAACAATTTTATTAGTGGCGGACCCGTTAAGGGGTGAATCAGCCCATGAAACTGAACAACTTTCCCAAAGAAATATAAGAAACATGAGAAATGTTTTTGGACTTCCCATACAAATTGACTTGGTCGGTCGGCAACTTTGTATGGAAGGTCAAAAATATTTTTCATATTTCGACCCATGTACCTTGGGAAAAGTTGTTCAGTTTCATTGACAGAACACACCCGCCACTAATAAAATTGCACCCGATATACATTCTAATTTTTTTCCACCACAAGCGCGTATTTATGTTGAAAGCTGCTAGAAAGTATTTAAGCATTCGTCTATAATCCTAATTCACTAGTCCCCCAACTCTAAGCAATTCTGCCGAGTCTGGAGCTCTCTAATGGGCTATAAAATAGACTTTCTTATGCTTGCGAACGAAGCTAATAAAATTTTCGATCTGTCGAACACAATCGCACTAAATTGAACACAAAATTGCTTAGAGGAAAGTTTCAACATGAAAGGCTTGAAAGATTTTTAATAAAACCGTATTTAGTGCCATAAGTCTCACAAATTTTCAGTTAAAAGGAAAATCTAGACACTATATTGGTACCTACGTTTATTGGAAATCGTAACATTGATCTTTTCAAAAAGTCAGTAGATTAAAAAATACAATAAACAGCATAAAGATATGGGTATATTTTGTTTGTATATTGGTGCATTGGTAGGTATGCCTGATAGACAAGACATAAAATTATAAGTGCAGTACTATATCAGGTCAAACAAGTCAGGTTATTTTAAACAAAACTTTCCTATCTGGCACTATTGATTATCAAATTCATATTTCAAGCTTCACTCATTTCAAATCGAGACTTTAGTTTCCAATTTGAATCAGTCTGTCAGCTTCCGCTGAAATTGTCGACATTTAAAAAATCACGTGAATTTAACGTGAGTTCTAATTTAAGAATTTGATTGAAATTTGAATGATTTGATTGAATACGTCATAAGTTAGGTAATTACACATTTTATAGACACGATCTACTTTGTAAAAAACACTGACTGCGTGGTGTTGTAGTCGTAGTTGCTGAATGCTCTAAATTAAAAACTACTTTACCTATAATACTTTACCTATCATCTTTTTTCCTGTCCTTCTCCTTAATTTGGTGAATTTCTGAAGTATTTTTGCTATGTTGGTTGCAATGTTTTCAATGAAACCAACGTCATCTGAAAACTCACTCAAGTCTTGATAGAGTATCAAATCACGAGAACGGCAATCATCGATTTGATCCGCCACTCAATACCGCTAGAAATGGATTGGTGTGCAGAATTCCCACTAAATTCGAGACCGAGCACAAATGTGTCAATGGATACAAATGATAGATTGGCAGACTCCGCAATCTGAAAGGGATTGATGCATCTGCTGTGTACAAGGATATGGAAACTGGTTCAGCTTCCGACATGGGAGATAACATCATCATACCGCCTTGTTTACATATCCTAAATCTGCATAAATTCTTTGTATTCAGACAAAGATTTTACAGAATGCTAGTTGAGCAGTACTTAATTTTTATTTTAAGACGAATATATCCAATACATTGCTCAAATGTCATTTGGTCTTAGGATTATGACATCCACGATTTTCTGAGCAGGTTGTTAATAATTAATCATATAACATTAATATTTTTATATTACAAAAAAAAAAACCGGGACAATGAAAGGAGGGGTCATAACAGTCAAAAATCCTTACGTAGGGTATTTTTCTTTTTACTATGAGAAGAGCCAACTTATTAATTGTTAACAAGTTGGCTCAAAACATCTATTATGTTTAAATTAGTTAAACCATGTAGCAGGATTACCACGTTTCCTGTCAAGCGAAGAACTACAACTTGTTTTAAACTTTTTCGAAGGCTCGGGCCCTGACCAGTTTAGGCTGATTAAGACAGCCTTCCTCAGGAGGTCGACAGATCACATCCGCCCGCCCGTCAGCTGTGATTGCCGAGCACACAATCAACTTTAAAACAAGTATTTCGTATTCGCATAATGAGTCATACTTGGTCGTTTAATAATACAACGATTCCTATCATACGAATATATAAGGTGTAAAAATATTAGCTGCAAATATTTTAAAGGGTGAATCAGCCCATGAAACTAAACAATTTTCCCCAAGAAACATAGGTCGGACTATGAGAAGTTTTTTTGGACCTTTCATAGAAATTGACTTGGTTGGTTGGTAATTTTGTGTATGGGAGACCCAAATATTTTTTTTATATTTCGATCTATGTTTCTTGGGTAAAGTTGTTCAGTTTCATGAGCTGATTCACCCCTTAAAATATTAGCAGCTAATATGTTTACACCCTGTTTTGCTTTGCTAAAAGCTTTGTAAAATTTTTCAAGCCTATACTTTGACTTTTATACTGTTTCTCAAATGTGGACAAAAAATCATCATCCGATACATTTCTAGACATGTTTTTGTATAGCGTAAATAATTTTTCCTCGTATTGTTCCAAGCAACCCCTTGTACGGGCGTTGTCTTTGTCTTTTTGTCATTGTTTGGCCACTGTTATCTCCGGACTTGTGCTCAGTGCATCTCCACCTGACCGCGTTTGTCACTCCAATGAGCTTTGACGTCTCCCTGTTTAGGACTAGTTGTACATAAATCATCAATGTGATTAATGTTGTTTGTGAAATACTGTAAAAATAAAGTCTTTGGTAGGTAGGTATAGCTTTCATTTTATTGACACTTTGATGGTGTGTCTAGTAACAATAATTTCAACAAAAAACTGTTTGTATTTTCAAATAAAATATATTTTATCCCATTTTAGCATAATTTATCTAATATAATCATAATTTGGTTTGGTATTAACAAATCGTGTTTTATCAGCTAATATGCTTTGTGACGTCATTCTTCACCTGTTCTTACCTTCACAAGGGGTTCCCAATAAACTTTTACATGATACATCCTCGTAATATCTTCCCTCAAAAGCTAGGAGTAAATGATCCAGCTTTAAAAGAGTCGCAACATACTCTATCTGGAGTGGCACACACACTCGATTTCCCGGTTGGAGGCTCACCGCGGCACATTTCACTTCAACACACTCACTTTGTTACCTCTGAACTTTTCACTTTTCTTCACGCAATTGATCCTCGATGAGTACTTTATGGTTTATCTTTCTGGGAGTTAGTAGACTGCACAATATCGTAATATGCTGAGTATTATATTACCAAGTAATACGAAGCCGCTTAATTGTTTTCTCTCCCCAAAATCTGCTATGGTACAATTTGCCTTTTGCGGTCCTAGTTCAAAACTTTACAAATGCAGATAACATAACTTCTGAAATTAGACAGACAATAAAACAACCGCTAAACCACAAACGCTTATTCCAACCAAAACCAACACAAAAAGTGTTATAACGAAGTTTCAATCATAAACAAAAACATTTCCATATCCAACTTTTACCCTCAGTATCTGATACGGACACCGCAAGCCACCATACCACTGGCGTTTACGCCTAAAGTTGGGTAACGACCCAAGTTGGGTCAGTTTACACATTTTTGGAATTACATAGAGCAACCACAAGAGTTACGGCACTCAAAAGGGAAATTTTATTGTTTTGGATGCGACCTTCTAGATTTATTTCATACATATTTTAAAGACAAGCAAATCTCGTAGAGAGAGAGCTACAATTCGTAGCGTTCCTTCGTAGCCAGTCTACATTAGTACGTTTACTCGATAAAATTGTTATTTTAGTAAGTATAAAATGAACCATCTTCTTAAAAAGTTTGGTGGATTAAAAATTTGGAACTCTTTGCGCGGAAGACGAGAGATTGCTAAAATTAACAAGGGAACTTTGTATAATTATAAAACGTAAAAAAACTTTTCGGCCGGAAAGCTGTTACCGAAAAAAGGAAAGGCAATTTGGACAAAAACCGTGGCGTAGGCAGGTAGCAGTTTTCTTTCACGAGTTGTTTTCAATCGGCATTTTTTCTTCGCCAAATCGAAGCAGAGTCGTTAAAACTTTTTGACGAGACTGACTTTAATTGTTACCGATACCTTGTTAGCGTACTCCTTCCGAGAAGACAAACGTTTGAAGGTCCTTGTTTACAACAAATCCGGTAAATAAAGGGCAAATCTGTTCATTTTGTTTTTGGGACAAGGATACTAATGGTGAAATACACAAGGGAATTTGAAAACACTGGAATAGCATTTCGTCGGCGTACTGTGATAACCACGTATGTACTTTAAGCAAAATTTTACAGGACAAGCAAAAAACCTCCTGGTGAAAAATTTTGTACTAAACTTTTTTAAACACCTGACTGTATTATGTTTATGTGTGCAATAAGCATTGATTGTGTTTACTATTTTTAAATATTCCTGTCCAAGAAGTGCATAATGTGACTTGAGAGGTTGTCTCGAAAAACATAGTACTTTTTGCAAAAGTTTACAAGGTTTTCAATAAAAGAACAATGCCTTTAATCACAATTATCATTTTTATTTAAACTTTACTCACTACAAAGTAATCAGCCTTTTTAATTGTTCTTAAACCTATAGTCAGAACATAACTAAATTATTGTGATTTACTTTATGATCTGTCAGCAATATACAGAAAAACAATGTAAATGTCATCGGCGATGTAAATAAAGTTAATACAAAATGGCTTGTATTTTTTTGGAGTACGTTATTAATAAGCATAATACTGAGAAACGAATCACAAATCAGTCTGAAATGTGACTTCTTACGTAATTTAAGGATCAAAATCTAACGATCAAAATCAAAACAGAACATTAAGGAAGTAGGTACTTATTACGCCAAAAGCAATCAGCCTTTCTTACTTAACCATTAACACATAACCAGGAATTCTACTAATATTAAAGTTGCTTATTGAATAATACGCAAGTCACCCGCGTCATGCGTGGCGCTCACTGTTGGACTGACCATCGACTAATTGTCACTAAGCTACGACTCCGCCTCCGTCGACCTCGCAGATCCACAGTGAAGAAGCCTGCGTGTTTAAACGTGGATAGGCTGAAAGATCGCGAGGTTAGGGTGAAATATGCAGAAGCCTTAACTGAAAAGCCGTCGCCAATTACTGAAACAGGTGATGTCAGTGCTGCTTGGGGAGCTTTGTCATGTCATCTCATAGAAGCCGCTTCTGCTACTTTGGGTACTAAAGACCGGCATAGTGAAGACTGGTTTGATGACAATAGCGAGGCTCTTAAAGCAGCATTCGACAAACATTGACAGCTCCTGCGACAGCATAATCGAAGAGGTGGAAGTGTTGCGGTGGTCAAAGAGAGTGACCAAGAATTACGCAGGCTGTCTCGACAAATAAAAGACAAGTCGTGGCAGGACAAGGCTTGTCAAGTGCAGTGGCTCGCCGATACAGACCAGCTTGGTGAGTTTTACAGTGAAGTGCGTAAGCAGATTGGTGCGTCCTACCGTACAAAAGTACCTTTAAGGTCTTTAGACGGTATGCACCTCCTGATCAGCAAGGAGGATGTACTTAAACGTGTGGCTGAGCATTTTCACAACTTGTTCAACGTAGATCGATCAGCTGATCTGCATAATATCAGTTTATTGCCTCAACTCCCGTTAGCCACGGAGTTGGACGAGCCCCTGTCATGTGACGAGGTTGTTACTGCCATCAGACAGTAGCATAATAACCGGGCGGTTGGTATTGACCTTATACCGGGTGAACTACTTAAATATGGTGGTACGGAGTTGCACACATCGGTATGGAAACTTTTCGTTCGAATGTGGGAGGAGGAGAGGGTGAGGACTTCAAAGTGTCTCGCATTTGTGCCCTGTAAAAGAACAAGGGTGACCGTTCTGACTGTAACTCTTATCACGGTATTTCATTGCTGTCAGTCCCTGGAAAAGTATTTGCCAGAGTCTTACAGAACCGCCTCAAAGACGGTGAACAGTCTGATTTCTTCCCCGTCACCTGTGAAACAAGGATGTGTTCTAGCGCCCACTGTTCGCCTTGTACTTTGCAGTTGTAGTCAAAGAAGTCCTAAATACTGTTTCCCAAGGAGTCCGCATCCGATTCCGCACAGATGGCAGTCTTTTTAACCTGGCTTATATGCATAAACGAGCTTTTCCAAAGCAAATCTTTCATTTGAATACCTTGCGAATGCGGATACAAGTTTCTCACAAAAAAATGGCGGTCTCGTCATCCGCACGAGGTTTTCATAAAACACAATAAATGGCGCTAGGAGTGTTGTATTTAAAATTGGACTAATGTCAAACGACGCGTTCCGAGGTTTTCTAGCCATAACGTAGATAAAAAAATATTTGGGTTTTTTGTACTTCCGAGGTTTTCACAGTACGCCGACGATTTATTTCTGCTCTACAAGCGAAAACATTTCAAAAACGTTCCACTTTCGATGATGCGAAAGTAACTAGAAACCGGGTCGGCGCACAACATATAAAATTCCTATTGTATAGAAGATGCACAGCGCGACCTGTGCATACTATTTTTAGTTTTACAGTAAAAAGCCGATGAAACAGCCCGCACAGTGGGCGCACAAAGCGGCATATCGCACTCACAGAGAAACTGGGACAATAAAAAATGCGTTGACGCGCGTTGACAAAGTGCAGTCGCATTGTATGACGGGTACAAAACGCGGTCATTACGGTACCGCCGTGTGAGGGATGGGGATCGGATGTGTGGAACTGTATGCCACCTACAGCGTTATGTTTTATTTTATAGGATACCTACTCATTTATAAACCATAGGCTGACCACTAGTTAGTTTCCTCAGTAGACATATAAACAATTCTGATAAGGTCATCCAAGAAGACTAAGGAAATACATAAGTTTATATAAGAGACCTCAATGAATTGTATTTTTTCAAATGGTACATGTTGTACGTAACTAAACTATTTAAGTTTAATTACAACTAGTTTTAGTTCAGAATGCAGCCGAGTTAGTTGAACTAATCACTCAAGTCTTACTACAGTAGACCAAGAAGACATTGAAACTTAGAGATGCAAACCTCTAATTTCATTAAGATCTTAGTCCCGGAATTACAGAGGACAAATTCGAACTGTGGCCCCTCTGTGACCTCTATATTTAGTGCTTAGTTACAAGATAGTGGTTCTATCTAGGACTCAAGTAGACAAAGGATTTGAAGTACAAGTCACCATAGTTATTAAGTGCTGCTCAAATTGAAGCGTAAGTTCCTCATTTAAGGTTACGTTACAAAAAATCTCATGTAATTTCCGAGTGTTCAGCAAACAGCTATTTTCAGCAAAACGGAAACTTTATTAGAAACATATTTTTTGTCTTAATTTAGAAATCGAAACTGCGACCATAAGAACTACCGTAATCATTTATCAGTTTAGCCTGAAAATTGTACTGCACAAAATACATTTGGAAATATAATGGAATTCGAAATTCTATTCTCCACTAATGATACCCTTATCAAAGCTGTCAAAGCTCTGTATCCAAGTTTAGCTATTCATGTTGAAGTCTAGACCTGAAAGAGGCATGCTGCAGTGCTTAGCCGCAGCCTCAGGCAAGCTTCTAAAGTCTGGGGGAATTTGAGTCTCCTCTCGATTTGCGCTCAAGTTTCTGCAGCGAAAATAGATTTACTAGATTAGATAACTTTACAAGAAAATGATATTAGTGACTGTATTTTTGAACCAAATGTAACATTATTAGTGTTCTTGACGTAGTTGTTCACGTTTTGTATTTTTAATATTTCAAATCAACGTGCAGTTCTGATCTACGTTACGTCACGATCATAACATAGGTGTATTAAGGTTACTTACTCCTTTTTGGTTAGATTTTTGTCTTACCGTTTCCACATCTAGTCACCCATACATCGTTGAAGCTAACAGAGCCGAGTAACTGCTCTCGTCAGTAATACAGATGCAAATCGTCTCTGCCCAAAGGAATATTTATTGCGGACGTCTTAGGAATGCGAACTCAAAATGCTCCATACCTTCCTCACTAATATTACAAAGGAAAGTTCTCAACTTTCTTCTTCTTCAGATAAACTTGAGAAGTACCGATGAGAGCCGAAAATAAATACTTGTATCAGTCCATTTTTTCGTAATGATTTTTCAGTTACAAGTATATATTTAGAAAGTTTACCCAACACGGTATAATTCGATTGATACAGTGGAAACTAAATGGTACTCCCTCAGCTATGAGTAACAGGGCCTCAATTCTCTAATGTTCACAATCTGTCATATTTTCACGATACCTATCCTAAATTAAAATATTTTTATACAGGGTGTTAGGAAAAGAACTAAGTTCCTTTCAAGGGATGTACCACTCCATGAAACTGAACAACTTTCCCTAAGAAAAATGGTCGAAATATGGAAGTAATTTTTGGACCTTGCATTCAACCTGACTCGGTGGGCCGGTGCATTTTGTTTGGGAGTTCCAAAAATATTTTATATATTTCGATCTATATTTCTTGGGGAATGTTGTTCAGTTTCAGGGGGGTGGTTGATCCTTTAAAAGGAACTCAGTACTTTTCCTAACACCCTGTATATACTTCTTTTTCCAACGTGTGGGACTGGGACACCGAGTCGACGGATGACCCAATTAACCTTATCAATAAGTATCTAACTGTTGGGGTTCCACTTCAGCCGCAGTTTTTTAATTGTCCTCAAAGAAAAGTTACCTCGCAACTGAACACGTAGGGATATCGAACACAAGCGCCGTTTACAGTCAGTGCAGCTTAGCTGTAGTTACAAGATTTTACCTTAGAGAGTCTTAAAGCAATGTTGGTGAGTACACTTGTATCTAACGTTATGCTACAACCACGTTACAACAACTATCACTTTGGAAGTAGAGTTGCCAAATTAAAATTAAAGTCGACAAAAAATCTGATGATACTGATAAAATGCCTCTACAAAATACGAACTGAATAACGCAGCGAGTAGTCTTCGATAACATTTATAGGGATTTTATTTTTCAGTATTAAAGATAGCGGATTTTGAGAAAAAAAATCACACTAACTATAAGCTATCCAAATAGAATCATTAAGGAGGTAGCCATAGTGAGAAGTAACTTTTTGCACTTTATGAAGATCTAGGTTTCCGTAATCAGATATTTACCGTTCTCCTACCTAGTGGCTGTCGGAACTTTTGTCGGAAAGTAATGTGTGACCGAATATCCTGGAATACTAAACAGCACTAGAGTAAATGTGCTAACTATTTTGATGTTAACTATAATTAACATATTAGATAGATAGCATATTATAAACGTACCTATATGCTGTGAACATGTCGTTTCATGGAACATACATAACCCCCGCGCGCTGTATCCATAATTTGCGACAAAACTGACATGTTCCACATGTTGTACAACTAGGCGCATCGCTGGTAATAGGTTGGAAAAATACCGAAACGTTTTAATGGAAAAACTGCCAGTTTATAATTATAACTTTGAAAATCCAAATAATGTATACCAAGACTTCTTTAATTTAGTGAGCGAAGAATTTGAATTAATTTTTAAAATAGATACAAAAGAAATTAGTACGAAATTTAAGTTTAGTGATTGGGCTACCAAAGGTCTTAGGATTAGCAGAGATAGGCTTTTTGAACTTTATGAGCTTAGAAACATCACTAATTATGAAAGTTTTAATGAGCTGGTAAAAAAATATTCTAAAATCTTTAAGACAGCTTGTTTAATTGCTAAAGCCAATTTTATTACAAATAAGATAAAGTCTTCAGACAATAAAATAAAAGCTGTCTGGAAAGTTATTAATAGCGAAACAGGTAAAACTAAGCCACGCGAAAATAACTTTTCACTTAATACTGACAATGGAATGATTAGTGCAAATTCCGATGTAGCGCAGGAATTTGAAACATTCTTCACAAATATACCACTAAAAACGACTGAGGCATTAGATTCTTCACCTTCAATTTCATCTTCCTTGCTTAAACAAAATGTAGATGCTTGCAATTCAGAATTTAAATTTACTCCTGTGAGTCCCCAGTGTATTTTAAAAACTTTTAAAGACATTAAAGTTAAGAGCACCGAAGATTTATGGGGAATGTCAGTTAAAGTTTGTAAGTCAATGATTGATATATTGGCACCATACTTGGCAGATATTTTCAATGAATGTATTGAACATGGCATCTTTCCCGATTTAATGAAAGATAGCAAGGTAGTTCCGTTGTTTAAAGCTGGCGACAAACAAGATCCCAGTAATTATAGGCCTGTATCTATTCTGCCAGTACTCAGCAAAGTCTTTGAAAAGATCATACTCAATCAAATGCTGTCCCATTTTAATAGCAACAACTTGTTACACAACCAGCAATTCGGTTTTACAAAGGGACGTAGTACCACAGATGCTGGTGTTGCTCTGGTCAAACATGTATTTAACGCTTGGGAAGAATCAAAGGACGCCATTGGTGTTTTTTGTGATCTTTCCAAGGCATTTGATTGCGTAGATCATGAAACTTTATTGGTAAAATTAGAACACTACGGTATTCGAAACGCAGCTCTGAAATTTCTGAATTCGTATTTAGATAATAGAACGCAAAAGGTACAAGTAAACGGCACCAAATCACAGGGATCTAGTGTTGAAATTGGTGTACCGCAAGGTTCTATATTAGGTCCATTTTTATTTTTAATTTACATTAATGATTTGCCTTACATGGTAGAGAATTTGTCCAAAATTGTTTTATTTGCTGATGACACATCCCTTATATTTAAGGTTGATAGACGAGCGCATAATTATGACGAAGTAAATCACACTCTTGGGCAAATTCATACTTGGTTTACTGCAAACAATTTAGTTCTAAATGCGAAAAAAACTAAATGTGTATTATTCACTTTGCCAAATGTAGTACATTCTTTGAATAACTATGTTGCACTTAATAATGAAAAATTGGAGTTTAGTACCAGCACAGTTTTCTTAGGGATTACTCTTGACTCAAAGCTCCAATGGGGCCCTCATATTACATCTTTATCGGGTAGATTAAGCTCAGCTGCCTATGCGGTACGTAAAATTAGAGAAATTACAGATGTTGCAACTGCACGACTTGTTTACTTTAGTTATTTTCACAGCATTATGTCCTACGGAATTTTGCTGTGGGGCCGCGCCGCTGATATTGAAACAATATTTATTCTTCAAAAAAGGGCCATTAGAGCAATTTATAAACTTGGCAGTCGTGATTCTCTCAGAGAACTGTTTAAGGAAATTAATATTATGACTGTGCCGTGTCAATATATTTATGAAAATATCATGTATGTCAGAAAGAATATTCATACGTTCACAAGAAATCATGAAAGACATAATCGTAATATAAGGAGTAAAAATAAATTAGATCAACCCACGTATAGACTAGCTAAAGTAAGGACTTCATTTGAAGGTTTAAGTATACGATACTATAACAAAATACCGGAAAATATATTATGTTTATCTGAAAGTAAATTTAAATCTATTATTAAGAGAACATTATGTTATAAAGCTTATTATAAGTTAGATGATTATGTTAATGACAAGGAGGCATGGTCCTCTGAAATTCCAGCGCAGCACAAGAAACATGCAGTCATTTTTAAAACCAGATCGGGACGTGCATGGAATTTACAATTGGCATAATTAGTAAGGAAGACGAAACAGTTAGAATTATCTACTGTAATACTTTTATTTTATTTTAGCGTAGCCGTCTTTTGGGCTAATAATATATATATAATTATAAAACTTAGCTAGGGTAGCTTAGGGCCTATTCTATAGGTACAAATTGTAAATTGAGATTAGGAGCACTTCTGAGCAGGTTTTTGGGTGGTTTTCCTGTTCAGGGGGTCCGGCTGATTAGCATGTAACAAGCATTTTTTAAATATTTTGTCTTTAATTTAACTGATTTCATTAATTGATGGTGGTGATGTAAGTTACATGATGTGTGGTCAGCCTGGCCAGCTCCGAGGCAGTGCCTTTATTATTATTTTTATCCCACTCGTCCGCGATTCTATTAGGAACTGAAAATTGTTATTGTTTACAATGACTCATTCATTTATTCAGTGACATTATTGTATTGTAACTCTCTGACATTCTAAAAGTATTCATTGTGAATCTACTTGGAAATAAACGATTGAATCTTGAATCTTGAATCTTGAACATGCCAACTTATTACTCGCGTGAAACGTAGAGTCATCGTATTCGCGCATTGTTCTTTATTTGTTTGGTTTGATCGACACAGCGTCCTATACATTTTTTTCACATAACTTCAGAAGTGGTGGCCACAGAACATATTACATTTAGAAATATAGATAAGTAAATAGGTACATGGGAATGGCTGGGTAAGATAAAATTTAAACCAAGGTTGAATCTGCAACATAACGATAAAAGAGAAGGCAGATCCATTGTGGTTAATCCTAGCCTACGATTTAGAAATTTAAATTAAGGGACCCGACCGCCATTTTAATATTTCACATTGCCAGTGTGTGCAAGTGAATTAATTATGTAAATTAGTTTGCGGCACATTGAAAATTAGCACAAATTACACAGTTAATGATGCGTATGTTTTGAATTTTAGCATTCCGTTTTATTTGGCTGTCTTCACGGAAATAAAAATGCTTTTGACAAAACAAACAAGTCTTACTGAAATTGAAGAAATACAACAAAAACAATACCTAGTAATATTACAATAGAAACTAACACAACATTGCATCTAAATTTTACTGCGCTTGTTTTTTTGTGTCTGTTTACTTATTTACTAAAAGTAAGAAAATTATGTGTCTTCAAAATAAGATGGCATTACAAACACAGACGAATAATGTAAGGTAAAACATACCACTAAATATTGTCCTCTCAACCAAACACATTTCTTTGTTCGTGAGTAAAAGTACATGGAGCATATACGAAAGAAATGGCTCGAAAATACGGCTTGGGTATTACTTATCTGTCACATTATAGAGAAGATGAAGTTTCGTCCCACTTCCAAATTTTTACCAAATAAATGCTGAATATTTATATCACATCTGAATATTGTGACAAGAAACAGGAAAAGAGAGAAAATAGTTATGTTGATGACGGAAGAAATATTTGTTTTTATAGTGTTTTCATACGCACCAATAAATCTATGGAGCATTCACAAATTTATGGACTGAACTAAGATAAAAGAATTCAGAGCCATAATTTTTCAACGAACCGGATCACAATTCTTTGGGCAATAAAATAACTATTTCATTGATGTAGTACGTCAAACAAACATTATTTTCCTGTTGAGGTTTAGTTTCGGTATCAAATTCATTTGAACATCAAACAAAAAAGCCTTAAATTCAAAATTTAAGTTTTTACGATAATGAACAAGCAACGAAAGAAAATAACGAATATTCCTTACTTTCAAATTGCATTATCCGCCACCTGAAAAAAATCAGTAGGCACTCTACGAACCATGTCGGCTACCTCGAAACTCATCAACAGCCTTAGCAAACTTTTTACTTTGCCTTCCCAATTAACTGGCACTCTGGTCGCTTTTACCATTAACGTTTTTGCATAACAGACCCCGCACACTAGCCGAGTAAAGAGCTGAGTAAAACCACAGTTAAGAAAAGACGCAGCATGTCTTTTGAGTTCTGTCCCTGAGATAATTTGATTTGTCTTTGTTGGTAAAAAAACCTTCCTCGTCAGAGAAAAAATAAGCGTGCAGGTGTCCAAATGACAGTGCAATCACCTGCATGTAACATTACATCAATTTCAACTATCAAAATGTCCACTGCAGTTTTCTGCAGTTCGAATGTTACAATGACCTCATTAGGTGGAGCTTTTTAATTTTGGTTTTAGTTCCCTATTTGATGATTTTATATTAAAAGTCAAATTTCACATTCAAAATAGTATTTCTGATCCAGACACTAATCATACAAAGCCATTTTTTTTACAAAGTTGGTATCAATAACTTTTGCCGACGATTCCGTGTCCCACTCGAAAAACTAAATTTTTTAAAATATGTTGTACTGTCAGATACTTTTGCTCTGGCAGATGCCTTGTTATTATCACGATATAAGTACCTCCTTAACGCTAAAAGTTGAGAGCGTTGAGTATAATGCATTTTAGCTGGAGATATAGCAATAGGTTGCGATAGATTGCAGTATTGAAGTTTGTAGGCCTGAAAATTGTAAAAAAAAAGATTTTAAGAAATTTTCATTATTGACGTAGATGATTACTGTCTGAAATGCGTTCAAAAGACTTCTTATTTGTAGATTATAATAATAATAAGTGCAATCATTAATAAGCGCAACATTTAGTTAAAAGCGCTTTTGAAAACCGTGTTTTGTCGAGTCAGCAAAGCAATAGCATGTTTTTTTCTTTTTGCTGAAGTGTAGCAACGACCTTAACTAAACGAACATTTTCTCCCTACTTTCCGACGTGCATTAGTTTTTCCCCCACTTAGAGTCACGCGAAATTACTTCATTTGCCGTAAGTATGGCAAGAGCTATTCGAGTTATAAAAAATAATTGCCACTATCGCCATTTTGTGGACTGACTGCTTATAAGGAGAAATATTATGTGTTTAAAACACACGTTTAGCGGGAAAGCAATTTCATTACGATAATAATGGCTTTGTTCTTGGCACTAACCACGTTCGTATTTAGTCGAATGCAAAACGTACAAGTGCAGTATTTCTCTAATTATGATTTTTTTATCGTGAAGCAAGGCAAATTATAACATGAAACAGTACAAGGGTATGAATGGAAGCGTTAAAAATATTATTATTTTATTATAATACGGGTAACTTTGTTTATTATCCGCAGATATAATGTGGTCAAAGCGATAACAACGTCAAACACCTTTTGGGAACATAATTAAGTTTTCAGAGTAAAAAAAAAATATATTATTATTATTATGTTGGTATTCTTTTCGAATCACGGGCCCATAGGGACCCGGTCCTTTGAGGCATGAGTGGGGCCAAAGCCAACAGCACAGAGGCCTTTTTATACCAAATAATCTAAGTGTGTGATGTGTACATCAAGCGCATACTCGCTCTGTCTGCACTACAGAGTACACCCAGAGCCAGCACACGCCTGATGCAAGGACTATTGCAGGTGAGGGTCGGATTACTAGGGCTATGGGGAGGAATTCGCTGGACCGGTTGCTGGGCTATTGTTGAGACAACGGGACGCCTGCCAAATCAAATGTCTCAACCTTGATAATCTCGGCAGACGGTGACTCGCCGCCCGCTAGGTGGGCCTCCACTAAAGGGCTTTTGCGCATGATGCGCGGTGCCCTGGGACGCAACACTGGTGCAGGCGACTGAGGGGTGTCGAGAGGTGTACACCGCTTTCTGCGCAGAGGTCCTGGACGAGGGCCAGAACATGCACCAACTCGCGACTTACGCATGTTTCACTTCCACCCCTCGAGTCCGAACACAGGCTCGAACTCTAGCGGCCCCACTTCGACCGGCCAACTAAGGCAAGCCAAAGGTGAGAGTCCTGGTCTTGGGGTCCACTCCGGCAAGCCGGAGACGGCCAGTCTGCACTCCCCGGGGTACTCGGGTCCGTGGGGTCGCTACTCCCCAACAGCTCGTCACAAGCTGCCCTACGGGTAGCTAAGGGTGTAGAGAGGTGTGCTGCGCTTTCAAGTTCAGGGATTTCTCCCCTCAGCATTACTCGCGGCTTTATGCCTTTAACACTTCCACCCTTCGAGTTGAAAAACTCTTGCGACTCCACTCTGCCCGGCCGGTTAAGGCAAGACAAAGGCGGGCCCCATTCCGGGGAACCCAGGAGTACTTCGGGTCCGTGGTGGCGCTACTCACCAACAGCTTGCCAAAGCTGCCCTGCGGGTTTATTATTATTATTATTATATATTAATACACTAGCAGCTCTTTCGAGTATGTATGTATGTATTTGTCAAATGATTCTATAAGGTGTAAAAATACTAGCTGAAAATATTATAAGGGGCGGATCAGCCCATGAAACTGAACAACATTCCCCAAGAAACGTTGGTCGAAGTAAGAAGAAAATTTTTGGACTTCCCATACAAAATGTAGCAGCCGAGCGAGTCAACTGCTTGCCAGGTACGCAGAGAAAATCTTAATTTTACAAAATTTGCTCCATAGCACGTTTCTTTAAACCCACACCCGTAGCAAACCTCGTTCGAAGGGGCAAAAACAATAACTTAAACAACCCGTACAGGTGGGCAGGACCGGAGTCAGCAGCTTGAAGCCCACTCAAGTCCAAGCCCACCTATAAAAGCCACGCGTTTCCAATTTTTGTGACATGCTGATACGCATGGTCGTATTTCACCGCACTGCTCGTAATGTGGGGGTCCCACGCTACCCGCCCAAAGGACGCACACGAAGCGATAGACCCTAGAAGAGACATGATACTATAATAGTTATCTGTGATGCGAGTTCTACTTAACTCAAATATATTAGTTGGCTGAAATATCTCGAAGAATACAAGTTTTCCGGCAGTAGATCACTGGTCATTTGCAACAGTGAACGAAATCATACTTCAAGCGTTCCGATCTTTTTGTGATAAAGAACAAAATAAAATGATTTTGTAAAAACTACCCTAGACAGCTCCTTTTTTTCTTCATAGTGAACTTAGGCTTAGTGCAAAACATTCTTTAGTTTCTGAGCCGAAATAAGTTTTGTGCACTTCTAGTTTTCCTACAGCTCTAGTTGCGTGTAAATATGTGAGTGGAAAAATTAATAAAATCGAAGCGTCTGGCATCGAATTAAGCTAATGCCTTTCCCACCAGAGGTTAAACGTATGTAATTAATTCCCTGCAAAATATGGAAATCCAATCGTAATTCCGGAAATTACATGGATGAGTGCCATTAACTTTATTAATTTCATTTCGTTCCACCTTACCATTGAAAGATTGAAGTAATTTGTATAATTAGAAAAATAACTTTGATGTAGGTATTTTCACTTTTTTTGTTATGACAGATTGTAGTATCATATTAAAGTAACAGTAGAGGTCGCTCGTTGGTATTCCATCATGGCGGGTCGTGTATTGGTTATAATTTGATATTTCTTGTTCATTTGAGTGTTTGGTGAATAATTCTGATAGTGTATTAAGCAACAAACTATTCTGAAAGTGTTCATTAAATAGGAAATTATAATTAATGCATATATTCGGCATTGTGCAATAGTGACGAGCGGTCTCCACGTGGTGCAGAAAATTTTACTATCGAGTTTTTTGTACTACGTAATTTTGCGCAACACAGCCCCTAGTCGTCAGACTAGGATCACTGTGTTGTGGACTCTCCCTCGGCGTAATGCCACTTAACTTTACATCACTCTAACCTTACCGACGACCTGACTACTTTGACATTGGCAAAATACGTCTCCACCCATGAGATGTGACGCCAGAATTAAAAAAAAAAAAAGTAACAGTAGAAAAACGTACACAAATCATCCAAAAGGGCCCTCAATACTTGTCAGACGTGGCGATGACGACCGTAATTTTGCGGTTGTTGTATTTCTGCCTACCCCGCAAGAGATAAAGGCGTGATTTATGTATATATGTAGAAAAACTTCAATAAAACATGGGTGAAAGTTGCCAGACCACACCACAAGGTGTTGTTGTCCGGTATCGAGTTAGGAAATCACTGTATTTCCTACCCATGAGTGCTCGTAATAGGGGATGAAATCTTGGAATGGGCAGAAGCGGCATTTGTGAATATAACACTCTTTACTGGGCTTGCCAGATCGTCATAACAAATGTGGTGAGTATCTGAGTATGGCAAACTCCCCAAAAAATCTCAGGCTTATCAGATCTTGCAGTGAATTGTTTTAGCTGTTGATTGCGATTAATAAAACAGGCATATTTACAGTAATCTAGTAAATCAGTGCTAAACATGGACCTCAGATCTATACAAATACCTCCAATATTTGCCAATTTTCCCATACTTAGACAGGTGTGCCACGATTGGAAGTGCAGTATGGTGTATTATTTTGTTGCGTTGATCCAAACAGATAGACAGTAAATAGCAACTAAAGAGGAAAATGTGTCTTTATTAGGCACAATAAAACAATGACGACTGGTGTAACCAACTAGTTCCTTCTATTACAAGCTCTTTACCCCAGATAGCTGCCCATGGATTTATACGATTAATTAACATCTGTTATCGGCGTTTTTCTCCTTTCCTTAATGGACCCTTGTAACAGAAGGTCAGCGAGCGTTAAATTGAATTTGCCTGCCCATTTTCCTTCTAGCGATAAGCTGTTTTAATTTCTGATACTTTGAGTATTCCTTTCGTTATTGTTGTATTGATTTTGGAAGCCCTTTGTTTTGAAGTGCCAGCCGTTGACGATAACGCCAGTTACTTGATGTCATTGGATTTTAGTAGGCAGTTTTAGTACCTACGCCAACCTGCCAGGCACTATGCCACATCTACAGATAAGCATGTTCATGCATACTGTCTAAGTTAGCTGCAAAGACATTTTGCTTGTTCTGAGTAAATGTAACCTCTACAGTAGCATAGAACGTTTTTATTTTTGTATCAAAACAGCATCTGTAAATCTTTATTTAACTATTAAGCTATCTCACACTTTACGCTCACCGCGGCGCTAAAATAACATTGCGTAACGCATGCGTCTGTTAGATCCATGCTAGAAATGTCATTCTCCATACTAAAAACCACTTCTGACGCAGGTCCAGCGCAAGCGCATTATTTTAGCGCTGCGTCATTCGTTTAGTATGAGAAAATCTACTTCAGCTTCAAGACGGCTCCAATAATTGTTCCGTGAAGCTGACAGGCGAATGAAAAATAGTTCTACGGACCTGCTGTCCATTGCGAAGGACATTTTCCTCTGCCTCTGTTTTATTATGCCATTTTTATTTCCCAACATTTCCCTAGCGCCTAGACGTTAATTAATTGCATGGTCAGCTCCAACTAGCTCAATGTAACAGAACGGAATTATTCACCTAACCGCGCATTTTTACACAGAGTTTCTTTTCATGTCTGGTAAAGTTATGCTTTAAAGTTAGATAAGCACAAAGAATGTAGATAATATATTAAATGGTGATGATTTTTATGGCAAGATTTACACCGGCAAAGGTATACGGTGTGTATGAGACAGTGTAACGAAAACTTTGCAGGCGTGATCGGACCACTTTTCAATGGGAGCTATGTTGGGAAACGAAAACATTTTTTCGCGTTCCCATACAAAGTCACTCAGCTGATCGGGAATTTTGTATGGAAGGTCGAAAAATTATTTGGTTTCCCGGCATAGCCCTTATATAAAAAGTTGTTCAGTTTTATGGTCCGAGCACGCCTGCAAAGTTATCGTTACACCGTCCCTTACACCCGTATAGGTGTAAATATTGTGAATGCAGTATCGTAGCATTATAAATAACAGGATTATAAAGAGTTTATGGCACTATGGAGAAAACTTAGCGTGCAGATCAGGATTAAGATAGGAATCAATGTTTTAAAAACCACATTTTAAATTTTATTCTCATTTTCATAATTAAGTTAAGAAATTACGAGCTCGTGACCATCAATCACACATAAAATAAAAAGCAAAGACGATTTAAAATGTTTTTTTTTTTTTTAATATAATGAGTTAAAACTGTTGACCAGTATAATCTCAAGCTAATCGACTCTACAGCGACTAAACAACAGATAAGAGCCCAATAAAAATTCAATTCGGGGTCCCTGGTTACTGCAGGAGTAAATCTAAAGCGGGCCTTCACCATATTTTACGAGGTTGTAAACCTAAGTACCTTCCTATAGCACAGCGGGTCGAAAAGGCGTGCTTGCCCCATCGCCACAATTCTAGAGAGCCGGCACAATTAGCTGGTTGCTTTGCATAAAACACACCCGCGTTTACAGCCGGCCTTGAGACAAGAGAGATCGGCGACATTTGGCTCAAAGTTTTGCTTTAGTTTCTGTAGTAGCTGGCCGTCCCAGAGATTATATATTAAATGCAGTGTTTTGTTAATATTTTTTGGATTTATTTTCTTTATCTATTCACTAGGTCATCTTGTGCATTCTGCGACGTGGCAGTTCCTTTGTAGCTCTCGCTACGAACGTAGTTCAATTCAAGTGCTCCTGAATGCCACTTGAAATGTCGCAAGAAACATAGTAACATTGAAAGAGTGTGAAATGCGAAGAAAAGTCAAAAAGTCTTCTTTGCGACTGAAACCACCACAAAGTTGGTATTTGACTTGCACCAAACTCTCACGTGCAGCGATTCACGTTGATTGTGGAGCCCTGGTCGTCACGCGATACCTCCGTGTGGAGAATATAGAGCTGTCTTACTAGGTACGGGTAGAGTCAGACGGTTTATGTTGGCCTGGAGAGTTAAAGGGGAATTTGAATATAATTATAAAATTGAAAACTACTTCAGACTTGTTTTAAATCTAGATTTTATAATTGAAGTATTACTTATTTATAGAAAATGAACACAAAAAGGAACATAAAGTAACATATATAAAAGTCAAAGCATGTATTACCTACCAATACGAAAGTAAACCTCATTTCTTAAACGAACGCAAGAAGTCGTGAATCAAACGTCTCTTTGCCATGCAAATCCTCAATACCAATATGATTACAATCCGATACCAATCGAAATGTTTATGAACCGTAAAATAAGTCGCAGCTATAAAATGTGACCCCACTAGATTTTACAGCCTTTTGCGGTATCTAATTTTGTTGGTTGATACGTGAACCATTTATTAGAAGAGGAAAGAGGATATTGATATTTGCATAACTTGATCCATAACATTTTAAGAACTCATGCTACTAAAATGGTTATATGAAATTAGAAATCTAATAAATTTATGACAAAACCGTGCTTTTCTGCTTTAAACTGTGCACAGTTGTGATAACTAGTGTTACCAATAAGAGTTTTCGACCAATTTCAAATGATTTTCCATGGAAATACGTTGTCTTACTTCGCTTTGCTTCGTTCCAAAAAATAGTGTTCGACAAAAAAAAATAACGGTCTATAAACCAAAAGATACATGGGCGACCTACATTCACCTTTTCTCAGGATATGTTAGGTTCGTGAAAACGGTGAAATATACTCTTCGAAGACGGCGTGAATAGGACCGGGCTCGTAAAGTGTTCCAAACGATTAAACGCCTTTGACCCTGCCCGCGGTATTATATCCGTGTATAAACCTTCTAGTGTATACCGGGACCGGATTTTTCATGAGAGGGTGTTTTTGTAGTATATCGTTTTGTTTGTCATATCATAGAAGAAATAGGGTTTCGTAGCTGGAGGACAATGCGTGCTGCTTTCGGGGCACATTCCCTACTTTATGTTATGGTGTTTTGTAGTCAACGTCCCGAACGGAAGCACCGAAGTAAAAATAAATACCCGGTCTTCTAGTGTATCCTGTTTCCAAGATATTATTAACAATAAAAAAAATTAAGACCTCTAAACTTCAATTTGAAGATGGTACCCCCATGATATGTGGTGCCATCAGAATAGAATAGCACCACTCCAAGTCAGCCCGTGTCGTAAGAGGCGATAAAAGGCTTCCGGGAGGCGGGCAATAACGCCTCCCGAGTTGATATGACAGTCGGAATACTACACTGCAGTCACCAACCCGCCTGCCCATCGTGGACTACGGGTAAAAACGACCCCTAGTTTCAGGCCGTCCTACTACCCCGGGACGTGGAAGCGGCCCTTGTCGTGCTGTGGAAAGGGGTACGAGGAATCCCCGGGTCACGAACCTCCATGATGAGGACATGTTCTAATACTAGTTATAACTACCTACCAACCTACTAGAAATACCAAGAACAAAAAAACATTGCACTCTTTACATTTAAAACGTTCTGATTTCACAGGTGGCAGCACGTACTCTGAGCAGAAGTTCTGACGAGTTACGAGTGGTGTAATAGCCCGTGATGCAGCATTGTTCTACTGCGTTTAACATGTAGTTTCCCTGCTAAAGGTTTGCTATAATTTCCTAGAGTAATGCTCTGTAGCAGCTCTTGATCTGAGAGAATTTGTTGCCGGGAAACGTAGCGTTTCCTTTTATTTTATTTTGACTGTTTCAACACATTTTCTGTTTTAGTTTTGCTATGGTGTAACAAAATGTGATATCGTAACTTTTTTGCTAGGTGAATTAAACATATTTCAAATTCAAGTTTTGAAAACGGTTTTAGAACATTATAAACATTAACTAATCGTAGATTCACTGCTTGAGTGTTGCAATATTTATTAAAGAAGAATTAGTAAAGAGTTTTTCTTTTCCATACCATTCATTGAAGAAAAGTACCTTAACCGAGTTAAACCAATGACTCCGTGATTTCATAATGAAGCTCTTTAGTACAAAATCCATAATTACCCACCTGAAAAATAACGGTTATTTCTCAAATCCATTTTGAGAAAATAATAGATCTAGCCCTGTTTGAGGTGAAAGGCGGAGTAATGGGCTGGTAATTGCCTCCTAAGACTTTCCACTTAGTAGCAAATTGTTTGAGTAAATTTTTTTAATGGTTTCCTTTTATGGGAAATGGGGTTACTTTTAGTTTCTTTTTAACGATGCTGATCGATAGTGGTTAACTCATTTATTTTATTTTATTTTTATTTGAAACTGAAGTCTACAGCTATTATTATAAAGTGTATAACAAACAATTATAGTACAAATATAAGCCAATTACAGACCTCCACTGTATTCACCATGTACATAACTAATTAATGTGTGTGTTATTTAATGCGAAACATTGTTTATATTACTTTACCATAGAATATGTTTAAGGGTATAAATAAATGTACTTATGTATGAATATATAAATAAAATATCCCTTACGATATTTGGATTGAAAACAGTTTAAACAACAGGATTTCCAAATTTTTATGGATATACCTTATCTTTGATTTATGACATCTTTACAATCTATTACTTTATTTACATCATACTTTTTGTAATACGCATGTCAAATACCTACGTGTTTTTGAATTTGAAAACGTTGTTGGGGAAATAAAGAAGCATGTTTACAGTCCGTAGCATAGGAAAAACTTCAAGTAAAAATGTTTTAATTTTAAAGTTCATGTGAAAAATGTCTCTTCGAGGCAATATATGAACGAACGGTGTACGCCAACCGTTTTGCTTTCGAGCCATTGGCTGGAACGAAAATTCAGCTTGTATTTCTAAAATATTTTACGAAAAATTGATTTTCAAACGACGCTAGTTGAAGAATGTTACGTCAAACATAGGGAGAAAAATTTCAGTTACACCATCTTGATGTAAAATACATCCATTGAAGTAAACTTCATTTGTCTAATCTACCTTTGTACCTTTTGCCGTGTGATGCCAGCTTAGATTAGTATCACCCCATTTCTTACCCGTGGGTACACTATAGAGGCCGACTACGGGGCTCGAGGGTTTCATGTGTATTGCAATTTCAGGCGACAGGCTGACAACCTGTCACTATTGTGATACACCACCTATCTGAAACGACCCTTAAACATTTTTCAGATGTGACGATCGCTCTGCTTACCCCGCCAGGGATAAAGGCGTTACTTGTGTTGTGTATGTGTATGTACCTTTATATCTTATTTTATCTGAGTACTAAACTTTCTTTTTATCTTTCCTACCTAACTGTTTAAAAAACATGGTTTTGGGTTAATATTCCAGATGTACTCGTAATGGCTCGTAAATTTTAATAAGTTTGTGATATTTCTACATTGTCCACCAACTCTGGACTTGGACAAAGATTCTATTAAAAGCTTGGACAAAAGCTTCAAACTCTCAAATATTATTGTGACATTATAGTGCCATTTCCATAAAGGTGTAGTCTAGTGTAGTGTAGCCTTTAGCTAGCATTAATGGATGTCGAAATACCCTTCCAAAATGCATCGCCTGCCTCGTTGGCACGCTACACTCTAATTGTTTTACAATTGCTGGTGTTTAGGTGTCTGTACGTTGCTGTCTAGGTAAACAAGCGCTGAAGTTTGAGGAGAAATCAGAAAGCATTTGGGAATAACGTACAATTCACAAAAAAGTTTAGTATTTGAAAACTCAAAATAAAATTTTTGTTAGCTGCAAGGAGTGTGTATGGTGTTTAAGATATTATAGGTATTTTGATCGGATATCAACAACAAATTATAAAAAAAATCTGTGACAGTATTTTTTGGATGATTAATTATTTTGTTTAGAGGTACGATCGTGTCCTTGCCAGAACAAGCAATACACGCAGTGCTGCGACATTTTTGACTCTCATCATTTGGTTTACGGTGTATTATAGATTTAACAAATTTTCATAATATTCTTATTAAACATTACTGGCTCACTGTAATTTTGGTTAGAGTTTGTGAAATTTGGGTTGGCGGAGCTACATAATATGATTACGCAATAGGAGTACATGAGATCTGATGTTTTTTGCAGGTTAAGCCAAATACGTCTTGACTTTCGTCTTGGCAACATTTAACATGTTTCTTTTAGAATATATTTTAATCATTTCTAATGCGCATGAAAGTAAGTTCCTTTGTGTATGATGGTTGACTGACTCACATAATTACCTGCTAAATCAACCTAGAGAAAATTAAATATCAGTAGTCGTGGTTTTCCGGTAACTGACCCAATGATTGTGCACTGATTTCCGATAATAAGTGACTTTAATGAGCCTGCATATTGATGTTGCTTAAATTTTAGATGAATTAATAATGCTTGTTTGATAGCCAATTTGAAATTGTCAAAGTATACTGGATTAGTTATTTCAAACATCAAAGTTAATATCAAAAGTTGCACCAAGCAGTATTAAATTTCCATAAGTTAGTAGAGTTAGTTGCACTTTACGTTGCAAAATGCTTGCTAACAAAATTGATTTGATTAAGAAAAATAACACATTTAATATGAATTTGTTTTTCTTTCTGTAAACAGTCACTAAAGCCCGCTTTTTAATTTACGTAAACACAAAACATTTTGTTGAACAAAAAACTCCGCTGAGTTATCGAAACATTTACACTGGTGAGATAAAAAAAAATATGCCCCGGCGGGGGAATAATTCGCGGTAAGTTGGACCATTAACTTTTATCTTGGGGGGCGGAGCCAGGAAGTTTGCAGGATAAATGGGGATACATGAGTTCCATCCTCGGCCACATTCAAGCGAACGCAAGTAGTAACTTTCAAAATACATTGCGTTTTCTGTATTGTTTCATAGTTCTATTGGCAGAAGTGTCACGACAGTGGAACTCAAATGTTGGATTTCATCATACTGTAAAAAACGCGTCCCTTTTGGGATGAGCTGCTAATGGAGGAAGTATAAGCACTTTCTTGTGGTTGCTTAGGATACTTAAGATAGGCACGTTTACTTGTAGCTTTATCCTAAAATACCTATTTTGAATTTGACCTTATGAGTAATAAAATAACGTACCTAGTAGTGTGTCGTAGCCTCATTATTTACAACACAGCATTGGGCTGACGTTTTCCAGGATTGTTTATCAAAAAATTGACCTAAATAGAAAACAAACAAGAAACAAAAATAATCCCAAAAACGAAAAATAAACAATGCTTCATAACATAACCTTTAAAAAAATCGTGATAGAGTTGGAATTTATTAAATTTCGTCTAAGCTACGTGACCGGGCTGAGGTCGTGGGGTTTCAACCCCATTAACCTTGTCTTGCCATGATTTAGGGGTGAAATACGAATTTTCCTGTATTTTTGCCTTTAGAGATGCGGTCATTACGGTGCTGTGATTTATTCAGAGACACTTAAATGTAAATTACATGATGGAACCTTGCGTTTGGAGCAAAAATAAACGGTGGACAGCGTCCCGAATACTGATAGGGTGCAAGCAGAACATAAAACTGAACAACAAATATGTCAGGAAAAAACAAAAACTTTTCAACTGTCCATACAAAATCATGAGCAGCTGACTGCATTTACTACAAGAAACCAAAAAATTAAGTTTCCTGACATATGTTTCTAGGGGAAAGTTAATCAGTTTCATGATCTGATTACACCCTATCAGTAGTCGGGACGTTCTCCCTGACACTCTGTATACCAACAGCAACGGTCTACTATTAGTGCGTAGTTAGCAACGAGACTCCAATTATTTCTTTTAGCGTATCTATACTTAACTGCCAAATACATATTTTGTGACAGATGATTGGCCTACTAGGATTGTAAAAACAAATAAAGCCTAAAACAAAATTTCCATCATATATAATAGGCTTATAATCTAGCTACTTATTTACTTGAATTGAGTGTGAATTGAATTCAGAAAATGTTCTTAAAGAAATGTGGTAACCGTCCATTCACAGTTTCACCCACTTACGCCGATAACCACACTAATTGGGTCTCTTTATTCTCTGTTAATGGAGGTGAACGGTTAGAAGTGGACGCCGCTAGTGTCGTTCCAAATATCGATAAATATAACTTCTAACTTAATTCCAGTGGTTATAAAAACTTGGCGTAATGTAGAAAAATTAAAACTTTCCATCAAATAACCACCATTAGACTTCAAATTTTACTACAAAATACCCAGAATAAACACCATTATCACTTTACCCTCGGAGCTTTGAGCTTATTACATAGAGATTCTTATTGAACAACCAAAGAAGCCAAAAAACACTCGATGCATTGCGATTGCAAAGCTCCAATCGGCAAAAAAACCAAAGAACCTGCGCGTACAAGTATATTGGTAGTCTTTAAACTTTACAAAAATAGGAGCGTTTTGTTCATTTAATAATTATTCATGCCCACGCGCAAAGTCTAACTCGTTTCACTCTGTTCATAGTAATTCTCATTGCCTTATCCCGTTCTAAGTCGTATTAATTTCTTTGCTCTGAGACAGATGCGCGTACCTACAGTTTATTGTCCGCCTGAGTATACCCTAAAATACATCAGCTGGGCTATCACGACAGCTAAATCTAAACTCTAAGCCTATTCAGTCAAACGGGATCACTGGTAGTAAGCTGATAATAATATTATCGTCTAAACCCTTCTGGAGCCTTTAATCCATAGCCGATCACATCAAGCGTCGATAAGCTAGAAATTATCAGTAAATAGTATACTCGTAAGTATTGTCAACAATTAACACTTCTATTTTTTTACCCATATATAAAAAAAAAGCATTGAAACATTAATTGCGTAGTAAATTTTTTTCGAGTTTCCATACAAAGTCGGGATTGACCGGGAATTTTGTATGGAAGGTCGATTTTTTTTTATGTTTACCAACAATTTTTTTCGTTTTTCGCCATATCCCTCACAGAAAAAATTGTTTAGGTTCATGGTCTGATCACGTCTGCAAAGTTTTCGTTACCCCGTCTCTTACATCCTATATAGATACTATATATGAGATTATGATAACTAGCGCGGGAATATTTAATGTCAAATTTGTACTATCCTAAATTCAACAAAGAAATATTACAGTCTTCAAATTACTGAGGCATTAGTTTAAATAAATATAACACAACATTTGAACGTAATTCTCTTTGCTCACACAATTGTGCTGATCAACTCGGGTCGAACGCTCACTCCAAACGATTTAGGGTTGAGCACCTGAACTACATCTCTGAGCTATACTGAAGGCTATTGAAAGCCTAAAGCTTGCTTTTAGTGCTAAGGTAACGTAAGCACCTCTACCATTCATACAAGATTGATGCTTCTTCAAGCCACAAGGTCCTAATAAATGATTCCGTCGCCGCCACTCGCCATCCCCTTTCGTACCAAACCAACATGGTTCGGACAGATAGGATGAAGTAAGAATGCAAAAATAAATTTAAGGAACTGAAAGAAAACAGACGAGCCTTTTTTGGTCCTATGAATTTCACAACAACACTAACAATTTGAGCTGTCGTTTGTTCAGAACTCAGTTTTTACGGTTCATATTTCTTTTTTCATTATCACCTTCTACTAGACCTTCTTAGAATATTTTGTTTATTTATTATGACAAAAATAACCATATTTTTGACTAGCTGGAAAGAATCCCGTCTCCATTAAATTTGCTGATTGATAAAAAATACCTTTACTTTACTTAACGATTTTAAACTCTGCCGTAAAGTCCTTAAATATATCGTTATACTTTCTCCTTTCGCATCGAATCAGAGATTTCTTACCCACGAGTTGCTTAATTACAATTGCTGTAATACGAAACTTAACGGGTGATTTGGTATGTGAGGTGGGTCAAGAGCAACTGAAGCGAGGGCAATTCATTATTGTGATCAAACGAAAAAGGTTTAAAGGTATGAAATAGAAACGAATCAGATTTTTGTCACAGACGATTTGAAACGGTTCATCTATAATGAGGCAGACACGAAAATACTTAGAGAATATACGATTATGGGGTTTCAAAAAACGACGAAGCACTTTTAGAAAAGGTAGGTAAGGTAGTGCCCCCGCGCTTCGCGTGTCTCGTCTTGGCGGGGCCGCGACCGTGCCCCCAGATTTATAACAAGACATATTTTTCTTAGTTTCCGGCCCAAGAAAAGCTTGCTTGCTAGGTATCTACTAAGTACGAGTTCGTAGTTGAATTGTTTGTTAGCAAAATCGAGGGTAGTAAACAAAATGACGTATTAAATTGTTCAAATGAAATAATAAAAAAAATCCATCGAAAAATAGAGATAAACAAAGCCCCTTACAAAGTGAAAAATAATTAAGCAACATGTTTGTTTCATTCCTATTAATACTTGAGTGTTCGTAATCCAAAAACCCAAATTACAAACATGTACTCTTTTTGTAATTCCACCTTTAATATTTCAAAATATAATATTTTCTGTCCTTTGATACGCGGAAACATCATCAACCCAGAATGACTCAACAATCTCTCATTAATTCCACAAAAGGATAAAAATAATTACGCTTTTATATAATCAGAGAGTACCTACACGCAATTTTATCCGTTTGCGTGGGATAAAAAGGATTTTAGTATTACTTATTCTGGATGATTTTATGTTTTTTATGCTACAACCTATACTTGCTCATGGGCATTACTTGGCTATGGTTAAAAGGCTTTAACACAATACAAACTTGGCGGAATTTTTCTTGTTAGAATGGGCCGAAAAGAAACGTGTTTCTCAGCATGGATCTAGTGAATGTAGTGCAATCATCACATCCACAGGGAAAGTTCCCATTCTTTGCATACATAGGTACATACATCACATTAGGTTTATCATTGTTCATGTCGCCTATGAGACGTCACTCTCCTATTTAATGCACTATTTGATCTTGATTACGAACGTGTAGTATCTTCTGTCAGTGCTCTTGGAGATGCCCCTTGTACTTGGTGCAGGCAGGCAGAGCGTAAGAATAATCAATGTAACATGCATTTTAAACCAAACTGCCGTGTGATGCTTACTCTGCCGTGTGATGCCGGCTTAGAATAGCATCACCCCATTTCTTCCCGCGGGTGTTGTAAAAGGTAACTAACGGACTCGAGGTTTTCACGTGTATTACAATTTTAGGCGACAGGCCGACAACCTGTCACTTCGGTGATACACGAATCATCTGAAAAGGCCCTCAATACTTATCAGACGTGGCAATAACGACCGTAATTTTACGATGGTTAACACTGTCTTCCCCGCAAGTGATAAATGCGTGATTTGTGTGTGTATGTATACCAAATTTAATGCAATAATGCTACTTGGATCGAGATTTACTTCAGCTACTAAAGCCATCGTCTTCGCTTTTAAGAGCCTTTGCTCTCAAATATTAATCTTCTATACTTCACGCAACCTAGTGCACCTGTAGGGCTGTCCGCGTCTTGATTGGAAACTTGCCAAGTTAACTAACAAAATAAAAAAATAGGTATTGAAAGGGTATTGTTTTAGAAAGTCACGGATTTTAAACCGTGAACGGTATTATAGAAACTTTGAAATACAATGGGGTAGGTCGAATGCTACTTTAGCATTAAGGCCGCCTTATTGGACCATCAAAATTTCTCTATGTTTCTTATGTTATTGTTGTTTGGTGTCCAATCTAGAATATTATTTTTATATACAGAAAAAATCAAATAAAGATAGATGATGATGATCAAGTGTTTAAATTTTGGGCGATAGGCCAATATCCTTTCACAAAAGTAATACCGGATAATAATAAATATTTTTTTAACCAGACCCCAATTCTTTGTCATACTTGGCGAAAGCTTCTCTTCTCTGCTACCCCGTAAGGGACAAAGGCAATATAATGTGTCTATGTATGTACGTCGTTACCAAGAAGACAACCCCGAGAAATCCATAAATTAAGTAAAATAGTGAGTTTTTCAACAAAAAAATAGCATTTGGAATCAACAGCCCTGATAGGAGAGAAATGTTATTGTGGATAAGACATTAAAGTTGCATCTGTTTGTGGCCGTATAGATGCCAGGCGAGGAAGTTCTGCCTCTGCGTGCTACAAAGACAACACAAGGGTTGGAAATTGAATCAATCATACTACTGTGCTTGCTCTGGTTCCCCTTACTAAGTATTCCTGTTCTTACAATATTGTAGGTTTTCACTATGCTTGTAGGATTCGTAAGTATTTAAGTATGTAGGTATATAAGGTGTAAAAATATTAGCTGCAAATATTTTAAGGGGCCAACCAGCTCATGAAACTGAACAACTTTCCTCAAGGAACTTATGTCGAAATATGAAAAAAAAATTTGGACCTCCCGTACCTACATAATTAAAGTCCTACCAAGTCAAGTTGTATGGGAGTTCCAAAAAAAATTCTCATATTTCGATCCATGTTCGTTAGGGAAAGTGTTCAGTTTCATGAACTGATTCGCCCCTTAAAATATTTGCAGCTAATATTTTTACAGCTTCTATAGATTTAAAAATAGGCTTTGAATTATTTGCACTTTCTCCAGTATGAGTTCAATTGGAAATGGAAGGTTTTGCTTGTACAAGAAGAAAGAAGAAGGTAGTCCGGTCTACCTTAGATACCAAGTTATGATTTTATTTTATTGTCATGCATTGTTGCTGTGTTTTTAAGAATCCACACACACCACAGCCCAATATTGGTAGAATAAAAATAATTTCTGCAAAATTTAGTATCCGTATGTTTTCAATCTTCAGCACACTACTGGGGTCGAAGTTTTGTTAGTGTCATCTAGAGAGAAATTTAGAAATTTAGTGTTACTCTGTTATTGCTCTGAGCCTTATCCACACTTTATGACACCAGAAGGGTATTTTTATTTTTACGAGATAGTCGTTAGAATGTTGCCTTTACGATGTTTTACATCTTAAAACGTAAGGCAGCGTATTTCAACAACTTACACTATTTGTATCCTTATTGCCTTACAAACTTATTAGTTGCCTCAGTTTGTATACTTTATTTTGTTGATGTTATATTTAAAACTGTACCTCGATCTTCTTCTTCTTCTCTTCTTCGATATAATTATATAATTCACCCTATGCGTGATCAAAATTACATATTCAAAAGTACCTATGCCAGCAAATGCTGTCTAGACCACTATAAAGTAAACAATACATCAATGTTAAGTAAAAAGTTTACACATACAGGCAATGATAACTTGCCCAGGACTTCCTATCAATATAGGTTATAATAGTACAACTAGCAAATTCTACTTTTTTCGGTGTTTGCTTAAAGGAACAAACAACATTACATATTTTCTTAGACGTCAGCAACAAATTTTAAAATAAAAGAAATTGTGTTATTCCATTTGGCTTTTGGACCCAGCTGTGTGAGGCATTCAGTCTGAAAGTAGGCGAGTAATGCAATACTATGGGAAGATGATACTTACATCTGAAGTAACGAAGTAATACTTCTGTGTCTGGCTGAGTGGTGGGTGTTGGTCAGGATATTATCTGTTTGTCTGGCATCTATGTTGTTTAAGATTTTCCTTGTGGATATTTTGTAACAGCAACAATATTTGTGATGATGGTAACAAAATCACAATATTTTTAGGCTTCTTGTAACAAGCTACATAAAATATTTTGTTGAAATAGAACTCCTAAGAAAATCTCCTAACTCCATAAGGGAGTCAAATTCTATTTGAAAGCCTTTTGAGAAACGTACGAAAAAGACTTACTTTATGAGTTAAGTGTTAATAAAGACACTTACGTATTTATTCAAGCAGCTTATTCAAAGTAATAACTCTTCGTAAAACACCCAAGCAAAAGCAATCTTATTTCATCTTCTAAATGAGAGAACCGTCACTACAAACGAAATTAGATACCCAAGCAACGTAAATGAAATACGACTCAAAAGTTAGCGCTGAAGAGTAATCTTACAAAATCTAGAAAATAAGACTGAAATTAAATCGAAAAGATACAATAACAAGCCTATGAGCTTAGAAATTAAGCCTGACATAGTGAAGATATTAAACCACTATCTATTGAAATCATTTAAGAACTTCAGCACCTTGATTGCCTTGAAAAGTGGTGTACTTTTGGATTTCTATCTAGCATTTATCAAGCGATGAAGCACGTCCATTGCTTTTATTCTTGAAAAATAAGCACATTATAAGTAAAGAACAGCAATGAACGCAGAATGAACGAATCTTTACATTAAATCACGAACTTAGTCTCGGTAGTCCCCAAAAGCGCTGAGTTTTCCTAGGAAGTTGCGCTTTTCCAAAACTTGATGTTAATTCCATACAGTGCCTACCATTTTAACATTTATAAAATTGCTAGAACAAGGTTAATTAAACTGAGACAGTCAGTCTTAGCTAAGAAAGATTCGCAAATTATATAGAAAAGTGTGAACTCACGCTCGTAAAGAAAGTTGCTGTTTTATGAATAAGATTGTTTTTTCCACTAGTTGCTAAAGTGATAAAAGTTCTCTGGTAAACAACTTTCATAAATCAAAGCCTATTTAGAATCCCAATAAAATATCGGTGCCATAACGACATCGAATTTCCTCAATAAATTTCCAATAAAAACTACCTAAGTAAAGAGTGCAGTAAAGGGTAAAATTGGTCGTCGGGTTATAAAGCTCTGTTTGCCTGGCATGCTACATAAAAAAGTTGAATTGGAAATAGGGTTCAAAATGTTTGAATGAGCTCTTTTTAAGTTGATTATTAGATGCGGTTTGAGTTCACATAAGTTGTACCTTATTGAATCCCAGATTAAAGTTTGTAAAAGCATGCATTCAATCCGTCACCCATAATAATATAATAAGACTTTTTCGAAAACCTTATAAATGTGGCATCTTATTTTCATAGTTATAATACCTTCTATCATTAACTTGGGGCCAAAATGGTAACCGCCATTAATTTATACCGGGTGGAACAGTGTCCCGAAAACTTTGCAGGCGTAATAGGACCATGAAACTAAACAAATGATGAAGCCCAAAAAAACTTACAGTCAGCATAAGTATATATTTTGTCGTATACCAACATATAATAATATGATCCCTGGAGAAAGTTGTTCAGTGTCATGGTCTAGTCACGCCAGTTTGTGATATATCGTCCCTTTTATTACAACCCGTATTTTTATTAGCTGCCATTCGACTTTTAGCTAAAGCAGAAATGTACTACAATCCTCAGACCGATCTTGAAATTTATCTGCTTGAAAGTTATGTATGTTGTTAAATACGTAAATATGGAGTTCTGAATATAAGCGCATGCAACATAGTTACGCATATAATTTTACAGGTACAGCGGATCGCACTCTTGACGCACGACGGAGGGCAAAAATATCACAGCGGTCTGTCAGATCTATACTACAAATTTAATGTCAATCCCCATACTAAGCCCCGCTCAACCGCTGTCATTGCAGCGCTATCGCAGTGTCGTCCGTCGAGTGCGGTTTTAGTATGGTGAGTGACGTTTCTAGTATGGATCTGACAGACCGCTGCGTTGTTTTAGCGCTTCGTCGTGTATTAAGTGTGCGATCCGCCAATGGTGCAAATATTTCACACGACGAAAATAGCCCATGGAGCAAACAACTTTAAAACATGACGAAATATAAAACAAATAATGAACCTGAACCTCCAATATTAAATGTACCAGCCTGCCGAATCAGTTTAGTATGGATCTGTCAGACCGCTGCGATATTTTTGCGCTCCGTCGTATTTCAAGTGTGCGATCCGCCTAATGTACGGATAGAGTATCTCAGCTCTCCGGTAAATCTTTGTTTGAGTGAAGCGCGTCCGAGTCCTATTCATGTCTGAAATACTGAATATTCCATAACCTGAAGTTGTGCAAGGAGTTAATGCAGCCCTGTACCAGTTCTTCCGTGTTGCTCTATTTTGTATTTCAAAATGCATTTGGCAATACGCAATATGTAATTCAAAAGCTATACCTAGTTAGTTTTCTTTGATAATAGAGACCAATTTTTCCACTGCAATAAATGATGAAGTTGTTAAAAATGCACAAATAAAGTATTTATGGTTTTACTTAATGCAGACCTTACATATTTTTGTACCATCTAGGTAGGTCATTCACGAATACCTCCATTTAAGGGAGGCCCATGTCTGAAGGTGGACACTTGTGGTTGTTGAGTGTATAGGCAAAAATAACTAACTATAGCTATTCAATGTTAAAATTTTCGGGTTTCATAACCGTGATAGTTTAAAATTTAGTGCAACTATAGCTACTCGCTATAAAGTGAGTACGTGCCGAGTGAATGTATATTTATAAGTCCGAATAGGTTTCTAGCTATTTAATTTTGTTGAAATTCTTAAATTCCTCAAGCTTCTGAAAGTTTTGAGATAAATATCAAGTTAAAATTATTTTATATCTTTGCATGATTAAAATTAGGTTTAAGTATTTTGAAATTGAAGAACTTGGTAGAACAGTGCCCTGTATGGACTTTGTGATGTAAAGTGCCGTTAGTAACGCCTTTAGGTTGCCGACTAAACAGTAATGAAGTCGGTAACAAAGTGAGGTTTGTTATAAATAATTTGCATAAACTCGGAGGGAGTTGAATCTTCACTCTGTGTGTGCTAGACATAACATAATACAGGGTGTAAAAATATTACCTGCAAATATTTAAATGGGTGAATCAGCTCATAAAACTGAACAACTTTCCCCAAGGAACATAGGTCGACTTATGTAAAAAAAATTTGGACCTCCCATACAAAATGTAGCAGCGGAGCGAGTCAACTGTATGGGAGATCCAATTTTTTTCATATTTTTGATGTTGTATTTTTGTAGAGAAGATACCTTATTAAAGTATTTTAAGTACAAACGAGTAGAACAATCTGATGAATCACCACCGTCAAAGCTGTTCAGACCCAACAACTCTTATGTATAGTATAAGTTCGAACCACAACCGCAAAATTCCAATAGCATAATTATTTTGAAATTGGAATACACATAAATAAATTCAATGGCGTTGTTTGGAAATAACACGTGATTACTGAAACAACACCCCGGAGCGCTGTAGACAGAGCATATTCACGAATAGAAATGAAATACCCAATACTCGTGGGAACAATGTAACTAATACGCCAGTAATAGGCACTATCAGTAGCAGATCAGGTTACTTATTATAGTTACTTACTACAAAGTTTTTTTCTACATAGTTATGAAAATGTCATATTATTTAAGTTCCGATAAAATAAAACCTTATGAAACGGGTTTACAAAGTTTTAGAGATAAACGAGCAAGTATTTATACAAACACAATACATATCAGATACTGAGAAAAAAGGAATGTGTGATAAAGCCCTTGTTTTAATACGCATCAAGTAATTTTTGGTACGAGTATTTAGCAAGAATCTTATAAGGATCTATCAAGCGCTTAATAAGATCCGCCGAGTGGTAGCTTTCGTTTACTAAGATACTTAGGTGCAGCCAACAATTTATTGATGCACTCGTATTAAAACAAGCACTTCATTGAATCAAACATTCATTTTTAGAATGCAGTCTGACTGAGCGTCAAAAGGTTCTGTGAGTTTTTGAATGTGTGTAACACAGAACCAAATCAACCTTGTTTTTGAAGTGGGTCTTTAAATTTTCAATGATGCTCACTAGGCTCGGTAACCCAAACTGATGCCGATAGGTACCTATGTAGCAGCATATGGGCGATATGTGAGAATTAACGCAGGGGTGCTAAACGATTGCTTCTCACGCAAACCGCATTTCAAACTTTAACGACCGGTGTAGTTTTTGATAAGGATTATGTTTAGTTTTTGTAAAATAATATGAGTGGGAAGGTGGGCATGCCATATCGTTTACTAACAATATCATAACATAACCAGTGAAGCAAAAAACTTTATTTTTTATTTTTACTGTTTTGAATTTAATAAATTCATAAAATGTATGTTGCTGTGAGTTCTCAAGAAGGCGAGTGACGCTGGAACAACCATAGTGTAATAGATTTTGCCTCGTAAGGCGGATCGCAAACTTGACGCACGACGGAGCGCTAAAATATCGCAGCGGTTTGTGAGACCCATACTAGTAATGTCAATCCCCATACTAAAACCGCTTAACCGCTGTCAACGCAGCACTATCGCAGTGTCGTCCGTCGAGTTCATTTTAGTAGATAAACTTCATTTTATTGATTAAATTGACTGCGCGTTTCTCATCTGCACATGAAATCGCACGTGCTTCTACAGCGTGTTACTGAAATATTCGCTAGTGCAACAAGGAGGCGTATATTTCTGGATGGTCATAAACTTGCCAGCGCCCGCGCAGAACGCATGTACTCTTTTACAACTGCGTAGGGCCAGCAAAATACGGCAATGTTGTGCAGCACGTACAAAGACCTTTCTTTTTAAAATCTAACGTACATGAATGCTACGGACTGGGAGATAACGCGTTTGGCGAAGTTCACCAATGTACAGATGTGTGTAAAGTTCTATAAATAAATGCTTTCATATTGATCGACTTGATCGTGGTATACTTTTCTAATTCATTGTCTGTAAAATACGTGACAAACTATTCGTAACCCACAAAAAACCCTTCGACCCCTAAATACTATGATTTACGATGTCGTTAACTTGTAAAAGTCACTATAAATTATTCCGATTATGATCTTCACAACTAGGTAGTGTGTTACGGAAAATAGTAAAAAGTTTAGTAGGTATGTCCACAGTAGGAAAAAGTAGAAAGTTTAAAACCGAGTCTAGGTAGAAAAATGCTTAATACTCTTACCTAAAATCTCTAATGTCTTACGGATAATAGTTACTCTCTTTTGAGAGGTCATTCAGCATAGGCATCAGAATTATTATTATTTCCCTGGAGAACTATTTCATTTCAGTGATAATAATAATTATTAAAATCCTTTTCTTGCAATAGTAGGTAGGCAATGAATATAGAATAAGAAAAAAACTATTTTCTCAGATCAAGAGAATAAAATAAAATAAATAAAAGAAGAAATGAAAGCCGTGTGATGCCGGCTTAGAATAGCATCACCCCATATCCTTCCCGCGGGTGTCGTAAGAGGCGACTAAGGGACTCGACAGTATTAGTGTATTACAATTTTTAGGCGACAGGCTGACAACCTGTCACTATAGTGATACACATGTTTTCTGAAACAACATTGGAAAACAATCTTCAAAAATGTCAGACGTGGCAATAACGACCGTATTCTTGCGGCCGTTAACGCTCTGCCTACCCCGCAAGGGATAAAGGCGTGATATGTGTATGTATGTATGTAGAAATTAAAAGTAGCTGGTGCCGGCGAACTTCGTCTCGCTAAGGGATGCTTAGCTTATATGCCAACAAACGCAGCACACTAATTGTAGCAAATGTAAGTAGCTTTCCCTACTGCTTTATTTTATTTACTTTACCGCGAGTGAGTAGCCTTAAAATGTTGGAAAGTATTGTTAATAGGGACCATATAATTTTTATTACTGAACAGAGTAGTAAATAAAAACAGTTAAACAACAGCTACTGAGTAAGCACACCCAATTGAGTAGTGCATCAGTCCATTTACTGGTGTAATTATGTGAGTATTAAAAAATAAATAAGCAAGGTTTTTTTAAATGTCTTTCAGTCATGTTTCATTGACATTTTGCAGTAGGTAATTTCATACACCATACATAGCATACGTACATATACCTACAAAACGTATGAGTATGAAATGGCAATTATTTCGTGTTGCTATATAAAATAAATTTAAAAGGACTTGTTTTATTTTCGCGATTCCATGTTCAAACTCCTGGATATAAATAAAATTCGATTGGAAAAGTCGCAACAGATGGCGCTGAGCACGTCTAACGTCTATACACGACTGATGGACTAAGGGGTAGTGACAATTTAAAATTATTAGAAATCAATGTCAAAAAAGTAGCAGTACTGTACTAGCCATGTATTTGCAGTATTGGCGACCGATGTAGCGCAGTGGTACTGCGACTGCCTTTGACGCAGAAGGTTTCGGGTTCGATTCTCGGTGGGTCCCTCACAAAGTTGATATTTATCACTTTGTGAATTTGTTCCCAGTCTGGTGAGGACATTGCAGGCTGAACCACCCGATTGTCACACATGTCAGAAGCTTGCTACTTGTAGAAGGCAGTTGAAAAATTCTGACACTAGGGTTCAACAGGTCGTTAGACGACTCAGTGTCCCACACGAAAAGAAGAAGAAGCAGTATTCAAAAGGAGTGTGCCGATAAATATGCGATCTAGCAACTGGATACGAATTTAAAAACTATTTTTGTTTTTAAGTAACTAAGTAAGTTTAGTTTTTTCAGCGGTAATTTGCTCTTAAATATAACCACTGTAGGATGGTTGACTTTTAGTTGAAAGGTGTCTTTTAAATTCTGGAAACATTTTTAATTTTCTTTACAAATAATTTTGAAATGTTGGCGCTAGCTCTTAGTTTCTAATGTCTATTCGTCGGGTCGCAATCGTCTGAAAGCATCCACTTTGCTAGTGTGAACCTTGGAAAAACGGATATTTGTTACTTTCTAGTCCCTAAAATTTCCATATGATTTGGCAAGTATTTAAACCTAGAGCAAACGTGGCTTAGCAACTTGTCGCAATTACGGAAAAGTATAATACAATATGGTGTCGGTTTCTATTACACCTTTCCCACGTTTTTTCATACTTGACCCTTGTTTTTCATATTTTAAAGTATTTTCGTTATTAAGAAAATTGCAAAAAAATATCATCTTACGAGTGATGTGCTATGTGATAAAGATTTCATTAATTTATAGAACAAAAATCTAGAAACAAATAACGTACATACATATATCACGCCTTTATCCCTTGCAGGGTAGGCAGAGCGTTAACGACCGGAAAAATACGGTCCCTATCGCCACGTCTGACAAATATTGAGGGCCGGTTGAGATATGTATCACTCACTATAGTGACAGGTTGTCAGCCTGTCGCCTAAAATTTGTAATACACATGAAACCCTCGAGTCTTTTACGACACCCACGGGGAAGAAATGGGGTGATGCTATTCGAAACCAGCATCACACGGCATAAGCAAATAATAATGGTGGATATTTTAGAAATTCAATTTTGAATACTCGTTGCAAGCTTTATGTCCAAATTGAAAGCTCTATTGAGGCTGACGTCAGAATGACAAGCTGAATAATGCACACCGACTCTTGGATAATATTGCTGAAGTTTCGTTAAGGACCGATACTTTGAAATTAAGTTAACTTTTTTATGAATAACATTTCCATTTTCTCGGTGATGGCGTAATTATGAACCAAGTCGTATCGTAATTTCAGAATTATTTATATTTATAAAATGGTTCTATTCAATCGGAAAGATAAATTAAATGCTGACTACATACTTGACTGACCAAAATGCCTACCAGATTAACTAAAGTTTGAGCTCATTCACGCAAACGTTATATTCGAAAAGTTATGGCTATGAAATCACAATTTCATTTTGTTTTCTAGCACGCTATAAGTAAATAAAAACGCCTTGTTATATTTTTAAAGAGTTGTTTTATTTGTGTAGTTGGTTTTATGGTCGAATAGCTGATAAAAAAATCAATAGATCTTAATTTTTAATCACTCAGCCGGGTAATGAAATGAAAAATGAAACAAAATGTAGGTATGTTGTTGAATACCTATCAAAATACAGAATAAAAAAAGTAATAAATATTAAGTAGTATGGAAAGAAACGTCTAGAAACATTAAATATATTATATGACGAACCACCATACCAAAAACCTGCTTGCTACTAAACCACCAGTGTGGAACATTTCTGTTCCATTTTTAAAGGTACAAGTACCTAGATTAGATATATGTAATGCCGGCTTAAAATAGTATCACCACATTTATTTCCCGCAGTGTCGTTAAGGTGAATAAGAGTATCTTACAACTTAGTCAACAAACTGACAACCTGTCACTATTGTGATACAAGATTTTTTTAATCTACTCTCAAATGTGGCGACAGCGACCGTATTTTACGACTGTTACCGTTCTGCCTACCCCGCTAGGAACAATAGCGTCGTGCTATGTGTGTGTATGTATGCTATTCAATTACCTAGTTAAACCGTATGCCGAAGTTTTCAAGTGGAACATAGGTTGAAGTTGCCAAGTTTCTGTAATGGGCCCTTATCGATGCTAATCTCGCCCTCCGCTGAAATTTTCTTTTCGTTGGCAGCGCACAATTAGCTCTGATAGCTTTTCGTAATGCGTCATGCTTGCCTGGCATGTTTAAAAGTGTTATTGTTGTTGCGTTAGGTACTGTATTTTGATTTTTATCGTATTTATTTTTATTTTTCTCATTTCAATTTCATTGCACACATCTAAAAACATTTTTTTTCCTAATTATGCTTAGACACAACCAGGGAAACCTTATATAATAGATATAAAATTTTACAAAAAAAAACGTAGGTATAAAATACGTCCGTACGTATTTTACTTAATAAAATATATAATGTTACATTAAAATCAGTAAAAATGTATTATATGTCTTTTCTACTCATAAAACTGAACAACATTCGTTGGGAACGTATTTAGAAATATGAAATAAAATATAGGACAATTTTTTTTTATAGCCTACTCAGTCGCTTTGCATAGGGAGTCTAATTTTTTAAACGAAACTTGCTCAGTTTTTTTAGTAGAGTGCACCCTGAAAATATTGATTATTAATGAAATTTAATCTTATAAAAATAAATCCTACAATATACAAAACGATTATTACTTGGGTTGAATACGGCTACCTTAACTGTATTTTCACCATCAGTCTTTTGATCGACCCTTCTAATTGTTTCGAGGATTTCAGACCTAGTTTGTTCGCATGTACTTATTTTTATTTTTTACGAACGATGTGGGTACATTAAATATGGATATTATTTCAAATCTTGAGTTTCTATTTTGTCAACCAGATTTGCACGAGAGATTAAAGACTGTATATTAATTTCAGAGGCAGATTACCAAAGACTTCAAACTATAGCTACTTTTACCTACTAGTGGTAGTCGCGAGGTTCATTGGGTCATTCATCGATGGCATACACATCAAAAAGAAAATTTCTATCACACAAAATGCATTTTTAACATTATTATTAATGATTTCCCTACAACGACTCTCTTCAGTAGAATCAAAACATTTAACAACAGAATAGTTAAGTAGTTATCTATTTTGACGTGCCCTTTCAACATCTACTTGCCCTACATCATCACTTGTCATAGTAAAAATAGAAGCCAAAAGATTACTAACTATATAAAATATAAACAGTCGTATTTTTAAATAACTTTACTTTCACTTTCGTAAACTAATGTGTTTTGTTCGAATATTTGTTATTCTTCTATAAGTACCTAAGTATATAGCTGTTGTTTAATTTCGAAATGAAAGGTTGCGTGCCACTTTGATGGATGGCTTTATTCTATCGAATTTCATCGCTATTAAAACACAATCCCATAATAAATTATGTAAATTATCGATTGGCTGGAATTTGAACCTAAGCTTTGTTGATTATGAGCTTTTGATGTTAGCACAATGCGACAGCATAAAAGCCGATGTTTAAAATTTAGGATTACGTGGAAAATAGTAGATCCGAAATAAGTGTGTTCCTATTACATTTATGTGCATGACGACTAAAATTGACTGAATATCGAATTATTTATGCAGAAATAAGTGGTATGGGATCTACTTTTTAACGACGCGGGCAGCGGAATCTTGGGCTTTTCTGGTGGAGATAGGCTGAAACCATCCACAGTACCGATGGCTTTACAAAAGGCGTACTAGGTCCATCCTGTTTTGGGTTTATTCTGATTCATATGCTTTCTCAACTAAAATAAATCTAACTCATCATATTTTTATGAAGTTCCCAAAACAACATTATCACATCTCAAAAGACGGAGATAAACAACTACAACAAAAGATCCCCACTATAAACAGGCAGCGTCGTGTGCAATGGTGGCGCAAATCTGTTTTCTCTCAATGATTTGTCTCCAGAACGAACTGAATCTCTACTGGGCGCTTGCCAAATGTGCAAACTACACCACCACCTATTTTCCTGCTCTTTCATCTTTGATTCAACCAAGTAAGATCTGAAATCGCACAAACTGAGCTTGTCTTTAAGTTGGTAGTTGTACAGCTTAAATTCTGTCGGGCTTCTAGGCCAGAAGGCTTGAGTGTCTCTCGTGATCCTTCTATGAAAATAATATTTTATTAGCGTCATATCATCTGTGTTTATAGTCCAGTAGATAATAGTATTGTAGTTTCAGCAGTTCCTCGAACAAGCAGCGTAAGTACAAGTTTATTCTAGTTTTGTTTGCTCTCAGGAATAGTTTCTTTGTATTCTTTTGTTATTGTCCAACACAATAGTAATAAAATGGTGTCAGCAATATTAACTAGATAATTTAGTGACGGAAGATCTTATTAGATCAAGTACGTTTTAAATTAAACCTATGAAAGTCATAACAGTTATATAAAAACATAAGAATATGAGAAAATATTAGTTGATACTTCATATCATAACTGTAAATTGAACAAAAATATCAACTCACTAACTTAGCAAATAAGAACTGATCTGATAAAATAATCAACTAGCCAAGTAACAAATTTGAAAATCCTTATCTCTCAAGAGAAATGCAGATTTTCAAGATAGCTGCATCGTAACGAAAAAGGTAGCGCAGCATTCGTAGCACTATCACTACGGGAGCTACATCGAAACTCAATATCTAGAATACCAAGCTCCAAGTCTCAATCCTTGCTCAGCATAGAGACAACACTTTGAATAAGATGGCATCCGCACTATTTTAAAGACAAAACAGAAAGCCAAATACGGGTCGATAGCCGATCCTTGTTTGTACAGAATCCTGAATAAATCCTAAACATTTTCGTTGGCGCGTTTGTTACTAAATCCGACCGAATTATACCCCACAGGAATAAATTATGAGGGTGGGCCATTCCCTCTCAACAGCAGGGCTAAACTTTAATTAAGCTGCATTTCGACTAAAATGGCCTCCCCCTTCAAACATTTAGAGGCGAGCTGTGTACTCGAATCATGGCAGACTTCGGTCCTTTTCAAAAGACTGTGGCGACGTTGAACGCTTTTGAAGTCCAATACTGCTTTTATTAAAGCACCAACGACGTGATCGCTATTATACTCCAAATGGAAGTCGGTTATTTGCTTTAATAGTATTTGATGAAAGTGTTAACATATACTTTTTTTGAGCAATTAGATAAATAATTAACAAACTTTGAATTTTGACTTTAAAAATATGTTCATATAATTTTTTTATTATTAAACGAACAAGTATGACTCATGATGTGAAGAATTACAGTTTACTTGTTTTATTTAACAGGTCGGAGCACAAGCCCTCAATCAAATTTAAAACAAGTAAGTTGTAATTCTTCTCATATTAAAAATCGTAAAAAAATCTTCATTGAAATATAAAATTCAAACAGTTTTAGAACAGAAATGCGCTTGTAGAGGGTTAATAAACTTTACCTATTACTAGCGCATAAATCTAGGAATTCCCAAATTCGGTCGTGCAAAAATGCGGGTCGAGGTTTTCTGCAAATGACTTCATTATTTCACAAAAGCGGCGAGGAATTCAGAACGCTATTTTAGTACTTGGTGCTGTCTGTAATTTTGGTATATGACGCACTACAGACTTATACAGACTCCCAAAAAAACTGAGTTCTTCGGGTGAAACTGAACCCCACAGGCCGAACATCAAAATTAAAATTCCCTTTTTCTTTTGTTCTGAACTACCTATATATTTTAAAGAAAGTTGTTTAGTGTGACCAGCTTGAAAACTCGGAAAGTCTGTTTGCTAGTGATACAAGTAATTTTTCACACCGTAGGTACACAAGCAAGGCTTAAGGCCTTTCTCACACTTAATGCACATCGCAGCGCTAAAATAACGCGTTAAGTGAGAGAAAAGCCTTAGTGTTTGATAAATTATAAAGTAAATATGACCTCATAAAAATATTTTCTAGCGAATTGAAATTTACTTATCTGTAAAAAATAATACGATTATGAATACATAGCAATAAAACTTGAAGTTAACCTTAAATGTTAACCTGAAGCCAAAAAAGTTACTTGAACATTTAAAAATTATCAAATATGATATCAAAAGTCTAAAGTACAAGCCATAAAATACCTACACCAAAGTTAATATAAATTTAAAGACCATCAATAATGTTTAAAAAAAATAAAGTAAAACAACTGAAATAAGGGTTCTTATTTAATTAAGTTAACGTCGATGGTCCAAAAAATCACCAAAAATGTTTGCGTAAGCGTATAGGTACGAAATTAATTAAAAATGCTGTTCATTGACGTACATTAACTGCAATAAATAATTCAGTTGTAAAACACTTTGCGAGCTGATTCGGGCGTTTTGCACATCGATCAAATGACAAAACAATTGCTCCCTCATGAAAGTCAAATGGAATGGAAGTAGCCTGAAAATATCAGTGTAGCAGGCACACAAGGTGCAAAGTACAGCTGTACAAATATTGATAGGGTTCATTCAGACCATGAAACTGTAAAACCTACCAAAGAATGTAGAGGATGAAGGATACGTGAAACATTTTTGGCTGTCCGTGCGAAAACAGGTTAAGCTGACTGCATTTACTGTGAGAACGGAAAAAAAATACGTTTCCCGAATTGTAAAAGGCACTGACATCATTTTCTCACAGTTTCAATACAAAATTATTCCTGAGATTAATTTGAAGTTTGTCCAAAGTTTAAATTTCAATTTGTTGGACTTCAAGAAAGAATGCTTGAAATCTTTATTTTAGCTCCAGACGACTCACATTTTTCACAATTACTTGGACATTTTCACGTTAATCTATCTTCTTTGGCTCACCGCTGGATTCCATTTGCGGAACAAATAGCAGGATTGACCCCTTTCTGGCTGGGGATAGGGTTTATTCTTAGCATAGAAAATTAATAAAATTACAACCCAATAATATTTTCAGTGTAGGTACTTTGATACACTGTGCGTTTTTGGAAAATGTAGAGAAAGCGGAAAACATTTGATAATTTTCTGCCTATGAAACAAAAAAAATAAAGGTTGAACGATGATTTGTGTGTACGTAGGTACATACCACGATAAGTACTATGGCCAGCGCACATCTTTATAAACAGTAAGTTATATTTAGTACCATTGAAAATGAACAAATATACCGCATGAGTCGCAATCGCTCGAGCCGTTCTGTTATCGCACTAGGATCCGTATTAATAAATCGCACTCAAGTCTGAGATTGATCTCAAGAGCGATTTTGGTAAATGTCAGTCAATACTAACATCTTCTCAAAGTCGCACTCAAGATCGATGCGGTTTATAAATACAGGCCTTGAATAGTGTTACTCAAACTCAGAACAAATACTACCAGCATTATCTATAAAAATCATTCACTATTGGTGTGTTCTTTCAAAAACTAATACAATCACATTTGAAGTGATGAGTGGATGAAAATAAAACAATTCTACACTCTAGCAACCAAAAAATTTATAAAAAAGCAAAGGAAAGGAAAAACGAAATTCTCTCCCTACAGACCTAACTTTTTAGCTACAAATTTGTCGCGAGAGAGATAAACAAAGCGACGGGTTCCTACTCGGACGATACGAGGCTCCGCTATGAATATAAACAGTTAAATTAAGCCTGAGCCGAGCCACGTAATATGATATACAACACATGCGGCTAATTTAATTTTACTCGCAAAATTTAGTGCGGTCCCTAAACGGGTAGTTTTTTGCGGCAGGTTTTCGTTTTATCGAGATAATTTGGCGGTAATACGGGCTTTTGAAATGGTTTTTAGCTGGTTTTTCCGCTGAGTTATTTTAAAGTTGATAATTGAAAAATTACACTACCCACGGGCTTGACTTAAAAGTACTGCATAAACTTAGTTGCATTTTTTAATACGTTGGACTACTTGCTGATAACATTTATATTTTGATTTTAAAATTTTTGAAAATTATTGGGAAGTTGCCTAGATAAGGCACTAAAAAGCGTTTGGATATTATTTTACTACTGTAATGCTTTTGATTTAAATGACAGTCGGTAGGTAAAAGCTAATTTACGAGCTTTTGAAGCGAACCCTGATACGAAACTCAATAAAGACTATTAAGTACTTAATAAATTTGATAAGAGAAACAAATCCATTTAACCGTCAAATAATGAGGGAATGCAATTAGATCTAGCTACAAGAATTTACGAGATCGACTATTTAACACCGTAACTTTGTTAAAATGTAATTTTGATTTAAATTAAACAACTTTGTGGAGAATCGACGGAATAAATACTTTCATTAAAATTGTTGAACCACAACTGCTTTGTGAGATCCAGCCTTAGGGGTCGAGAAATGGAAGTAATTAAAATTTGACTTGTTACGAAAGTTTTGCAACCTCCTTACTCAAAAATTCACCATTCTGTAAGGACTCTAATAAGAATTTTTTGGAACACATTATTTAAAACTAGGTGGCGCTGCTGGCGCTTTTTCAGATTGAGGAATCATCTGTCCATGCATCTTTAAATTTCAAAACATAATTTAAAAACTATTATACCCCTATCTATGCATAGGTAATTAACATTTGCGTCGCTGAAGCCCTGCGCGCGCATGACATCTCTGGTCTGTGCATTACATCAAATCAAGCACGAAAGCAATTCAAGAATTCAACTTGAAATTATTTATATATCCATACACATCGTCGCATTTTATCTACCTATAACTTCCAATATTTAGTGGATATTCATTCCTATTAGAATTGGGCTTGCTATTTAGCTCATCCAACTACAGCCAATGCAATGTTCCGGAGTCTGAATTTGAGCATAAATGTTTGAAACGTGTTTGTAATTGCCAATGGTGCAGGTTTCGACCACAAAGCAGTGCCTTTGAAAAGGAAATCGGTTTGAAAACAATGAAATTGGTTTACATCTCTTAAACTGCAACTAAATTCAAAGTTTTATACAAGATGAAAAATATTAGCTGCAAATATTTTAAGGGTTAAATCAGCCCATAACACTGAACAACTTTTCCGAAGAAAATAAATTCCGAATAGGTCGAAATATGAGAAAAAAAATTTTGGATACCCCATACAAATTGACTTGGTCAGTCGGTAATTTTGTATGGGAGGTTCAAACTTTTTTCATATTTCTTGGTGAAAATTGTTGACTTTTATGGGCTGGTTCACCCCTTAAAATATTTGCAGCAATTTTTTTTACTCCCTTTATAAACGACGTTTTGCAATTGGCAAACTTTTCAATAGGTACATACATACTTTGTCGTTATCTATAGTTCTAACTTACCATAGGCACCGCAGACCCCAAATCAAACCAAAATTTCTTAACAATATTAAAACTTTTACGGGACCGTCACTATGTTGATTTTAATTTTATTGCATAAAGTGATAAGTTTTGATTCAAGAGTAGAGAAGGTTCACAAACAACATGGGTGTTAAATCTTTTTTGTGATAGGAATTTAACTATATTTGAATATATTTATTTTCAACCACCTATATTATGAAATAATTTTAACCCAATAGTACCTAAGATCTTCATTTGATAACATGAAACTGGACAGAATATTATTTGCATTTATGATGTCCTGTTGATAAAGATAAGATAAAGATAAAGATAAAGATAAAGATATTTATTTGCATTAAATGTAGTTTACATGGTGTTCATTCTTACATATAAAATATAAATAGTATCATACATTTAGATTATGGTCAATCACGCAAATTTTTAAAATCATTAAAGAAAATATTACAAAATAAACATGTCAATTTAATTTAATTAGAATTTAAATAGTCCTTGATAGAATAAAAACATTTTTCTAAAAGCCATCTTCGTAATGTCAACTTGAATCTAGTCATCGTTAGGTTTTTCATATCTTCAGGTAAATGATTATATATTCTCACACTCATTGCGAAACTACGTAGTCGGTCCCAAAGTTCTGTCATATATGAAAATACTGATAAAATAAAAAGTACCAATCCGTTTTTAAAAATTTATATATCAATTAAAAATACAATCATCGAAGAATCAAAATAACATAAAACTATTCGAAATGACCTCCCTTGCTTTTAACAACGGCCTTCAACCGCGGCGGCCAGTCGTCTATCGCAGCACGCACCATATCCATGTCGATTTCAGCGACTGCTTTAACTATGGCTGACTTCAGACTCTCCAAATTTTTATGGGGCTTAGCACAGACCTTGCTCTCTAAGACCTGCCAAATTTTATAGTCCAGAGGATTAAGGTCCGGACTGGAGGAAGGCCAATCTTCGTGTCTTATAAACTCAATGTTTTGACGTTCAAACCAGGCTTGAGTGGTCCTGGCTTTGTGAGCGGGCGCAGAATCCTGCTGGAATACAAAGTGATGTCCTGAAAATAGTGTGTTGGGCAGGTCTTTGACGTACCGATCCAAAACCGTCTCTTGGTACACTTTTGCGCTGGTTTTGACCCCCTTTTCGCAAAAATGAACCTCAGTTGGCCCATAGTAGGAGACTCCTAACCAGACCATGACTGAAGAGGGATGATGCCCATGTTGCACCCGCGGAACTTTGTTTCCTGCTTCTTCAGAGCTGGTAGCGTACACTCTATCGTTTTGTTTATTATACTTTTCTTCTATATCAAACATTTTTTCGTCTGTAAAAAGTATATCGCGGTGCCGGTTTTTCGCGTACCGTTTTAACAACACCCGAGATCTTTTGAGTCTAATTTCTTTTTAACGGGCATTAAGTAAGTGCCCACTCTTTTTTTGTATGCTCGCAGCTTAAGGTCTTCGTTTAAAACCTTTTTGACTGTTTTTCTACTAACCTTCATCTGCAAAGCCATAAGTTTCTGTTTTCGGACAGGATTTCTTCGTATGCGCTCCTTGATCGCTTTGATCACTGCTGGTGTTCTGGCGGAGCGAGGCCGGCCAGTTCTTTTCTTGTCCTCAACACTAGAGACTTCAGTGTACCTAGTTATAGTACGATACCCAAACCTAAGCGTTATTTTCAATTTTTTGAGCAACTTGAAAATGGTACTCGGCGAGTGCCCACAGCGACGCAACGCCAAAACTGCTATTCGGTTTTCTTTCAAAGTCCACTCCATCGTGAAAAATCGCGCCAAATGATTATTTATTGTTTTAAAATAATTGTTAAACATTCAAAAACGGAATGCAATAAAACTTTTCCAAATCCGTGTTCTAAATTCAAAAATAATATGCCAGTGACAGAACTTTGGGACCGACTACGTATTCTTACTCATCATTTCTGTCCTCATTCTTGGTAATACTAGTCTTTCAGGATACCTCGTGTTAAAAGTGGTAATTTGATGTTTCTTTTTGAATAAACCAGGAAAACTCTTTACAAACACACATACTTCGAATATGTAAAGTCCTGGTAATGTTAGCAATTTGAGTTCCTTAAATAAAGGTTGACAAGACTGTGGAGGGTATATATTTTTCATAGCTCTGATGCATTGTTTTTGGGCAATAAAGAGACGATTCACGTTCACGGAATTCCCCCACAAAATAATTCCGTATCTTAGGTTTGACACTACATAACCGTGGTAAGCTTTGAGGGCTGTCCCGATATTACTTACTTTAGTGAGTCGCCACAAAACATAAGAAAACCTGTTTATTTTATTATATATTTTTTCTACGTGCGTTGACCAAGTTAGCCTTCGGATTGCAGAGGTCAGATGGCAGTCGAGCTGTGTAGAATTTCGGTTCCACGTCAAATCCTCTAGGTTAGGTAGCCGACCCCGACAGATAACTGGAGAATGATGATGATGTCTTGCTGGCTGCATCCCGGTAAAAAACAATGTTATTGCAAGTAGAAAATAGCGCGAAATCTAAAACTGCATGTAAGATCTTCTCTGACAAATTAACAAGATAATTAAAGTCCTAGTGCCTACTAACTAACTAACCAACAAAAACATTACAACCACCATTAATTAAACAACTTCAATAAACTTGTAGTGCATAAAGGTAACTCAGTAAAAATGTCAAGCGTTTATTGGTGGGGTAAATTGAACCATCGTGCCCCCCCTAAAAATACCCCCACCCTCACGATAATTGGTTAAGTGGGCGACGGAATTAGATCCCACTTTGGTGGTCACGCGAACACAATAAGGACGTGTGGGGTTAACTTTCTTAGAGTTCAAGGGATTCTTGATCAGGTGCTTATATTCTTTGTATTTGCTGACTTGATCACGATTTTTGTAACGTGTTTGGGATTTCAAAATGTATTCAAATTATATAAACATAATTTTTTGTTTGAACCAGGGGCTTTCATATTAATTTTGTTCTTTTCTTGTCGGACACAGTCTAAAGTTGTATAACTCTAAAGTGATTTTACTTGATGTGTACCACGCCAGGTTATGTATGGTATGGCCTCTTTTTAGCTAAGGCCTCTATCTAAACTCGGAAATGTCACTCTACGTACAAAAACCGCTCTGGACGCAGGTCTAACGCACGAAACTGCGCTAGCGCTACGTACATATGACAATGTTTTAGGATAGAATAGAGTCTAGATGTAATATTTGATGGAAATCTGCGAGGCATCATTCGCACGAGTCTATTGCGACCACTATTGTGAGTTTAGTCCTCTATGATTTTTGAAAGGAAAATGAGATTGCGAATTTTACAAATCATACAATTATAAAAATAAAATAAAAATGTCATCTGTAATTTACATTCAGGATTTCTAATTTGATTTAGTTTTTTCCCACTTTATTATGAAGATTTTGAAAATGTAATACAATATCATTTTTTAAGATTCTAAAATCTTTGCTAAAAGAGAGCATTAACCATTTTTCTTTCTAACTTACTCACGCCATAGTCGCATGATACTGCTCAGTTCCAAACTAGGTTAAGGGTTGAAATTGGCCTTCGCATATGTTGCTGTTACAATAAATACAATTTATATTCTAAGGTTGGGAATTAATCACCGGCTTGTGCTGATAAATTGCAAGCCTTGATGGTAACTTTAAAAGTTGTTAAACAAAGTGTGATAAAAATAAGCTCTTATTGCGTGGTGACATGAAACTCGAATGTAGAGTTCAGACATTTTAACCTATATGAAGTATTAAATTGCTACTGACGTATTATGTTTGTGTTAAGATTTAAATTCACTGAAATTACTTGGATTCTCCACTTGAGAGCTGTTAAGGTAAACAATGTAAAATTAAGAGTTAGATAATGGATAACTATCATTCTTCTAAGGAAAAAACTTAAATTATTGTTATTATGATTTGCAAGCAGATTAATTACCTAGCTACCAATAAATAGTGTGTAGTGTATAGCTTCGTATCTAATCATTCCACATGTAAATACATAAATCACGCCTTTATCTCTTGCGGGGTACGCAGATCATTAACAATCGTAAAATTTACGGTCGTTATCGCCATGTCTTACAAGTATTGAGGCCCCTTTCAGATGATTCGTTTATCACTGTAGTGACAAATTGCCAGTCTGTCGCCTAAAATTGTAATACACATGAAACCCTTGAGTCCAGTTGAAGGCAATTACACCTTTTACATCACTGGCAGGAAGAATTGGGGCGATGCTATTCTAAGCCGGCATTACACGGCACATATAGACCAGATAAAAACATTATAATCTAGAAATCGCGGACCTGTTATAACTATAATGTTGTGTACAAAGGCACTTTGATACCAACAACTGAAAAACTAGAAATTCAGTTAAAAAAGAACTAGGTATTTTTACTTTAAATATTTTGAACACAAAAATGTAAGCTTGACTAATCCATTGTAATATTTTACCGCTTAATTACTTGAAGTGAGAAGGTAACGAAACGCAATTTATTTTGTACTCAACAGTGGCTATATGGCTAAATGTAAATTTATTATGTAAGGAATAATTTATTGTGAAATAATCGTTGAGCCTGAAAAAGCGAGTCGTTGCGTGACTAGCGTGGTAAGACGCCAGCCGTGGTTGCAAAGTCAGCGTGAGCGGCAATAAGACTTTTAGGCATTTTGCTTTGGCGAATCGCACACTTGACGCACGGCGGAGCGCTAAAACGTCGCAGCAGTCTGTCAGATCTATACTAGAAATGTCAATTCCCATACTAAAACCGCTCAACCGCTGTCGACGCAGCGCTATCAAGTGTCGTCCGTCGAGTGCGATTTTAGTATGGGGAGTGACGTTTCTAGTATGGATCTGACAGACCGCTGCAACATTTTTGTGCTCCATCGTGCGTCAAGTGTGCGATCCGCCTTTCTTGTTTTCTTTTAACGGATCATAGTTGACTAATAAAATGTCGGCTCAAAAATTTGTCGTGTTCCTATTATTATCATTTACCTATACCTGTTGTAGTCATATAATACCATTCCATATCAAATTGTGAATGCAAAGGCAAAAGTAAAGCTAATAAAAACCCACTATATTTCAAAAGGCGTATCGCTGGCTGAAATCGGATTACTCGCCAAAGAACCGGAGTAGTGACTTTTATATGCCTTCACATTATAAGCTTTTCTGTGAATAAGTTAGTAACTAGATAGGTACCTTTTTTGAAAGTTCTCCCTTTGTTATTTGACTGTATTTAGTTATAAGGATTTATAGTTCTTTTAGTATCCTAAACTTCAGAAAAAAATTAAAAGATACGTACGTCTTTCTATGAACTTTTTGAATAAGATATTGACGACACAATTATTGATTAGTTAAATCTTTCAACACAACCAACAACAGCTTTATTTTATTGGCAAAATTTATTTATGGTATTCTTGCTTTAATAATGAATAATATATACCTAGATACCTATATATTTGTCGCGTTTGAGTACAATAGGAAGCTTTTCAACAAAGAAGACATGAAATCCTACTGTGGTTTTGTAAGGAATGATAAAATCCAACAGAAAATCATCACAAAAATAAGAAACAAGGAATAAGAATGCAATTTTCTTCAAATTTAAGAGTTCGTCTTTCGTCAATTTCCTACCTGTGGGTGCCGTAAGAGGTGACTGAGGGAATTGAGGTTTTCAGGTGTATTACAACTTTTAGGCGACAGGCTGACAACCTGTCACTAAAGTGATACACAAATTATCTCAAACGGCCCTCTATATTTGTCAGACGTGGCAATAGCGATCGTATATTTACGACCGTTAACGCTCTGCCTACCCCGTAAGGGATAAAAGCGTGATTTATGTATGTCTTTCGTCAATCAAAAAACTTTCTATTAAACCCTTTTTTTTATCTTCTAGCATTCTTTTGTGAAAAATTTTTTCAACTTCGAGGATAAAGGACTTGGCTTGTATTGTATGGCTATTCTTCACCGAAGACTTAGTGTATAAATCATTTATCATAAACCAAACTGTTCAAAATCTAAAGTTCTAAGTTTTAAACCTTCCAAACCTATTCTAAAAGTTGTTGTTGTGACTAAATGAAGAGTTCTTTGATTAGAGGTTAGCGTAAAGACGTAAAAAAATCACGACAAACTGAAAACTCAATTCATCTACGCCATGGTTCGGCCCATGGGCTTTTGCAATAAAGCTGTTGAACAATGGATGCTACGGGCTTGAATCGCCGCAATGAAATAGGGTCCTGAAAAAAAAAAGTGGAAAACATGTGGGCAGTATACACGTTCGTTAATAATGAGAAAGTGGACAGTGGTCATTCCACGCAAGGGTCGCCGGTAAATTGAAGGAGAACTCCCATTGTGTTCCAAACACACATTTTTATTATTACTAGGCCACCATTTAATTTTCTCCGGTCGTGTCCTCTTGATGTTTCATTCAGCATTGTATGAATATTATGACTTTTTCTTTTTTATGAATATTATGCGGTCACCATTTTATTAACATCAAATGACGTTATCTTTTGTAGCTTTATTAACTGCTAAATAATAGTAATAACTAAGCTTTTGTCATTTATCGACTAAGTCTTAATTAAAACTAAAAAAAAACACAGGGTTCATTCTTTTTAGTTAATTTCGTAAGTATACTTAGTATTTTATTAAGTTGGTAAACAGATGTTCTAAGAAAATGAAAAATCTAGGAATAGCTCCAATATTTCGGATTATGTTTAGTTAAGGAAACATTGCTTGCTTGCACAAAGTTGACACAACAACTTAATACATTTTTGATGTCAAATCTAGTGAAAATTTTGTAAATGAAAGCTTTTGGTTCATCAGATTTCACAATAATACTGCTTTGTACCAAAAGCCTTTCAAATTAAACACCGAAGTAAAGCCGTAGCAATGGGACGCGTGAAATCGATAGGATTATCCCCAGCTAATGACACCTGGTCAATCTCGGCTAGAATAGTTAAATCAAATGCTATACCTATATTACAGGGTAGTTTTTGATCCTTTCTTTTATTGATTAATTTTTACATTGCGATTCGTAGACAAAATTTTGAAATCTTTGAAATTATCGCACTTGCTTATTGACAAAGCTGGTTCAATAATATTATTTCCGAATATTTTATTCACGAATAAAAGCTTTGAATAACTAGTACGTAGTAACTTCGTAATAACTAATATGATTAATGTTGCATTTTATTTGTTAAGTTTGCCATGAAAATAGTTTTTTTTATTACCAGCCTACACTGTTCCACTGCTGGACAAAGGCGACCCCAAAAGTTATTGACTGAAATTATATTCACCGGACTTTATTTGCGAATTATATTTTAGCCTACTCTGCTTTCTAGTAAAGTGTGTCTAACCTACTTTATCAAATAGCAGACGTGTAACAAAATCGCAGGCGGAAGCATTCAACTCGGCAAGCGCCGCGAACACAGTCCAGCTGCCAAGAAAACACGTAATGTATTTGCAAATTACAAAAAGTGAAATACAACTGACATAGAGATTTTACATTGTTTATTTTCTAGTCAGCAATTCTGGTTAGCAATTGATTACATCTGAATCATCATTTTTGAACACAGATGTCACTTAACTCGAATGTCATAATGGCCTAACGACGACTTCTTCTGTCTTCTGTTTAGGCGAAAATTATAAAAATTGAAAGAAACGTGTGGACTGATTGATATTTCGCTCTTAGGTGATATTTAGAGCGAAATAATTTTTTCTCAGACTGACGAGCGGCTTCATAATTTTCTGTAGTTAGATTGGTACTTATCATTAAGGCCGCCTTTTTGTACTGTTTCTGTTTCTCTTGTATTTATTATGAATTTAGTGCAAAAAAGTTGCACTATGTTAAAGTGGGGAAGGTTACTGAAAACCTGGAAAGCCATAATAATGATATAGACAGGAATAAACCTTATGTCATTCCTACTATTTCAACGATATTTTATTTCCGGTATTATTTCCTATAATTCAGAAGTCCTACTAATGTCGCGCCGCAGTATCGCTTCTATCACCAAGATTATCCGTATTAGTAACACCTCATTAGTTCCGGCTCACTCCAACTGTGACGAACCGAGAAATGGTTTTGACCATTCGGGTTTAGGAAGTAAGGAAAACCAAATGAGAGTGTGTAAAATGTAAATTAGAATACAATGGTAATAACCCCTTAAGGTGAAAGCAGCTCCAATAAAAAGCAGTTCAAAAACTAACACCCGACTACAGAACAGAGTTATCGCGCTCTAAAAAGTAAGAAACAAGATATTATAACCAACTTCTTATAACACAAATATTTATAGTCTATGAAATTTAACAAAAAACACAAAAGATATATGAATTAGTATTAAATATAAATTTAGAGTGATATTTAGGTTATAGCCGTGGTCGTATGTCACTGTAATGTTGGACAGTCAGTTGGTGACATACGACCACGGCTATAACCTAAATATCACTCTAAATTTATATTTAATATTAATTCATATATCTTTTGTGTTTTTTGTTAAATTTCATAGACTATAAATATTTGTATTATAAGAAGTTGGTTATAATATCTTGTTTCTTACTTTTTAGAGCGCGATAACTCTGTTCTGTAGTCGGGTGTTAGTTTTTGAACTGCTTTTTATTTTAATTATTTTGGAGTTGTAGGTATGAAAAAAATTACCTACGAATTCAATATTCCAATAAAATCCAGTTAAAAGTGCAGCATATAAGTAATTTTAATGAACTTCAATTATCACAAACTTATGCTACGCAGTATGTAAACACTACTGTTGTAGCATATGCTGAAGGAAGTGCCTTTTCAGTGTTCTCATTAACAAATGGAGTACTTATAAGTGTACTATTTACCTACTTCTGTACTGCTATAATATGACATAATGCTATAAGTAATGTCAATACAAACTGTTAGCTCCTCCACTTAGGTCCGCATTTATAAATTGCGTTCAACTCTAAGATCGATTTCAAGAGCGACTTTGACAAATGTCAGTCAATACTAACAGCATCTTAAAGTCGCACTCAAGATCGATCTCAGAGTTGAGTGCGGTTTATAAATACGGGCCCTATTTATGTTGTCTCTAACAATTTAGTGGACACTGAATAGTTTTTTTTTATACTTATTCTGATTATTAAATAGTTTGACAGTGCACTTTGTATTTAGTATAAAACTTGAAATTAGGGTACACAATGAAATGCTTTCTCTCTTTTCGTGTGGGACACCAAGTCTTCCAAAGACCCAATGAACCCTAGTGTCAGAATTTTTCAACCGCCTTCTACAAGTAGCAGGCTTCTGTCATGGTAATGTACCTAAAGACCGCCGTCTATGTGATAATAGACAGCAACCGGGACCTAGGGCTTAACATGTTATCTGAAACACGGAACCATCTTACTTACAGACAATCGGGTGGTTCAACCCGAAATGTCCTAACCAGACTGGGAACAAATTCACAAAGTGATTAATATCAACTTTGTGAATGACCCACCGAGAATCGAACCCAGAACCTTCTGCGTCACATCGGTCGTCAATATTATATTAGCCTAAACTGTCCCACTGCTGGTCAAAGGCCTCCCCTCTTTCTGGGCTTTCCGGTCTGCGGCTGCTTCGGACCAGGTCGTCTTATATTCGACCAAGTCATTCCGCCAGCGCTTTCTAGGTCTCCCTGTGCGGCGACGTTCTTCTGGAGTATAATCGGTGGCTATTTTGGCCCAATTTTCCGAGTGCATTCGACATACTTGTTCAGCCCAATCCCACTTGAGCCTAGCGGTTTATGCAAAGAAATGCTTATGAAATTAGAATTTTAAGAGGAGTGATGGATGATGAGGCCAGTAGGCCGAGTGACGACGGAAAAGGGAAAGAAGTAGCCCGCTTGGTCGGATGTAGCGACCAGGGAAAAGACTGGTCCTACTGGACATATTTGGAGGTTGTATAGCGGGAGCGATCGGCGGAAGCACTTCGATACCGCGTTTCAGGACTTATTTGTGGAGCGCATGCGGTGATTATTTACTGAAATGGTGAATGACAATATTGGACATTTTATTGGTAGTAAGCCTTAATGTAAAAAAAATAATTCTCAACTAGTTCTTCAAGGGAGTTCGGATCATGCGGATTTTATAAGCAAATTTATTTGTATCCAAGGAACAAAATAGACCATCGCAAGTTCTCAACCTGCTAGAAGCGACGTAGGCTTGTCTTTAAAAGTGACTTTCCAAGACCTACAACAACTCTGTCTAGAATACACTCTTATAGTTCGTGAACCATCACCGCCCATTTTGAAAGCTTCAGTAAACGCCGTACCGCCGGTTGCAGCTGTTGTCTATTGGTAATCAGATGTTTTTTTTCTCTGAGTGGGGCAAGCCCCCCTCAACTCCCCGTATCGGCACTAGGCAAGCTACCTTAACCCTTCGTGTCGCCGGTCGCAGCTAGTGTCGATTTACAATCAGATGTTTGCTTTCTTTTTTTTCTTTGAGGGGGGCAAACCCCCCTCAACCCCCCGTGTCGGCGCTGGGCAAGTTACTATGAACCTTTGTGTCACCAGATCTTACCTTTACGTTTCCTATACTGAATTGGCTGTTTATTTTAAAAAATCTTTATTATTTCTCAGAATACATTTTCTTCCAGTAATTTACTTATATTTATTTTGTGACCTTAAACGGCTCGCTGGTTGTCAAAATATTACGTGCATCAACACTCGATAGATCTTGCTAAAACATCTTAAATGGTATGTCATATTTATACACAGAATGTTTTTGTGTAATATGTTTATGAAATACATTAGTTCAACATCTTGTTCAAACATATTTTCATTTAACTCGATAGACCTTGGTAAAACATCTTAACTGGTATGTCATATATATATATGCGCAAAGTCATAATCTGATATCTTTGTGAAATGCATTAATTCAACGTCTTGTTCAAGCATTATTGACAGGCATGTCATATAAATATGCAATATGTATTACGTCAATCTTGGTACTGCTACTCAAGCTACTCAATTCAGTAAGTCAGATTTCTCAGACAACAGATGTCGCTGTTAGTTTTCCTATTAGTTACTCTTTATATGCGCTGTAGAGGGCGCCATATTCAATTGATAGTGACATGACACAGCCTATAACCACCGGACTGTAGAGACGTTTCTAATGATACCTCATTTGTCAAGTTACGATAAGTAGTTTAGGAGTTAGGAGGGAACAGACGAAATTAATGCCACATACATACATACATAGCGGTCAAAATCATAACCCTCCTTTTTGCTTTGCCGTAGTCGGGTAAAAAGTAAGTCCCTTTCTTTTTTTTTTTCCTTACGTTAGAGAGAAACAGACGATGACAGTTCAGTTTGGGGAATCCAGACGTTTCCTGTCATATATCATGAAATATTGAATTATTTAAAAAATTTTAGCTCATTGATTCATTATTCATTTTTTTAAAAAGGAGATGGTACCAAATAAAAAGTTAAACTTTTAATAACAATAAAATCGTTCAGGTTTTTGGCTTGAAATTAGGCCAAAATACGCAATATTAGAGCTAACTTTGCGATTATTTTTCTGTGATGACAATTTTATCAAATTGCGTTTTGGGCCCATTGTTTTGTATCATTTATCTTGAAATAGTTCTGAAAATAATTACGTCTGTTTTTATAGAGATTTCGAGAAATGGTATAGTAATTCCGAACACTACTTTACATATGCAGGGAGGTTTCTGAGGTGATTTGGCCTTAATACTGTCTGTACTCTTGTCTGTCTTACATAGGTAAAGTATAAATTACTCTATCTCTCTCTAGTTTTTATACATTCTAAATAAATTTAAAACCTATGTTATACGTTGTATACGTTGTTAACCTATGTTACAGTTTATAAATTTTGTGATCAGGCCTTCTTAGATCGTTTTATTTCATGGTGTCACATGAATTACGTTGAAAAATTCCATGGCAATAAGACTGAACAAACTTGAATCGAACCCAGTTACGACGTTTAAGTCAGGTAATGTAATGTGTTCTAAGGTAATAAAACCCGAGTAAACAACTAAATACGTAATTTTAATTGTTTGTAATAAGCTCCTACACCCTCAAACAAACTCGTTATAATATTTACGCGCAACAAATTTACTGTTAACAATGGGGCCATAAGAACAAGTGTAGGTGAAAATCAAAATGAAGTTGTGTTTCACACTTTTATGATTTGTTTATGCTCATAGTAAAAGTTTAGTCTTCACAATATCATAACAAGAACTTACTTTTTAATACCAAGCCAACGTTTTCAGAATAGTAAATAAGCTGGTACGTTAAATAAGAAAAAAATATATAAAAGAGAGTACTTAATCCCCTTAAACAAGCATAAAATATCGAGGTAAGCAAAATCAATGGGACGTAGTAAACAATATGATACAAAGAATAATATTATTTACCTATGTAAGAGTGTTCTTAAAAATCAAACAAGATTATACTAACAAGAAGGGAAAAGGAAGAGAACAAGTGCTGGAATGTGGGAGAAGGACAGAAAATCTCTGTGCTTATAGCCCCTGTGGCAAGTAATAAATGATCGCGGACTATGTCCAAACATTATGCGACAGCACGCTCGGGTCAGGCCCCTTAATGAATGCGCACGCAGTCACGTACACGTAAAATCGACTTTTTCACTTGGATTTGAATATCAGTTTAAATGGTGCTTCAAGACCTTTTTCAACTGAATTTCGCTTGAAAAATTCAAGGATGTTGGTTAAAGTCACTGAATGCTTAAATTTAGATTTTTTTTTCAATACACTGGTCATGTATGGAAGCAGTTACTTCAAATGTGTCTAACAAGATGAAAGAGACAAGAAATGCTACACAGGTTGAAAAGAATATAACAGAAATAAAAAGCAGTTCAAAAACTAACACCCGACTACAGAACAGAGTTATCGCGCTCTAAAAAGTAAGAAACAAGATATTATAACCAACTTCTTATAACACAAATATTTATAGTCTATGAAATTTAACAAAAAACACAAAAGATATATGAATTAGTATTAAATATAAATTTAGAGTGATATTTAGGTTATAGCCGTGGTCGTATGTCACTGTAATGTTGGACAGTCAGTTGGTGACATACGACCACGGCTATAACCTAAATATCACTCTAAATTTATATTTAATATTAATTCATATATCTTTTGTGTTTTTTGTTAAATTTCATAGACTATAAATATTTGTATTATAAGAAGTTGGTTATAATATCTTGTTTCTTACTTTTTAGAGCGCGATAACTCTGTTCTGTAGTCGGGTGTTAGTTTTTGAACTGCTTTTTATTTTAATTATTTTGGAGTTGTAGGTATGAAAAAAATTACCTACGAATTCAATATTCCAATAAAATCCAGTTAAAAGTGCAGCATATAAGTAATTTTAATGAACTTCAATTATCACAAACTTATGCTACGCAGTATGTAAACACTACTGTTGTAGCATATGCTGAAGGAAGTGCCTTTTCAGTGTTCTCATTAACAAATGGAGTACTTATAAGTGTACTATTTACCTACTTCTGTACTGCTATAATATGACATAATGCTATAAGTAATGTCAATACAAACTGTTAGCTCCTCCACTTAGGTCCGCATTTATAAATTGCGTTCAACTCTAAGATCGATTTCAAGAGCGACTTTGACAAATGTCAGTCAATACTAACAGCATCTTAAAGTCGCACTCAAGATCGATCTCAGAGTTGAGTGCGGTTTATAAATACGGGCCCTATTTATGTTGTCTCTAACAATTTAGTGGACACTGAATAGTTTTTTTTTATACTTATTCTGATTATTAAATAGTTTGACAGTGCACTTTGTATTTAGTATAAAACTTGAAATTAGGGTACACAATGAAATGCTTTCTCTCTTTTCGTGTGGGACACCAAGTCTTCCAAAGACCCAATGAACCCTAGTGTCAGAATTTTTCAACCGCCTTCTACAAGTAGCAGGCTTCTGTCATGGTAATGTACCTAAAGACCGCCGTCTATGTGATAATAGACAGCAACCGGGACCTAGGGCTTAACATGTTATCTGAAACACGGAACCATCTTACTTACAGACAATCGGGTGGTTCAACCCGAAATGTCCTAACCAGACTGGGAACAAATTCACAAAGTGATTAATATCAACTTTGTGAATGACCCACCGAGAATCGAACCCAGAACCTTCTGCGTCACATCGGTCGTCAATATTATATTAGCCTAAACTGTCCCACTGCTGGTCAAAGGCCTCCCCTCTTTCTGGGCTTTCCGGTCTGCGGCTGCTTCGGACCAGGTCGTCTTATATTCGACCAAGTCATTCCGCCAGCGCTTTCTAGGTCTCCCTGTGCGGCGACGTTCTTCTGGAGTATAATCGGTGGCTATTTTGGCCCAATTTTCCGAGTGCATTCGACATACTTGTTCAGCCCAATCCCACTTGAGCCTAGCGGTTTATGCAAAGAAATGCTTATGAAATTAGAATTTTAAGAGGAGTGATGGATGATGAGGCCAGTAGGCCGAGTGACGACGGAAAAGGGAAAGAAGTAGCCCGCTTGGTCGGATGTAGCGACCAGGGAAAAGACTGGTCCTACTGGACATATTTGGAGGTTGTATAGCGGGAGCGATCGGCGGAAGCACTTCGATACCGCGTTTCAGGACTTATTTGTGGAGCGCATGCGGTGATTATTTACTGAAATGGTGAATGACAATATTGGACATTTTATTGGTAGTAAGCCTTAATGTAAAAAAAATAATTCTCAACTAGTTCTTCAAGGGAGTTCGGATCATGCGGATTTTATAAGCAAATTTATTTGTATCCAAGGAACAAAATAGACCATCGCAAGTTCTCAACCTGCTAGAAGCGACGTAGGCTTGTCTTTAAAAGTGACTTTCCAAGACCTACAACAACTCTGTCTAGAATACACTCTTATAGTTCGTGAACCATCACCGCCCATTTTGAAAGCTTCAGTAAACGCCGTACCGCCGGTTGCAGCTGTTGTCTATTGGTAATCAGATGTTTTTTTTCTCTGAGTGGGGCAAGCCCCCCTCAACTCCCCGTATCGGCACTAGGCAAGCTACCTTAACCCTTCGTGTCGCCGGTCGCAGCTAGTGTCGATTTACAATCAGATGTTTGCTTTCTTTTTTTTCTTTGAGGGGGGCAAACCCCCCTCAACCCCCCGTGTCGGCGCTGGGCAAGTTACTATGAACCTTTGTGTCACCAGATCTTACCTTTACGTTTCCTATACTGAATTGGCTGTTTATTTTAAAAAATCTTTATTATTTCTCAGAATACATTTTCTTCCAGTAATTTACTTATATTTATTTTGTGACCTTAAACGGCTCGCTGGTTGTCAAAATATTACGTGCATCAACACTCGATAGATCTTGCTAAAACATCTTAAATGGTATGTCATATTTATACACAGAATGTTTTTGTGTAATATGTTTATGAAATACATTAGTTCAACATCTTGTTCAAACATATTTTCATTTAACTCGATAGACCTTGGTAAAACATCTTAACTGGTATGTCATATATATATATGCGCAAAGTCATAATCTGATATCTTTGTGAAATGCATTAATTCAACGTCTTGTTCAAGCATTATTGACAGGCATGTCATATAAATATGCAATATGTATTACGTCAATCTTGGTACTGCTACTCAAGCTACTCAATTCAGTAAGTCAGATTTCTCAGACAACAGATGTCGCTGTTAGTTTTCCTATTAGTTACTCTTTATATGCGCTGTAGAGGGCGCCATATTCAATTGATAGTGACATGACACAGCCTATAACCACCGGACTGTAGAGACGTTTCTAATGATACCTCATTTGTCAAGTTACGATAAGTAGTTTAGGAGTTAGGAGGGAACAGACGAAATTAATGCCACATACATACATACATAGCGGTCAAAATCATAACCCTCCTTTTTGCTTTGCCGTAGTCGGGTAAATACATACATACATAGCGGTCAAAATCATAACCCTCCTTTTTGCTTTGCCGTAGTCGGGTAAAAACTATTGTTGAAACAAAAAAGTATTTTCCAAAAAAGCTAATACGCTTTATACGTATATTCTTTTAAGAAATGGCTTTTACGTCATTCGAGCTAGCGCTATTTATTAGAAACTGAATGAACAAATAAACGTTTCCCATTTTGTCGAAAAGGTTGAACAGTTCATTTTGAACACAAATCTGATGCACAAAATATTCTTCCGTTTGCTTGCTGAACAAAATACATTCGAGTTGGCGCCAGAGCGTTGCTTTAATGTAACCCACTACAGAAGTATCGATTGGAATAAGTTGGAATTCAAATGTGATTGCGATGCACGCTGGTACACTTCAAATATAAAATTGTACATATGTAAGACTCCATCTGAAAACATTGCCAAATACTTCACATGATCTGGTATTTAAAAAAAGTGTTTGATGCACTTATTAACGTACGAAGGTAAAGAAACAAAATTAAATCGTTAAATCTCAGGTTGCTCGTAAGCTTTTTCTTGCCGCTTATTATCGCATGCCAACGTGAGTACTTACTGATTACTAAAAATCCCCGCCCTGAACTATTTACGCAGATTAGGTCCAATAAGGGTCCAATCCTAGTGTAGAGAAGCTAAAAGAAAGAAAGAAAGGATGCTTGCATACATACGAGGTATAGCTGTTGTTAGTGGAACTGAACTTCTTTTGTATGCTGGGGATCGTTTTTTCGTGTTTTCATACGAAGTCGCTCAGCTGATCACTTGCTTTAATTGTATGGGCGGTCGAAAACTGTTTGCTTTATAGGGAAATTTGTTCAGTTGCATGGTCTGGCCATACCAGCCAGGTTTTTGGTTCCACCCGGTAATAAAAAAAACCTTCAGATGTTTCATGTAACGCAAACATCATTCAACGTTTTTTCTTATTAAGAAGTGAAAATAAACAGCAGAAAAAAATTATATCTACAATTTCTTGTGAATAGGTCTCAACACATTGTACTGCCAATGTTTTTCTTCTTGTTGAAGCTATCTTTTGAAACCTCCTGTAGAATTGCTGTTTTTCGAAATAAGAAAACCTCGGTCGGAGTTTATTTGTTTTGCTTGTTGATGACCTTTTCGTTGAAACTTTGTGTAAACCCTGGATTGAACTGTGGAGTTTGTAATCAAAGTTTTGCTTTAAATAAAACTTTGCTAAGTCAGAGACCTCTAAATATGGAGTAAGTAAGTAAACACTGAGCACATTTTCAAGTAAAAATTTGTTGAGAATTTGCGGTTCAAATAAAAAGGAATTCTTTTACTTAAATCCTACGCAAATTGAATTTTAAAGAATCTCTTAAAAAGTAAATACTGAGCTATAACGCTGCAGGTCAAAAATTTGCAAACTCACGGTTGAGTGACATTGGGGGGCCATTCATAAAAATAATAATAATGAGTAAAAAAAATTAAAATCTTTTGTAATCAGACTCTACATAGCATCGAACCAACATTTTGTTCCGAGCAAATGGGTCTTCTCCTTTTTCGAGTGGGACAACGAGTCGTCTACCGACCGTAAAGAAAAGCATTGCAAAAGTCAGCGTTTAAGTACTAGCAACCAAATTGCAATGATTTTCATAAAAATAAGTTGATGTTCCTAGTTGTAGATAATTTGTACAATGAAGTTTAGAAAGACGAGATATTTACGTATTTGGCATGCAACAGACAAAATATGAATGTAATTATGCGTTCAGGTGTTGGCAGGGGCAAACATGTTGGCCTCCGCCCAAGCTGAAAGAATAAGGTTTCGATTATTTAGCTTGCTTGAAGAGGTTTACAGGATCGTTTACAAATTCTAAAATATTACTAAGCCCAAAGGCACAGAAGAGCTCAGTTCAACCTCCAGGTTTTCTCATTTAACTTTTCCAATATCCCACGAACTCTGACTTCAATTAAAAACATGAAAGGAAACAGGCTTTTAGGAAAACAGTTTTTAATAATCGCTGTGATATGGAAGTCTCTCGGACATAGTTCTTAATGGCCAACGTAACGTGACACCATAAACCTGGAAATATACGAACTATGAAAATGTTCGCGGCCGCTGTTGGTTTAATTGAATTTTTAGCAACCGCAAAAAATGCGCCATATAAACAAGATTAGTGCGGAAAAACCGTACAGGCAGTTTATGTTTGTTTTTATCTGTATGCTAGACATCAAATAATTTCCATATAATTGAAGTATAATACGAGTTTAATTCAGCTGCATGCTATGCTAAACAGCTACAGTTACGGATAACCAGCTTCTTTGCGAGGGATACATTTGAAGTCGCCTAAAAATTTAGTGCTTGTAATTTTGTATAGAACAAGAGATCTCGGATAATTGGACTGTGGCCAGAACTATCCAGAGCTATCGTCCAAAAAATTCAAACAGGACATCACGTAAAACAGAATGTCTGCACAAGCCAATATCAACTGAATATCTAAAATGACCGTAAAAGAATATTGACCTGTATGTGTTCCAATAAAGGTGTTTGGCCTCCTGGCCCGCAGCCAACTTTGCACTGATTCCCGTGGCTCTTCGGCCACTCTAAGCGGTTATTGCATTTTAAATGGCGCCTTATAGTATGTTCTCGGTCCTTGTTGGCATCGTCAGCGCTTTAACCCTCTCCACTGCATTTTCAGCTTACTCTTTTCAGTCGTCTAGCACTAAAGTTTGTCTATTTTCAGAAGTTGGGACAGACGTCGGAGATTATTATGATTCCGTTTGTTTTCATATATTAATTTTATCTTTTTGTGGGCAATATTGAATTGTTATAGTTTTATCACATCTTATATAACCGTTGAAATTCTTCTGCTATTCATAGGCCTTGCCTTTTGCCTAAAATATGTCAACATTTTGGTCGTATTTTCTAAGTGAAGCAACAAACATTATGTCTACCAATGAGAAAAACGATTATTACATCAAACGTAACAAAAAGTACTACGGATCTGTTTGCAATGCTGTTAAAACAAACTCATGAGAAATGGTGATACAAATAGAAGAACACGAAATGTAAAAATGTTCAAAAAGAGTAGCTTATCATGGCAATACATAACAATATTTTCAAAGATAGTTGAGATTTAGCAACGATGTTAACGTGCGCAACGACAAATTAATCGGCCATAAAGGAGGAAATATTGCCTATGGAACTTTCTACAGGCAAAAAGCCAAAACACAGCCCTAAAATTGGACAAAAAGCAGGACAAAAACTAAATTGAGGTGCAATGCGGCAAACGATAGCTTGTATGCTTGGTGATATTTCTTTATGCATTGAAAGCCCTAAGCCTGGGACGCAATGTATTTCGCCTCCGGCTCGTTTTGCAATCTTTGTGTAATTTTGCTTGATTGCTTTCAGATATTCAACCGTCGTGTAGTGCAAGGATTATTTATTTTCAAGATTGAAATATATTTTACCACAGGCAAATTTAAATTAAGATGAAGATGTATTTTTAAAGGCACATCATCCATTAACCTTAGCAATGAATGTACTTTTTTATTTAGATTTATTATAATTCAATGAAAAACTGTAATCAAATACAAAGCTTATTTCAATGTTCTTTACGTGCAATAAAAATCTACCTCATAAAATAATAATATTAGGTCTGTCCATTTTCTACTAAATGTTTTTGTGATTAATATTAGTAAGCAGTAAAATAATGTCTAGAAAATCTTTGTTCAAACTCGTTTTATTGGAAATTTGTAAATTAGCTGTAATATGTGTGTAATTACCACCAGCCTCGAGCGCTGGCAACCGACATTGGAACGAAGCCAGATATGTTCCTTTTGGGCGATCGAGCGCGCCCATGAATAGCTATCCATTTCTGGCTAGCTAGGACGCTTTCATAGACACACTAATATTGTAAGTGGAAATGTAAGCCAAATCCTTAACTAAACTAAGCTAGAACCGAGCACTAGGCAGGAAAAACACGCTCCTAAGGTGTTTATTTATTAAAATCAACAAAGTACTGAAAACGTTACTCATACTTAGGTTAGGTGATGTTAGGACCTGTATAGTAGAAATAAAATAATTTGTTAATGCAGTAAAAATTAGTGTCCCACAAAACAAAAAGGGTCATACAACAGTCATCGTTTTTATCAATTTCCTGAAACAAACTCATACACGAGTGTTCTAGAGTAGCTCTGCTGATAATAATGAACCTGAAACCTAGAATAGGTACGTATCTACTACATAACAAATGATAGCCGTGTGTTTCATCAAATCATTCATTGAGTATTGGTTAATAGAAATTATATCAAACGGCTCAGTATTAAGTTAGAGTGCTTACTGTGGCATGTAATTTAACTTTTTGGGTCATTGGGTCAAAGAATAAGGATAGCGGTGGTATAGGCGTTATGAGGCGGATCTGATTTTCATAATGTATCAAATACCAAATATTATAGGTAATTTACTTAAAAATGTATTTGAAATTTTTATTAAAATATTTGACTACTTCAAGTAGAATGAAAGTGGTTAAAACTTCGTTTAGATTACGACTTGTCGTATATTTTTGACATTTACTCTATAGATTCTTTATTTTGATCTATATCTGTATCTTTGTAAAAGGTTGATGTCAGTAATTCCTATTATTCCTTGTCGTTTTCTGTATTATTGCATCTGGCTTTTGAATATTCAATAACTAAAAAAACAACAATATTATGTTGCACATAACTTCATTTATAAGGTCTTTTTAGACGATTGTTCATCAGGCGAGACCGGATACACAAACACGCTACTCTATAAAACTTACCATTTGCAATCAAATGCATTATAATTGCGAATATTGGCTTACCCATCTGTACATTATTATCGCTCGAGTTTACATTTAGCAGCTGAATACATATATTGCTCGCCTCATTAAAACTTTAATTAAGTTCTGGCTCGCTCGGGAGTCGAACACATAACCCTAAGCTGGGAATATTACCCTAGGATAATATTATAATAGCCTGTCACACAACGTTAATTTTCATAGTTTGCAAATAAGTTATTTTATTATTTTTAATCCTGGATGATTCTAGGTATGGCAAAGGATTAACGTTTTGGATAGCGTCCAGAGCGACCAATGTTTTAGAGGCAGTGTATCTTGCAACAAAATGTTAAGATCATTAAAATATGACTATGAGAAATTGGGCGAACAGTTAAGTTTTGTCTTAGTATAATTGGCCTTGTGCATTGGAGAAAGTGTGATAAAATATCACTGTAAGAAGACCGATAGATGATGTTAGGTAAACTAATTATAGATATAAAAATTTTGGCAAATGCTAACTCGATTACGTTTTTTTTATGTATTAAGCATATAGGCATAACATTAAACAAATTAGTACATTTAGCAGTAGTAATTACAGTTTCATTAATAACAAACACTACTGATTTTGTATAATTTTCAGTTTTCACTTTATGATTGGTTGCAATTGATAACACATAATTGTATTGCATAAAATGAACGCAATTGAGTGTGCTAACAAAATGAATCTGTAATGCTGGCAACACTCATATAAACTTATCAAACCTGGAAATGGTATGAAAAAGCAGTACATGTTGATAACTTTAACTCAATATCACAATAAAACAATTTTACGGCTTTGAGTCGTTGAGTGTTTTATTGTCATGATAAAGTACCTAGCAAGTTGGTATAGCATTTTTCAATCACGGTTGTAGTTATCAGCAATTTCATCATCAAAGGTAATTTATCCACTCTACCCTTTGTTCTGTTTTTGAATGACATGCTTTTTATAGTCACATTGTTCTTTTCATGTGGATTTTTAAAATAACATATTGAATTTACATCAGAATATGGAAAATTAGATAAGAAAAGTGAATTAAGTACTTAAAAACTTATTTGTACACTGGCATTACGATTCCAATTATGTACTGAATATATGAGATTTTGAATTAGGTACATCACTATTTTTTGAGCATGTTAGTGTAACAAAAGTAATTTATTCCTAGCTAGCTTATAGCATCCCATTTTTAGATTTACGTTCTACATGATCTCAATCACGTATCTAGAGAGCGATTGAATCACTTTGATTGAACCTAGCTCTGCGCGTAATAGGTACAAAATTCTATACTATTAACCTACCAGTCAAAGGAATCAACTTAGTTTTTTATATAGTTATTATAAATGACCACTTTCATTCCACCCCTTAAATGTTTAGATTGATATGCTGCTGAAAGTACAGGAGCGTATTAAGCTCCATCCTAAGGTCACGTAATAAATAAGAGCGAGGGCAATTCGAGCCGCTGTTTGCTCATCCGGCCCCTAATTCAAAGTTACACAATTTACGCAACAGTGGCGGACTGTATTTGTGTTTGTCTTAGCCATTTACTGAACAACGCCGTAGTCCGTTATAGCTGCTTTCCAGGTGTTTATTATTTCGAATCGCCAAGTCGGCGACCTTGTGTTTCTTCCTCTCCCGTGGGACAGTTTGTGCTAAGAAACAGTATTAAGTATGTTTGTCGCCTCATTGCTTGTTTTTCTAAACAACTATCCAGCGATCCTCGCACCTAGCGAATATTTTTTTGTGGAAATATAACAGTTGTCAATTTTGAGAAGCTGGCTATATAACCACCTGTCGTAAAGTCTGTTTTGGTCAATGGTCAACCTCCCAAAGTTAACAATGATTAGTTTGGTTATAATTATAAACAAAAGAACTCGGTATGCGCAATGGATAGTGAGTATTTGTAAAAGGTAATTTGTGTTGCTTCAAGCATCACACATTTTTCATCAATCTACTAGGCAATCCCAAGTATAATTAGATTAGTGACGAAACTTTCATATATTACAAGCGTTGTTTATGTTACTGTCAACACGAACCAAACAATTTACATACATACATATATCACGCCTTTATCACTTGCGGGTCAGGCAGAACGTTAACGGCCGTAAGAATACCGTCGCTATCGCCACGTCTGACACTTTTGAGGATTGTTTTCCAAAGTTGTTCCAGAAAACATGTGTATCACTATAGTGACAGGTTGTCAGCCTGTCGCCTAAAAATTGTAATACACCAATACCCTCGAGTCCCTTAGTCGCCTCTTACGACACCCGCGGGAAGGATGTGGGGTGATGCTATTCTAAGCCGGCATCACACGGCTACAATTTTAAGGGAACTATTAAAAACCTACCTATATACGGCGACAAAAAGTTACACGACTGGTGCCTGCTTTTTTATCTGTGAAGTACCTCTAAAGCATATCCCAACCCAAGTTGTTATTTAATCTATTGAGTAGGTTCAGGTAGATTGAGGACATTCAAGATAATAAATGATACTCGAGGTTTTTAGAAATGGGATCGCTCGTGTGCATTCAGGAATTATGTTACCATTGTAAGTAGCTACCTGGCTGGTATCGAGTAAATTAATAGGTTTTAATTGAATTTAATTAATACATAGGTACATACATATATCACGCCTTTATCCCTTGCGGGGTAGGCAGAGCGTTAACAGCCGTAAGAATACGGTCGCTATCGCCACGTCTGACATTTTTGAGTATCGTTTTCCAAGGTTGTTTCAGAAAACATGTGTATCACTATAGTGAAAGGTTGTCAGCCTGTCGCCTAAAAATTGTAATACACCGATACTCCCGAGTCCCTTAGTCGTCTCTTACGACACCCACGGGAAGGATGTGGGGTGATGCTATTCTAAGCCGGCATCACACATTTATTATACTCATATCAGTAGGGAAGCAAAGATACCTACTTCCTAGAAACAAGAAATTATATCCGACAAAGATTATAATTAGTTACGTTTACCTAAAGTTTACTCACTGATAATTCTTGGAACAAATTTTATTTTACGAACTGTGTAATCAGTAACAATACATCTTGACTTTAGATTTAGGAAGATTAATATTGGCTTCATTATTCTAATGGGTATTGAATATTCAAAAAAGGTAATCAGAAACCAATAACTTTCCAAATGTTCCAAAATCAGGGCTTGCACGGACAGACACCACCATCGTGAAATATGTATTATGGTTGCGTAACATTTTGTAACGTTTCGGAATTGTTTTATGGTCGAGGGCTTTGGCTCAGTCTAGAGGTCATGAAATTGAGTACAAATATTAGATTGATTGGCAAGATTGTCTATACATCATAATTATCCTAGTCACATAAACGTTCTTACTTTGAGGCTACGATACCTAATAGCTTTGTCCACCAATGGATTAGATTCTGTAATTGAAATTCAATTTAAAATACCTGAAAATATTATTTGACAAGCTGAGATTGCAAAATAATTCGTATGAGAACAGAGTGTTTTTTATGCGGGAGTCGTAACAGGTGACACGTGGCCAAGTGGTTACGACATCGGTCTTACGATCGTGAGACCCAAATTCGATCCCCGCTGTGTAAGTACCAATGCCTGCTTTTGATGAAGGAAATGCAAAAAAAATTTCAGATGATATTTGAATGTGACTTAACCTAGGACTCGCGCCAAGATAGCCTTCAGGTTGTAGAGGTCTAAGTCTGATGACGGTCGATCTGTGTACAAACTTGTTCCAATTCAAATCCCCTTCAGTTAAGGTAACCGACCCCGTCAGAGAACGGGATGAGGCAACGAGAATGATGAGTCTTAAAAGGCGATGTGTATTAAAATTTAAGTCGACAAGCTGACAATCTGTCACTACAGTGACGATTTTTATAAAACAGCCTTCAAACTTTTTTCGAACGTTGCTATATCGACCTTCATTTTACGACAGTTAGCACGTGTGATATACATATGTGTGTGAGGTCAATGCTTTTATTTTAACTTGCAGCGGCATCACAAAAAGAAAAATTGTAGCTGTATTTTAAAAAGCTTTCACGCACATCATCACATCCTTGCACTGCTGTTTACATGAAAGCATTTCATGCAAATGAATGTTCGTTGGCTTTCAGGCTTGAGGCTTTCTAGGCACTTTGCAGCGAAATGTAGAATAAAATGAGGCTGTTGCCGGATTAGACTGGATTATAGCGGCTGGACTATGCCATAGTAAAGAAAAGTTATAGTAAATCATCTCCTTCGAAGTCGATGTGTTTTTTTATGTAGCCCCTTTTATGCCCCACTGCAGGGCACCCTTTGTAATACCTATTTAGCTTCTAAAATCTTTAATAGTAAAAAAAACGAACTGTTTGTTCACTTTTAATCTTTCTGCCTTATTTACCATATCCATAATTTTTAGCACATTTAAAAGGAATGCTGCCGCTCATATCTTATATCTACGTACCTTCACAATTAGGAAAAATGACGCCTAGTGCGCAAATACTTACACACAGGTATCCAAAACTTGTCATCCTTTTGCGTTGTCGTTGTCCACTGAGATGCAGAAATTCTACTAGAAAGCCAAACAATTTTCAGGGCCTTGTAGTATTCTTACTGTGACTAGGTCATGTTTTTCCTTCAAGCTACGTATCCGCGTATTATGCACGATATCCATGTCGGTGGTGGCTTGTGAGTCCCCTATTATTAAAAACTTAGAAAATAATATAAGGTGTAAAAATATTAGCTGCAAACATTTTAAGGGGTGAACCAGCATATAAAAATGAACAACATTCCCCAAGGACTAAAGGTTGAAATATGAAAAAAAAATTCGACCTCTCATACAAGATTACCAACCGACCACGTCAAGTTGTACGGGGACGTTCAAAAATTTTCTCATATTTCGACATATGTTTCTTGGGAAAAGTTATACAGTTTCATGGAATGATTCACCCCTTAAAATATTCTGCAGCTAATATTTTTACACCTTATATACTACAATAAAATTGTTCATTTCGGTTTTTAGGTATGTGCAGTAAAAATAATTTAAAATGGCTTTAATTCTTGACTCCACATCAGACTACCAAAATTTGTAGTATGACAACCCAGTCGGAAATATTTTACTGAATAGGTACTTCCGCCTTCATTTGCCTTGTAGATTGGACTTTACGTAACTAAATATACCACGTGACTGAATTAAGTTTACGTCATGCGCATAGTTTTGTACTACCCACGGTTAGGCGAGCAAACTTGTGATCCAAAGTGACAAACTAGTCAGGAAGTTGCCCGGTTCGGAAACCGCGCATACGAACCAGCGTCCAAAGCGATTGCATTTGAAACGGATGATGCCGAAAAGTGTTAAGTAAAATAACACTAAAGTAGCGAACAATCTTTAGGATAGTTGGAGCAAATCTGTCATAGTTCTCAAACAAATGCTATGCTACTACTCTAGCTATACCATAATTTTTATACAGATAGACTAAACTGACAGCTAAGAATGCCCTTTTTGTTTTAAAATGTTGTCATCATAAGTCTAGTGTTGTGGTTTGACTCATTTATTTTATTCATTGAACTGTTGTGAGATGAAATCTGGATGTAGTTATTTTTAAATAAATATGCATAATAAATACTTGACTTTCGGTCACGTAAAATAGTATACGTTACTTTACGTTTATACGCAACAAGTTTAGTTTAAAGAAATCATCAATGAATAATATTGTAAGTAATTTAAAATGTAATGTTGAATAAATTGGCATTGGTGGTTGTACGAATATTCCTTGCCCTTATAAATCCAATTTCTGTTATATTTTCTTGTTGCGTTGTGTTGCACTCTTTTCTGCGACTTCTTTCTACTGGCCGGTTGGTGTGAACCTTGACAGACAGACGAGACAGACATGGACTTGACTTGACCAAGAGGACGATCGACGGACGGAAACTGACCAATTTATTAATGGAAATTTAAATTAACCTAATTTATTTTCAAAAAGATTCAACCATAATCTTTGAATCATATAACTTGATCATTCAGGGCACAACACTATTTTTTTATTACTTTTAAATACAATAACGTGGCAACCCACCAAATGTCAATTTAGTCTATCTGGATAAAAATCATGGTTTAGGTGGATCGCACACTTAACGCACGATGTAGTAACTAAGATATCGCAGTGGTCTGTCAGATCCACACTAGAAACGTCACTTCCCATACTAAAACCGCACTCGACGGACGACGCTGCGCTAGTGCTGATTCGACAGCGGCTGAGCGGTTTTAGTATCGGGATTGATATTTTTAGTAAGGATCTGAGAGACCGCTGCGATGATTTAGCACTCCGTCGTGCGTTAAGTGTGCGTTCCGCCAAGTTGATCGTCGTGGATATCTAACCTGCTTCATCATGACAAAGGCCTACTGGTTGAAAATGATACCAGAGATCATCAGTTTGTTTTTCTTGTCTCTTCGACTGTAACATACGCGAAACATAAGTAGGTACCGCAAGCCGAGTTCAGTTTAGTGAATAAAATAAAAAAAATCCCTATCAATGTATAATAAGTGACGTTTCTTGTGCTAGCAGATAAAAATGAATATCCACAGATACTATAGGCACGAGTAGGTACGTGGTAGGTACACCTTTAGAAGCTTTATTGCAAAATCTTTGTAGTATATAGAACTCCTTGAAATTGAATAACTGCTTATACTTCAATAAATCCACTAAATCGTGTCCACAAAAACTATTGAAAACTAAAGCACATTTCACACGATCAGATATCTCGTCGCCTCACCCTGCATACATTCACCGGATTTGCTTGGTGTCGACGGTCGTGACCCCTCATACGACATCCAACTTCCCGACCGCCGGTTTTCACCCGCGAAAAACCCTTGAATAATGATCGCGGAGCCCAAAGTCTATACAAACTCGGTTTATAATGTTTTGTGTGACATAGGATAGGTCAAATCCTCTAAAATGTAAGTGGCTTGAGGATACCCTGTTGGGTTTTGTCATTTAAATTGTCAGAGATACAGGACGTACGCAAGGGACACACATTAGATGAAAACGTTGTGTTCTGATTAAAGGAACGTGATTACTAAATCTTATTGCTGTTGACCTATAGGACCCAAATATCTTTTAGATAAGAGTTTACACTTAGAAAATAAATAATGACTGAATGTAATTAGATTTTGCGCAAACTGTCATACTTACTATCTTTATAATACCTGCACTTCAATTTAGCTACCTACATAAACCTTGCGCAGTAGAAAAATCAAAATCTGCAGCAAAAATGCAAGTTCCGCAATCTTATTTGAATAAAAGCTGTGATAGCTGCTTACCTACTAGAAGTTATAATAGTAGTTACAAAAATTATTACAGTCGTTAAGGCACAAACAAAGGAACACAGCAAAATGTATTAAATTAAACTCGCGTCTTTGTGTTACGAGATATAAATGAGAAACAAACAATCGTGAAATTGTACACAAGTCTTGAACTCAGATGAACTTTGCTTAGCTGGAGCGTTCATAGAACAGAACTGTAATAATATACCCAAGGACGTGGTATGATGGATAACTCTTGGACATTTCACCAACCAATTTACGGTAACTTTGTAAATGGTAGTTTAATTTTAGCTATTTCTGCTTTCTTTGATATGTTATATATTGCCGTGTGATGTCGGCTTAGAATAGCATCACCCCTGTTCCTACCCGTGGGTGTCGTAAGAGGCGACTGAGGGACTTGAGGGTTTCAAATGTATTACAACTTTTAGGCGACAGGCTGACAGCCTGTCACTATAGTGATACACAAATTATATCAAACCCTCTAATTTGTCAGACGCGGCGATAGCCACCGAATTTTTTACGGCGTTAACGCGCTGCCTACCCCGTAAGGGATAAAGGCCCGAAAATGTATGTATGTCTTTTTCTTTTCGTGCGGGACACCTTAGGTACTTTATTTGTGTATTGTTTTGTTTATTCTACATACTATTAGATAACTATGTAATTCAATCATTTGAAAGGTTATGTGATTTTGTCCTCCCACAATATAGAATTACAATTCTTTCTGCAACTGAAGCAAACGAAGTAGGTATCATAAAACATAAAAACCTTTTTACTTTTCAAACTAAATGTTAATGCATTAGTAAAAGCAGTATTTGAATAGTCAGCCAAATAAACAGATCTAGATTCTAGGTTTTAGCGCAATGCAATTAATGCTTTTAGAAATAGATTCGAGTCGATTCATTTGGACAGATAAATGGGTATAGTGTATTATGTTTGTGTTTAGCGTTTCACAATTTAAGCGTTTTAATGATTGTTATAACCTAATTTAGATGTTTTGGCGAAAAATACATAACTTAGATACAGGAAAATGCGCAAAAGTAAAAACGTGTGCAAATACTTATTAAAACAGTATCTATCTATAGATTAAGTAGGGTATTCCATTATGCTTTATTTATTCATTAGATATTTAAACAATAAAATTAATTTCATTTATGACATACATACACATATCACACCTTTGCAGTTGCGGGGTAGGCAGAGCGCCAACGTGGCGATGGAGACCGTAAAAATATGGCCGGCATCGCCCCGTCTGATGAAAACTTAGGGCTGCTTCAGATAATTCGTGCATCCCTCTAGTGATAGCTTCTCAGCCTGTTGCCTGAAAATTGTAATACTCATGAAACCCTCGAATCTTTTATTTGCTTCTTACGGCATCCACTGGAAAGAAATAGGGTGTCGCTATTACCGGCATCACACGGCATTTATAACAGCTCCTTAGGCGGATCGCACACTTGACGCACGACGGAGAGTAAAAATATCGCAGCGGTCTGTCTGATCCATACTAGAAATATCACTACCCATACTGAAACCGCACTTGGTAGACGACACTGCGATAACGCTGCGTCGACAGCCTTTGAGCGGTTTCTAGTATGGATCTGACATACCGCTGCGATATTGTTGCGCTCCGTCGTGCGTCAAGTGTGCGATCCGCCTTCTTAAAGTATATTTTTGTAGTAAAACAACAATGTTCGTTAAATAGATAAATTCAAAAGAATTGTAATTCGCAATCACGAAACGATTTCCAGAGCGAGCCAGTAAATAACAGCTTTTTAAAGCAGAAACGATGGAAATCCAGTGTGCACGGTGAAAGGCGTAGGGAGTGAGTTGAAAGAACCGCATTCATGGAGTGAACTCTTTACAAAGATTCGTTTTCATTTCGTAATTTCCTGAAATTTCCATTAAAAACATAGGTAGTATTTTATAAACGAACGAATAATTGTTTACGCAGTTCAAAGGAGCATCAGTTATTTACTGTCATTCTCTCTGTCTCTTTTCGTTTGGGGCAGCGACTGTTATTGTAGTTGATCGATATAGTAGAAAACCTAAGACCATTTTCAATGCGGTACAAATAGTTAACAACTTATACATAGGTCGAATCACGACCTCCCATACAAAAACGTCTTAAAAACATTTATTTATGGAAGAGTTCAAATTGTCAGTTCGAGCTTTGTTTTCTGATTTGATTTACACTGAATTTAAAATAATGATGTTGCAATGACAGAAAACTTATTACCCATTCCCTGGGATAATGTCTCCCTTAGTAGCGTTTTTCACCACCCACGGGCAAGATTGGGGTGATTAGCATCACAATCATCAACAATTCATAATAAAGGAAGATACGTAATCTTGTCTAGCGGTGGCTCACTTAACTCCCGTCTAGTTTATCCATCCAACTCCACATAAGATTTCGGAGCAAAATGCTTCTGAATCAGCTAATATACGGGGGTAAAATATTGCGGGACCCCATTAAGTAATAGGGCTATAAAAACTTTCCGCTGAATATCACAGAATAGCTTCCAACAGGATCACTGTTTTCTGTAAGCGTTTGGGGATAGATTGGAAGGTTAGGTTGAATAATTTTAATGAAGTTTTTAATAGAAATAAGTTACGTTACGTAGCTCATCTGAGCTCTGGCTGAGAATGCTTAAACAATCAGGTACTTTTAAATTCAGAATTTTATTAAAGAACCAAAACAGGTAAATAAATTACTACTAATGATGTTACAAAATCAGTTGAAGCTGGGAAGAAGTTATAAATAGTAGATAAAGATTTACTGTACAAGATACACATTTTAAATCCTATGGCAAAGTTATTTGATTTAATATAGTTAGGTACACACGTCCACTATTTAGAACAATCAACGTTATTAATTTCAATAGAACGATCATTTTGCATGCATGTACGATTGATAACGAACAAATCTCCGATATTAATTACTACAAAATTACAGCCTCTTTGAAGTGACATATTTGATAATTATAGAATTTTCGATAATAATAATTTCAAAATTATTTTGAAAATGTACAGTTTTTTTTTTAGATCCACGTGCACCATTTTGGCAGGCAACGATTGAGTCGCGGTGGCCCAGATGATATAAAAAGCATTCTTAGTATCAAAGTGCTATAGTACTTAGTGAAAGTCGCTGGTAAAACCCTGTCTGCGGTAGAGAAATTTTTAAGTACACCTTTAGAAGCTTCTTTGTAAAATCTTTGTCGTAAGTAGCACTCCTTGAAATTGAATAACTGCTTATACTTCAATAAATCCACTAAATCGTGTCCACAAAAACTATTGAAAACTAAAGCACATTTCACACGATCAGATATCTCGTCGCCTCACCCTGCATACATTCACCGGATTTGCTTGGTGTCGACGGTCGTGACCCCTCATACGACATCCAACTTCCCGACCGCCGGTTTTCACCCGCGAAAAACCCTTGAATAATGATCGCGGAGCCCAAAGTCTATACAAACTCGGTTCATAATGTTTTGTGTGACATAGGATAGGTCAAATCCTCTAAAATGTAAGTGGCTTGAGGATACCCTGTTGGATTTTGTCATTTAAATTGTCAGAGATACAGGACGTACGCAAGGGACACACATTAGATGAAAACGTCGTGTTCTGATTAAAGGAACGTGATTACTAAAACTTATTGCTGTTGACCTATAGGACCCAAATATCTTTTAGATAAGAGTTTACACTTAGAAAATAAATAATGACTGAAATTAATTAGATTTTGCGCAAACTGTCATACTTACTATCTTTATAATACCTGCACTTCAATTTAGCTAGCTACATAAACCTTTGCGCAGTAGAAAAATAATCAAATCTGCAGCAAAAATGCAAGTTCCGCAATCTTATTTGAATAAAAGCTGTGATAGCTGCTTACCTACTAGAAGTTATAATAGTAGTTACAAAAATTATTACAGTCGTTAAGGCGCAAACAAAGGAACACAGCAAAATGTATTAAATTAAACTCGCGTCTTTGTGTTACGAGATATAAATGAGAAACAAACAATCGTGAAATTGTACACAAGTCTTGAACTCAGATGAACTTTGCTTAGCTGGAGCGTTCATAGAACAGAACTGTAATAATATACCCAAGGACGTGGTATAATGGATAACTCTTGGACATTTCACCAACCAATTTAGGCTAACTTTGTAAATGTTAGTTTAATTTTAGTTATTTCTTTTTCTTTTCGTGTGGAACACCTTAGGTACTTTATTTGTGGATTGCTTTGTTTATTCTACATACTGTTAGATAACTATGTAATTCAATCATGTGAAAGTTTATGTGATTCTGTCCGCCCACAATATAGAATTACAATCCTTCTGCAACTGAAAGCAAACGAAGTAGGTATCATAAAACATAAAAAGCTTGTTACGTTTCAAACTAAATGTTAATACATTAGTAAAAGCAGTATTTGAATAGTCAGCCAAATAAACAGATCTAGATTCTAGGTTTTAGCGCAATGCAATTAATGCTTTTAGAAATAGATTCGAGTCGATTCATTTGGACAGATAAATGGGTAAAGTGTATTATGTTTGTGTTTAGCGATTCACAATTTAAGCGTTTTGATGATCGTTATAACCTTATTTAGATGTTTTGGCGGAAAATACATTACTTCTTTGTCTCAGGGTACCATGGAATAGACACACTAGTATATAGCTGCAGAAAAATACGTAAAAGTAAAAACGTGTGTAATATAATTTAAACAGTTAAGTATCTGTCTGTAGATTAGGTAAGGCAATCCATTACGTTTTGTTTATTCATTATTTATACAATTAAATTAATTTCATTTATGACATACATACACATATCACGCCTTTTAAACTTGCAGGGTAGGCAGAGCACCAACGTGGAGATGGAGACATATAAAAGTTTGGCCGTTATCGCCATGGCTGATAAAAACTAAGGGTTGTTTCAGATAATTCGTGCACCACCATAGTGACAGCTTCTCAGCCTATCGCCTGAGAATTATAATACACATGAAACCCTTGAATCTTTTAGATCCCTCTTACGGCACCGACTGGAAAGAAATAGAGTGTCTATGCAGGCATCACAAGGCATTTATAACAGCTCCATAATTCATAAAATATATATTTTTGAATTGAAACAACAATGTTCGTTAAATAGGTACTTTCAAAAGAATTGTAATTCGCAATTACGAAACGATTTCCAGAGCGAGCCAGTAAATAACAGCTTTTTAAAGCAGAAACGATGGAAATCCAGTGTGCGCGGTGAAAGGCGTAGGGAGTGAGTTGAAAGAACCGCATTCATGGAGTGAACTCTTTACAAAGATTCGTTTTCATTTCGTAATTTCCTGAAATTTCCATTAAAAATATACCTAGGTAGTATTTTATAAACGAATGAAAATTGTTTACGCAGTTCAAAGGAACATCAGTTATTTACTGTCATTCTCTCTCTCTCTCACACACACTTTTCGTGTGGGACAGCGACTGTCATTTTAGTTGATAGATAAAGTAGAAAACGTAAGACCATTTTAAATGCAATACAAATACCTAGTTAACAGAATCATGACCTCCCATACAAAAACGTCTTGAAAAACATAATATTTATGGAAGAGTTCAAATTGCTTGTTCGAGCTTTGTTTTTTGGTTTGAGTTACAATGAATTTTAAATAACGATGTTGCATTGACAGGAAACGCCGTTGCCCTTTACCTGGGACAATTAATCCCTTAGTAGCGTTTTTCACCACCCACGGGCAAGATTGGCGTGATTAGCATCACAATCATCAACAATTCATAATAAAGGAAGATACGTAATCTTGTCTAGCGGTGGCTCACTCCCGTCTACTTTATCCATCCAACTCCACATAAGATTTCGGAGCAAAATGCTTCTGAATCAGCTAATATACGGGGGTAAAATATTGCGGGACCCCATTAAGTAATAGGGCTATAAAAACTTTCCGCTGAATATCACAGGATAGCTTCCAACAGGATCACTGTTTTCTGTAAGCGTTTGGGGATAGATTGGAAGGTTAGGTTGAATAATTTTAATGAGGTATTTAATAGAAATCAGTTACGTCACGTAGCTCATCTGTCTAGCTGAGAATGCTTAAACAATCAGGTACTTTTGAATTCAGAATTTTATTAAAGAACTAAAACAGGTAAATAAATGACTACAATAATGTTACAAAATTAGTTAAATCTGGGAAAGGAGTTATAAATCGTTCATATAGATTTACTGTACAAGATACACATTTTAAATCCGATGGTTAAGTTATTTGGTATAGTTAGGTACACACGTCCACTATTTAGAACAATCAACGTTATTAATTTCAATAGAACGATCATTTTGCATGCATGTACCATTCATAACGAACAAATCTCCAATATTAATTACTACAAAATTACAGCCTCTTTGAAGTGACATATGATAATTATAGAATTTTCGATAATTTTGAAAATTTAGTCTTTTTTTTTAATCCACGTGCATCATTTTGCAGGCAACGATTGAGCCGCGGTGGCCCAGATGATATAAAAAGCATTCTTAGTACCAAAGTGCTATAGTACTATAGTGAAAGTCGCTGGTAAAACCCTGTCTGCGGTAGAGAAATTTTTAAGTACCTAATTAATCCTACTGAATATCTATTACCAAACCATATAATTTACGTCCTATATTTTTGAGTTTAGTGTTTTCCAAAAACTGAAATCAACAGTAAAAATTTTAATATTTCTACGCAGTTGATTAAGATTTTTTTTATATTATGTAAGAAACAAATGTTCTTACATATACCTATTCTTTTTTACAGCAATATTCGCCAAAAGACTCCAAAAATATACCGCGTATACCTTGAATATTGCAGGAAGCCATATCAAAATACCGAAAATTTTCCTTAAATGTGGCAATCACTACCTACTTTACCCTATCCGGGGCAGGAGCCTAGAGATTCGGCGAAACTTGGGTCGTTGCCGACAACTTTAATACGAGTTTGCGGCAACGCAAGACGTTATCTTTATAAAATCGACGCTATGTTTTTCTTTCTTCCCCCAAGCTGATGTTAGCTTTGCAAAGTATAACATTTCTTCGGATGTAGGTTGCGTCTTAAAAAAATATTCTAAAGAGGTAAGTATTTTGAATATTTAAATCAGATACCTACCATGCTTATGTGATGAAGCAAGCATGTAATAATCGATGCTAAGTAAAAATTATTAGGTACCTATTGTAAACAGTTTTGCTTTAGAAAGACATTATTAAAATCCATAGATGTTATTTCCAGGTGTCCAGTCCAGTTTCATTACAATAGAGAAAGTAAATTGTACCGTCTAGGGAAAAAACTACTTAGAAAACTATTAAAGGAACTTCATCTGAAAGCTTTGTCTGCTTTAAATATCCTGATAATTGACTGTATAACAGAAAATTACATTCTCATTTTACTTTTTTTTAAAAAGTATCGCTCGTATTAAAAACCACACCAATTTGGTACAAAGAAATTAAATGAAAAAGCTTTTTCAATTAAGTCCGTATTAACGGTAGAAGGCAATCAACAGGAAAGAATGATCGAACCTAATGACGTAGCTTTTAACGGCAACAATAAAAATACAAATAGCCGTAAAGGCCATTCAGCCGAAAATTGACTAAACACGGCACGTGGTCCCTGCTACTCGAGAGGAATAGCTGTGTGAGGACACAAAACATTTGATACCCCCGCACCCTCCAGAAGCCTCTACCCTCCACTCACTCAGTCGCACGAGGTCGGTCGTAGAGTGCGGACGTCTCCCCTAAATACGAACTTTGTTACGTCACTCGACAACCCGAGGGTGATATTCGGCAGATCGCTGATTATAAGTGACCTTATTTAAATTGGTTTAGTATGGTGATTCGGTAAATTTGGTGAGATGGTGCGCCGTAAGAGCGACAGGCGTGTGACGTTAACGCACATTTGCATAGCAGTATTGTGGTTGGTCACCTGCTTCAACGGTAAGTTTAAAAGCTTGTAAGGGTCAATTTAGGCAAAGAAGGGGTGGATTGGACATGGTTCGGTGGTTCCGACTGTTACGCGTGACCTTTCTAACCGACGTCGAGTTTATTTACGATGTTTATGGAGTTTGCAATATTTGTTTGTATAGGTAACGGTTTCTCTTATGAATGCTGTGAAAACAAGGCCAACTCCACTAATATGTTGCAGCATATTAGTTGTTCAAAGTAGGTACCGGCGCAAACCTGAAACAAGCTATGAACTATAATAGTATCACTAAATAGTTAGTACGTTTTGCTTGCCCAGTATACGTCCGTATGTATACCACAATTTTAATGCTTCAAACATTGTTTTCTTATTTTATTTGATCAAAACATTTCGCGTTTAAAAAATATAAGTAATAATAATAGTTACGATCCTGAATATTATGCTGGAATTGAAAAAGCTTACGGTTGTTTTAGAGATAAACAAATAGCTGATAATCACCGCCTCGAAAAGTATACTCTAACCTAACATTGTTCTATCTGAATCTTTTGCATTATATTTATAGCAAAGTCACAGCAAAAAATTTAAAAAAAAATGGAAAAGGTTTTTTATTGATTGGTATACGTATTTTTTCAGAGTACCTACTTGCCTAAAATTTTATTAAAAAAGACATTGTATCTTGTATATTGGTTGATAGTATTCATAAGAATTTGGTTCAGTAAAATTTAAAATTAGATTATTTACCTACATAACGCTGCAGCATTTTCCCATAAACTTCAAATTATACTTTCCCATTTCGTTCAAGCCATCAATCAATGTAAAATCAAGAAACAGGAATATTATTCCTTTTTCAACTTTTCTGAAGCACTCAACTCAAATTGATTTTGTCGAGCCAAAAGATGCGATTAAGCTCTTATATGATCGAAATACTTTTTCCAATAACGCAGGAAAGGCGCAGGCAATATCAAAGGATTATGAACAGTATAAAGAAGCAGATTATGCGGATCGGCTGTAACGTGAACCTTATTTTTTTATTCATTCGCTCAACAGCTTAAAGCTGAAATACATCGTGATTGACACGTTAAGGTGTTATAAATTTTAGTGTCATTTTGTGTCAGTTTAAATTTCAGAAAAAACTATCACGTCAAATATGCAATTTTAATGAATTTTTGGGCATTACTGTTTTAATATTAGCTGGTATTAGTTATCATGAATTCATAGTATAAATCGCTGCTTGCGTTTATCTGACATAAACACTGCTAATTGCACGCAACAGATTTTGACGCAGTTTACGGAGTGATTCAAGAAGGTTTATGATTTATTTATAGCTGATACATGCCACAGAATCGTCTTATTTCTTCTAGAAAACGATTACCAGAGGATGTTATTTACAAAAGAAATATTAACAGCTAGTGCACAAAATATTATTATCATATCCAACTAATTAATTCTTGTAATTTTCCGTTCGTTTTTTTGTTCATGAATAACAGAAAAGTAAAATAATAGATTCTTTATTCTTAAATAGGTAATTTGCGTGGGATCTAATTGTACCTATATTAACAAAGCCAAGTAAAAATGTCACTGTTGAGTTTGGTTTATTTTTGTATGCTTAAATTATTTATGAAGCAAAATGGTTTCTTTTCTAGAAAACTTGAAAAATTCAACAACTGTATTTATAGTAATTGCTGGTGAAATACTTATTGGTAATTGAACGGCTCGTGTCTATTTTAAAGTTGTATAAGTAACTTTTTAATAAATTATTATTTAAATCATACTTATATGTGGAGGACTAATATTGTAGAGTTTTCTAGAGTTTTCATTTGCAGAGTGGATGACATTTAACCTGTGCACATACTTACCTACATACATACATACATGCAAACATACATATATCACGCATTTATCCCTTGCAGAGCGTTAACAGCCGAAAGAATACGTTCGCTATCGCCACCTCTGACATTTTTGAGGATTGTTTTCCAATGTTGTTTCAGAAACCATGTGTATAGTGACAAGATGTCAGCCTGTCGCCTAAAAATTGTAGTAAAACAATACTCTCGAGTCCCTTAGTCGCCTCTTACGACACCTACGGGAAGTATGTGGGGTGATGCTATTCTAAGCCGGCATCACACGGTACTCTAAGCCAACTTACTGAACCATGAAATATAGCGACGGAAAGATAGGAACAACTGCTTTGAGCGTACACGCTGCTGCTTTCTAAATTAGTAAACGTGGTACCTGTTAGCAATCCATGTAAGTTAATCCTCCAATTTCTTAGACACAGTAGTAAATAAGTTAGAAGCGAACTGTAATGATGTTCCGCGTACAAATCCCCGTAACTACCCACTCAGTGCGTTCGGTTTTACGAGACTTGGCAACTTTTCTCGTGGGGCGTGCGCTTGGCTAATCCCACCGTGAAGTCTTCTCTACGCAGACAGAAGTTGTACATGTTCAGTTTGTCGTTACATTTTGTGGACCATCGAAAATAAACAATGTTAAATTTTCACTGTTACCTACTTGGTTACGCTATGTAGGCGCCTCCGATGTGGCTATATCAAGTACCCTACCTAGAAGATGTCTCACGACTTTTACTGAACTTGAATGTCATCCTATGACCTTTTTCACACTTAACGCATAACGCTAAAATAACGCACCCGTAACATAGCCGTCTGTCAGATCCATACTAGAAACATCAACTCCTATACTAAAATCGCTTAACCGATGGCGACGCAGCTGCGTTATTTTGACACATTTGCGCTGTTTTGAGCGGCATCCGTAACGCAGCGGGGAAAGGTCAATTCCAATACTGAAACCGCTCAACCCATGTCGACGCAGTTGCGGTATTTTGACGCATTTGCGTTGTTTTGAGAGGTGGAATGGTTTTAGTATGGACAGTTTGACATTTTTAGTCTGGATCTGGCAAACCGCTGCGTTATTGTAGCGCTACGTTGTGCGTTAAGCGTGAAAAAGGTCTATCTGTGTAGACCCTAAAATATCACATGACAGTTTAAACAGCAATGAAACACAACTTCCAAGGGTAAACCCCTGGGGTATTCCGTTTTACCCCAATTATTAATAGATTTGACTAAACGAAATATAACCAAGGTAAATATTGATTTTCAGAAGGTTAAACTGGGGTGTTCAAATGCTTGGATAATAAAACAGTCTTCTTCTTTCTTCTTTTCGTGTGGGACACCGAGTCGTCCAACGACCCGATGAACCCTAGTGTCAGAATTGTTCAACCGCCTACTACAAGTAGCAGGCTTCTGACGTGGTTGTGTAACGACCGCCGTCTAAGTGATCATAGACAGCAACCGGGACCTACGGCTTAACGTGCCATCCGAAACACGGAACCATCTTACTTACGGACAATCGGGTGGTTCAGCCCGCAATGTCCTAACCAGACTGGGAACAAACTCACAAAGTGATAAATATCAACTTTGTGGGTGACCCACCGAGAATCGAACCCGGAACCTTCTGCGTCAAAGGCAGTCGCACTACCACTGCGTCACATCGGTCGTCAATAAAACAGTGAAATACACCAAACTTACCTGCTATTTCTGATATAAGTTTATATCTATTTTAAAAACCCACTAGAGGTACCTATTTTTACGTTTCTTCCATCATCTATGCACGCTAAAGAATACTTAAAATACAATCACATACCTAAATAAAAAACTAACAATAAACGACAATTGATCAATTCCTCTCAAAACTTGATTTTTCATTGCCACCTAAAATTTATAAGAATAATCTATTTCTACTTCCAAATTGTTAAGCTGTCTCTGTAAAGGTAGAGGTTGTCTGGAAGAGATCGCTACAAGTGATAAGGCCGCCTTTGCTTACTTTTAGTTATAGTATATTGTGCCGTTTTGTGTCCTATTATTGTGTTTGTTGTAAGCAATAAAGAGTTTATCTATCTATCTATTTAGAATGTAAAAGGAGCAACATGTGACGTACAAAAACAAGGCAGAATCGGACTCCAAGGTCGTCTGTGGCAGTAATCGAAAGTCAATACATTTATTTCAAGTGCCACCGGAAGATGCCCCACGACCTGAATAACAGACCGTTTTAAATTAAGATCAAACATGCGTCTGTTGCTACAAATACATCCACAGTACGCACTATGTGGTTTAGTTGTGTTGGGCTCAGACGACAAGTTGTGAGTTTGATCTTCCAATTATATGAGGACATTAATTGAGGTAATTTGCACTTTGTCTTGTTACAGACTTTACTTGTTCTTAGTCGCTTATATGACTAACGAAGACCATTTCACATGGGGTGATCGTATTCTTTTCTTGTGACAAACAGAATAAAAACCGTCACTTAATCATCATTTCTTATATATTTTATCTTCAGCCCATGTCCAATCGCTACATGTTACAAGCCAGGGACGCCATGGTACTCTCCACCACCCATCACCTAACAATTTATATTCCCAACACGATTCCCAGTCCTATCACGAAAGATGTAAAGCACATCTTTTAGTAAACAGTTGCCGATAAAACGGAACCCGATACGTTTGTTTTGGGTCCAACCGGAAAGGCTTACGTCCGGCGCCGCGCAGGCTCGAGATACTGACGATTATAAATCACTTAGTTAAACTGGTTAAACAAAGCTTTGTTTTAGTCCCGCCTTTTATATCTGCTTTGTTTTAAATAGTTTTCCGCCCGGTCACGGCAAAAAGTTTGATGTATGCGCTTAACGTTTTGTTTACTTTGTAGAGGTGGATGTTATATTATATACAATTTAAAATAAACGTTTTCAAATTATTCATTTGATTAAATGCCCGCCCTTACAAAAGATTGATGAATAGGTCTAGGTACTATGTTTTAAACTTTTTAATAGAAAATAAGTATAGTTCAAAAAACCATCATCATCATTAATCACTACTATGATTCTAAATTTTGGAGACTTTTCGCTTTTCAGTTAATGTAGGGATTACAGTTAGAAACCAACTCGTTATTTATTAGCACAGGTAGTAAATACTACATTAAAATATTTTTTTAAGAAGCGTGTTTACTCTAAAAATCTGTTCCAAGTTTTTTTTTTCAAAGTCTTCTTTATCGCATTTATAAACCAACCAAAAACATCTGGCTTGACGATTTTGATACCTATACAGGGTGTATGGGACAGCTCTTCTAATAGTGCGTGCAGACCATGGAACTGAACAACTTTCCCCAACAAACATATGTCAGGAAAACAAAAAAATTTCGAACTCCGAGTCAAAATTATTTTTCGACGTTTCTGGAAATGTTTTCTTTTGGGAAGTTGTTCATTTTTTTGGTCTTAATGCATTCTATCAGTATTCAGACGGCTGTCCCTTACACCCTGTATACCTCGGTAACAATTTGTATAACGCATTTCTCATAAACTAGATACTTTCTTGATGCTCGTATTGGATGGAGCACGACCATTTCCCCAGATATATTCACTCAATAAATTGAACAAGGAAGATTTGCTTATTAATTACAAGTTTATATTCCTAGAAACGACTCAATTACCTTCTGCTTTTGATACGCTTGCGTTTGAACTCAAAATTAATATGACATTATTTCTGTAAATAAAGGTCAGCCTTTCTAACATTTCAATAAAAATATTACCACGCAATCCTCAAAATAAAATCAAGTTTAATCAGTTATATCTTCAGTCCAAATACAGGGTGTAAAAAAATTACTGAAAATATTTTAAGGGGTAAACAAGCCCATGAAACTGAACAACTTTCCCCAAGGAACATAGGTCGAAATATGTAAAAAATATTGGACATACAAAATTACCGACCGACCAAGTCAATTTGTATGGGAGGACCAAAAAATTTTCTTATATTTCGACCTATATTTTTTGGGGAAAGTTGTTCAGTTTCATGGGCGGATTCACCCCCTAAAATATTTGCAGCTAATATTTTTACACTTTATATACTTACGCAACTTGATTATAAGGGTATAAATACACATCCTTGCACGTATGCCAATCTGTGGAAGTCCCGGGGGACCCTACAAATCAGTTACGTATTGGGCTGAGGTCTTAAACGCGGTCGAAATCAGGGTCCATCTATCAAATGAATCACATCTCATCTATTATGTATGTTGGAACGTGGCCCTTATCGAGTATTGTACAGTGATTGAAGTGATGACTGCTACATGCAGAGTTTTTCCGGATATTTCACCTTTAGGCGGGAAACTAGCTCTTTTAGGACGCATAGTATTTTACCTTAAATCTTAGTTTAGGCAGTAATACGGCCATACAGACATACGTAAGTAATATCTGTGGAAACAATAAAATAATTACATACATACAAAAATCACGCCTTTATCCTTTGCGGGGTAGGCAGAGCGTTAACGATACTAAAATTACGGTCGTTATCGCCACGTCTGACAAGTACTGAGGGCCTTTTCAGATGATTCGTGTATCACTGTAGTGACAGGTAATGAAATAAATAAGTAAGTTAAAAATTTGTAGGAAACTAATTAACCGTACCTACCTACAGATTTTCAGTACTAAACCCATGTCATAAAGAATGTTTTTTTAACAAGACAAAATTACTAAAACATATGGACAAAATAAAATATATTTGGCGTAATTAAATCCTACATCTTTTGTACTACTTATAACACCAATCTCAAAACACACTTCCAGGTTATCTGAATTCATTACTTACTGTGATTCACCACTACCTACGTCCATTTTACCTGAAGCCGGCAACTACGAAACCTTCTTTCAGCGAAATATTTCATAAAAATTACCATATTTTAGCATAAAGGTCATTAACGTCAGCTGCAGGGCACAAGATGGCCGAGCATAAAGTACACTATTACAACGGCCTCTCGTATTAAGAGCGGTCAGTTTGCATGTTTCGTTGGCCTGAAGTTGATGGTGGCTTCAGGTTAGTACAGACAAAAAAACGCGAATAATTGTGAAGAAAAATTGGCACTTTGCTAGAGATGAAAGTGATTATAACGTTCATCGGCGCGGTGAAACCAAAAAATAGGTACCACAAACTTGTCTACATTCTTATTAAAATTTTGTATGTTGCCCAAATGAAGAATTTTTTAATCTCCCAATTCTATGACGTAGAATTACTGCTTCTGTCATACATAGAAATAAAATACATGTATACAAATATTATTTACACAGGCATTTTATTCTGTGGTGCAAAGTTTTGTCATGCACCTACCATTAATCAGGTGCATTATTTTACTCCAACATATTACTTATACTTTCAAAACAGGCTTCAGTCATCAACAGCGTTTAAAATACGGAAAATTTGCAAGAAACTTTGTTTAATATTCTGCGAACGTAAGTTAGAAACGATAGGGTAGGGTTCGAGGCTCTATAGAAAATTGAGGGTATAGTCATTTGTTTCAACATTTTATTCAGGAAGGATCTTAGCATAGAAACCGGAATTATGTTAAAAATGTAGCAATATATTCACAAGAATGGGCGCGGATTCCAGAATTTTAATAAAGAGATAAATAATATGTATTTTTTGCGTTCATTATTATTTCATTTTATGTGAGGTTGTCAGATAATCTATACGCCATAGTCTACCTAAGTATGACAAAGAAAAGAAACCTATATAAATAAAACTAGGTAGTGTTTGACAGGACCTATTTATTTGTAGTAAGCATTAATAAATATCCTGGTTACTTGTTTTTTTTTTAATATATAATGTGCCTTACAAATTCTGAAGCTAATAAATCACAGTTAATAACTTACATTTCTTTTCATCAACGCGAAATGTAACAAATAAGTAGTTCTCTATTGGGTGTTTTATATTGTGAAAACCACTTCAATATTTAATTGAAAATGTTATGATACGGTCACAAACACCAAAATAAAAGACGCCGTAATTTGAATAAAAACAACAATATATCATTGTACGACGGAAACACAAGCAAAAAAACACAAAAGACATGCAAAATTCTGAACGTTTTACAAAGAGGAAAAGAGAGGGAGGGAGAGTTATTTCATGCGTACAGAACCACGAAAAACATCCGGCGTAGATAACGCACGCTTTAAAAACAAAAGTAGAATAAATACAAACCTGCGACCCGACTTTGTTAGTAATGGTTGACACAAACAATATTGCTGCAATTAATTATATTTTTTATCTAATAATAAAAGTAGAGAGGCCTTCAAAGGTATTTATATATTATGATGAGTACTTGACAGAGCGGATTATCATCTTGTTGAGAAAGCATGCTTTAGTTAACGGAGGGCTGTTTTATCTGTTGTTTTAGCTAATCCTATACTGGAGAAAATGTATCAGAAATGTAGAATAAAAAGAAAGTATAATTTAGTAATATATTTTATAATGTATCAATAAAAATTATTTATTAAAATTATTGATTAATAAAATATAATCAATATCTTTAATACGAATTGAATTGGTTTATCCGTAAATATCTTGATTTTAAATATCGGACTCATGCTAAGGAGCATCATGCAGTGCGTATGAGAACCGCCAAAATGTTTTCATACAACGCGTATTTGCTGCTTTATTTTTTGCGTTTGATAACCCATTCTTCTAGCGTTCACATTGTCGGGTAAAAAAACATTAATGCCCCTTTTTTAATGTCGCTCTGCAAATGGACACGTCCGGTGCACTTTACTGGTATTAATGTACTGGTACCGGTAACGTAACCCTGCCTTTTAACAGTACTGTGTTTTTCAGCTTTTCATCAAATTCTAGAACATTTTTTTCTTGCTTAAAATCTGTTTGTTACGGAATTTGGACATAGGTAATAAAAAATAACTTGGTGAAACTGGTTAAAAACATTATTTTGCAAATGCCAAACAAATTACAAGGAAAACAAAAAAAAAAACTTTTTTACCCGTGTCATGCCGGCTTAGAATAGCATCACCCCATATCCTTCCCGCGGGTGTCGTAAGAGGCGACTAAGGGACTCGAGAGTATTGGTGTATTACAATTTTTAGGCGACAGGCTGACAACCTGTCACTATAGTGATACACATGTGTTCTGAAACAACCTAGGAAAACAATCCTCAAAAATGTCAGACGTGGCGATAGTGGCCGTATTTTTACGGCCGTTAACGCTCTGCCTACCCCGCAAGGGATAAAGGCGTGATATATGTACGTATGTATGTATACGTATGAACGAGTATGTAAATATTTGCCCAAACGTTAGGTAATAATAGAATCTGGACAGTTACGTTTAAAAACCAATAAAGTAAATTCTTATGAAAAAAATGAAAACTAGTTGTTCAAAACACCATCACAAAAACCTATAACGCAGTACCTAAGTATTATTTACTGTAATTGCTTCAAGCGTCTATAAGAACGAAAAATCTGTATCTTATTATCTAAGTAAACTTATATTCTGATGTGTTGTGTGAACAATTTGACATATACCGTATTATAATATATATACAAAGGTTAATCATGCAACATAAGCCCGTGCTCCGATGTCACTGGATGATGAATTACTCCAATCCAGCGAATATCGATTCTCGATTATAAAGAGACATGTTTATCATACCCTTTTGTTTTTTCATCACAGCTTTATGTAGCGAAACGAGCAATAAATACAATGTTTGTTTTTTTATAATTAATCGCATACGCACCGGCCGATATTGCGATTCATGACAGTCATCATACGAAATGTCAAATTTTGACAGACACAATTTGATGCGGCGATCTGTTATATTGTTAGGACATTTTTTATTTTTATATATCTTATTTTTTCGTGCCGTGTGGTGTCGGTAGAGTAGAATAGTACCACCCCGTCTCTTCCCGTGGGAGTAGTAGCCTAGACACCGGTCACCGGTCTTAGGTCAGGACCGCCTGGCGAAGGAAAACTCCACACTAGACCCGAAACGGGGTCTCCGTCACGCGCGTGCGCCAATAGTTTATCGTGCAGTAGACTCCTGAGGCGGCTCCGCATGTATCGCCTCGTCGTTCCTGTGGAATCAGCCATGGACGTCGAGAGGGTAGCGCAGGTCCTGAACGGTCCTGCGTTTTCCATAATTGCGTCCCAGGCAACGCAGTGTCTGCGGTCTTCTCTCCGACACTGATAGTCTGTCACAGACGTATGAGGCTCTTTTCTTTAAAAAACAACTGGGCCCCGATAAACACTGTTTTCATACAACGCGTATTTCCTGCTATATTTTTTTGCGTTTGTTCAAAATATTATTATCAAAATATTATTTTTTAGGTTAGTTGGTATACATGAGAGTTTTTTAATTGTATATTTTTATAGTAGGTACTAATGTCCACGCTAAAAGATATGAAATAGCAGAAATCAAAATTTTAACTTATCTATATAAAAAAAAAACTCAAGTAATAATTTAACCTAATTAACACATTGGAATACAGTATAGTAGGTAGGTACTGAAACAAGTCAACTATCGACGTAGGTACGTGATTTACGCAAGCAAGAGTCCCCATATACATAAGTTTTCCACAAGCAAGAGTACATAAGTTTTCCACTTTAGTACCTATCATGTTCATGAATATCATGTTCAAGTTGAAATATTTTCAGCTAATATTTCTAACATTCTGTATTTATATTGTTTTTATTCTAAAACAAACAGACAGTGATTGAGTTGAGTTATGAAAGTTGTTGAACAACAAAGCGATTTCCGGTCGGTTTATTGATATTTTATTTTGCGTTGTTGTCTCAATTCCGTTTAATTTGAGAACATTTTGCTTCACAGCTGATAGGAATGACTGTATTAGTTTTTTTTTAATCAGCCAAGTGCAAATTGGACTCCCGCAGGTAGTCTGGCAAATGGCATAAAAGTACGGTTTGTTGTAAAGGAACATTTTTTTAAATAGTTTTTGTTGCTATTGTTGTATTTTGTCAATATCATAAGAATCATAACATTAATATGAGGGGTTCCCATAGTAAATGAAACTTGATTTTTACTCAACTTTAATATGTAACGGTATGGAATCCTTCGTGTTCGAGTCCGATTCACACTTGGATTAATTAAAACAACAAAAAACCCACGGCCATTATATGGTCAGATATTTTACAGTATGATACGGCGAAAGTCATGGGTTTGAATTGGGCACGTGTAATTTTTTCCGTGGTCCTTGTACCTACTTTTTGTGATATTGTTCATTTCTTCTTATCAAGTTTCAGGTTTGTTTTCAACTTCTTTCATTTCACTCCTTCAAAGTTCTTAGTATCTTGCTGTCAAGTCTATAAAAAAACAGTATGTAATAGTCAAAAATGAAAACCTGTTTTTGACAAATGAAATGGTAAAGTAAACCATTTCCGTTGTTATTATTCATTCAAAATTTCAAAAATAAGTTACTATCTCTAAACCTCAAGTAAACAAAATGAAACAAATTACCTAAAATTGAGTGGCAACGATAAATTACAATAACTCCTTCGGATCTCAATTTGTATCAGCAACACCTCAACCTAATTATACTGGTTCTCCTTACACTTCTCCAGAAAATCCAGTATAATTTGGACCTATAGGTTAATAGGTAGATTGAGGTGATTCTGTACCTACTCAATTCCGTTAAAATCACCATCGCACGTTCACCCGTAAATGGATTCCACGAAAATTCCGAGAAATCAAATTACTTTGGAATTAATCTGGCCATTATTCTGTAAATGCTTTTCGTAACGTTATTTATTTATAAGTCAGCTTCTTGCTTTCAAGCTGTTTGAGTGGCGTGCGAAATAAAATCGGGTGGCCACGATTTCTGGGTGGATTCGCCAATGTACTTGAACAGATGAGGAAAGGTATTGCCGACTCCATTTAACGCTCAGCGCCCTAATTGTATATCGATTTCGGAATTGGAATGGTTTCAGTTGCCGTTCGTTTCCTTTTTGTTTAATTTTCATTGAAAACCTTGAGTAACAATTTTATTTTAAAACTAAACGTATTCCATTTCTTTTGTAAAATCTTTAAAAGCTGAAATTGTTGTGTATTAAAAGTGTTTTTTCAAGTTTATCATGTTTTCATTATCAATTTATTAATATTTTTATATTTTTATTGTATTCTGGGGTTTGGGTTGATCAAACAAATAGTGAAACTTAGTCGCTGTGTTTTTTTGAAACAACCTTGGAAAACAATCCTCAAAAATGTCAGACGTGGCGATAGTGGCCGTATTTTTGCGGCCGTTAACGCTCTGCCTACCCCGCAAGGGATAAAGGCGTGATATGTGTATGTATGTGTATGTAGTCGCTGTGTAGTGCTACGATTTTGTGTAGGTACATACATGCAAACTAAGCCAGTATTTTAATTACGATGCAATTCATATTCAGATTTTCTTTTGAAAACATTGCAAGACAAAAGACTCATATTTTCGAGCCCAACTTTCAAATTTCCTATCAGCAATTATTATTTAATAGTAAATTCCAAATTAGTTTTAACTTCCCACCAAATATTCAAACTTAAGATTTGAGGTGAAAACAGACAAGGCGCATTATCATTTACATTCAATTTCACTAAGACTTTCAACCGCATTTTACAAGTAGAAGGCAACTGAGATGGTCGTTGGTCTATGGTTGTGTAAACTCTGACACTAAGGTTCATGACTCGGCGTCCTACTCCGCAAGAGAAAAGAGTCAAGACCTTGTCACCCTACAGAGCGAAGTATATTCCACTGAAGTATGACGCGTATGTAATTACTTAGCGGCGTATCGCGCAGTCATGCCCTGTCATTTACGCTAACGCCGGTCGCCAGCGTTGAGCCCACTTTGAGAGTGCGAATTTTTCACGTTTTATTAGGGTTTTTGTCAACAAAAGAGGCTTGATTGCCGGCATAATAGTACCTGAGTACTTGAATGACGTTTTAATAATTTGCGCGATAGGGTGACAAATGGAACCTACATTTAACGGGTTATATGTGGGAGAACTTTTGAACCATGAAAGAAGTTACAATTTTAATATCATCTCAAGTACATAAGTTATAATTTGCCCGTGGTAAACCAGCTTGATTGTAGAGTTCTAAGTCATTAAATTGTTATTTACCTTTTTATTAGAGTTTTTGCCAACATTATGTGTGAGGCTTGATAACGAAATTAATAATACAATTCAATGAATTTTTGCATGCTTGCTATAATAATAATATTTAAATGAACCCCCCAAAAGAAACTTATAATAATAATCTACGAGCTGATTTTGGCTACGGCGACTGCTGGTCAGGCTCAGCAGATGGTGTCTCGTTGTTCCGCGCGATCGTGTGCTCGCTTGTGACTGCAGTAGCCAATTTTGACATTCTTCTTCTACTTCGTCGTGTCACTGGATCATTATATTTTTGATTGCCAGTATTTGGCGACCACAATGGCGTTCTCTGTAGCTAGGATCAGCTCTTTCCTGCTGCAAGAGACGGGCAAAAGATCCTTGGCTTTAAAGGTCGTTCAGCACTTTGGACAAATTGCCTTTTTAGGTAGCCTCTTTATTTTAAATCTCGAACATACAGTTTGCTCGTAAACTGTCAAAAATATGTTGAACCGCGACGCTATGTATTAAAAAAATATATACCCAAGCAATTTTATATTATCAATTGTAGTCCTAGTTCGAGTATATTTGAAAAAAAGAAGAACAAAAAGCTCTCAGTAGTTTATATTTATGTATGTTCTTAAAATTATTTTAGGTGCGCTTTTTTTCTTTCAGCAGCTACCTACTTAACTAGAAAACCAAGGCAAACAGAGATGCTTTCATTCTATCTAGAATCACAATCTGAAAAGAGAATTTTTAGTGCGACCTCGACCAATGAACTTTCACCATTTTCTTCAGTAGTGCTTTTATGTATTTTTGAATATATCTTTTGTGGAAATAAAAATCTGTGGCATTTGAAATACAAAAATATAACATTTTGTGAATATTGCAAACTATTTTCTATTGTTTTCTGTTCACATTTTATCGTATACCACGTCAATCGTTTATTTAAGTCCACAGTCTGATAAAATATATCATTTATAGGATCATGTTATTTTTGGTATAAAAAATTATTTCAAATCTTCCTTTCCACAGCAAACAGTCGAATAAACTTCGTAAACAGATAAAACTCTGACAAATCGTCGGTCCGATACGGTAAATCGTATGAATTTACAAAGGGGAACATTTTTTCTAGCATTCTGTTGAAAGTGAGCTTATCCTTTGAGCGGGGTAAGCATGAAATCCAGTCGCTCGGGGCTAGGCTGTGTTGCCATCTCTTACCCTTTTACATCTTTGCAATACGACTGGAGAATGCGAGAGTTGGATTCCTTGTTTCTACGCGAGTGTATTTGGCAGAGATATTAAATTTACCAGAGGCATATTTGCTGCCGGACAAATATGTAATATGAGTTTATTAGGATATTTGCGGATTTATTATAAAATTTTGGAGTCATAAAAGGGTAACTCAACAATTTTATGGCATGGTCACGTAGAACATTGCTGCGCGTCTACGATTTGGCAAAGTACCTAGTACGACTAATAATAATCACAGAATATAACAATCTTAATACTTCTTGAAAATATATTTAAATGCTTTTGATAACATTTAAAAGTCTGTATTATTCTTCTTTTAAATCCTATTTTCCACATGAAACACTATTAACAACTATTTTTATAGATAGTGGTATTAATATAAAGATACAGATGACAACAATTAAATTTAAATTTTAACAATGATAAACTATGTATTATATTAAAAAGGGTACTTATATTTTTTCCACCTGCGTTCTCCCAAAAGAATAACAATCGATACTCACAATAAAAGTGAATTCCCAAACGAGATGCACGACAAAGTAATTACTCGATATCTTAAAGAAAAATCTAGACATTCGATCGAGTCACGAAACCCATTAAAACTTTCCAACAGAGACGTGAAAAATGAAAGTACTTTCCATTTTTGAATGAGTTCAGATTCACAGCTTCATTACGTTTATGACTTGCTTGAATTGCCTCGAAGAAAACTTTTAAGTATTTATGAGAATGCAAAAGTGTTGTGTGCGCTAATATTTAAAAAGTTCAACTTATGAAAAATTCTCCAAAAACATAAGTGCGGTACAAGAGCTGTGAATTTCAATAACTTTGATAATTCTTTTGAAGTACTAGTCTAGATTACCACAAAAAAAAGTTCAGTATTTATACAACTGATGACATACCTAGAGATAATGATTGATTGACGATTATACATTGCAAAGGTGGCCAGTTCTCATAAATAATACGAATTTTTATTTCACTCATTGTTTATTAAGGCTCAAATTTTATTCTGTACATTAAAGCAGCAAACTAGGTTAATTTTAACGCTCCTGTCGCATGTCTTCATCAGTTAAGGAGCTTTATGTGCAACGCCCTTCATATTTCGTTAAATAAATGTCACTCTCGGAGACACCAATTTGCTTGAAAGCCCGCTTAGACATTTGACACGAAGCGAAGATTTAGGCCCCAGTACAAGAATAGGACGCGCAAAATAAAATGGATATGGATCATTTAACTTATATAAGGTGTAAAAATATTAGCTGCAAATATTTTAAGAGGTGAATCAAGGGTGAATCAACCCATGAAACTGAACAACTTCTCCAAAGAGTGGTCATTTTGTATGGGAGGTCCAAAATATTTTCTTATATTTCGACCTCTGTTTCTAGCAGAAATTTGTTCAGTTCAGCGTCATGGGCTGGTTCACCCCTTCAAATATATTCAGCTATTTTTTTACACCCTGTATATTACATCTAAATTAGGTAGTTTATTTGCTAAAACGTATCATTATTCAAATTTAATTTCAATACAGTAAGTAGTTAATAGTTCGTAATAAATATTTAACTGTGTACATATTTCACCAATTACATTCTTTGCATACCTACCACTTTTGAAAATATTGTACAGTTTATTTTACACATAAACATGAAATAGCGCTAGCTTTCAAACGTTTATTCATTATTTCGTGCCTATCATCGTAATTACATTTAGTACCACTTTCAATTACCAACTTTGATTAATCTGGGGTCTAGTTACTGAACTTCTAACTATTCACTTATCTATTCAATAAACTGATGAAGCCCACAAATTTGTTTATCAAACTGAAACATGAATTACCGTTCTCGGAAAGTTATTTGATAGGTGAAATTAATTAGTCTTGAACATGTATCATCACTGCTTGGTAAAAAGCTATAGTCTTTGTAAAGTTTTGCCTCTTTTTTGTTTCCCAGAAAGAAACATTAAAATATAAAATGATTTATTTTTAAAGTATACGATTAGGTTTTGAGTAGAAATGATCGTAAAAAAATAATACGCCATACAATCTTAACCATACAATCACTAGTCCCGTTGGCAAAGAGACAAATCAAATAAAATTACCTACCCACAAATTACGTAGATCGCCTTGTAATACGTAGTTGCTTTATAATACGAGAAACCTTTACGTTTTTACCCTTTTGTGCTTACCAATTTATCGTACCAGATAATAAAAATAAACATTTCAGTCAGAAAGTAACCTTGTACAAAAGGAAGTAATTAATACAGGAAATTGATAAATGAACTTACCTTTACAGTTTTTTGAATGGCCGGAAGCTTTTACCTGTTAATGGTGGAAGAACTGTGCAAAAAATGCAGGCAGATATTAACAAAGTCCAGTCGTTGCAAAGGGAGCCGCGGGCGCTTTAGCATCAGAAGAAATTACGCGCTGAGCAAGCTCTTGTGATTGCTGCAAGTACTTGCCGCTTTCTAAAACAACACGCCTTTTTGAAAAGCTTTGATCGTTTAAACGATTGTTAAAAGAAAAACAACCTTATTATTTATTTTTATACCTAGGAACGAAGTAAGTTTTTGAAATAATTCAGCGTTTCCTTCAATAAAAACTGCTAAGTTATAAAAATGCACCTACTTAAATTTAGATTCCAGCGTTTGCAGTCTGATGTAGACTGTTTTGTTCCTAACATACTTAAAACACTTTCTACTATATTATAATTTTAATTGAGACAGTGAAGTTGTTAAGATAAAAACAACCTTTTGTTTATTTTAATACTTTGTACTCGTAACTGTTTTTGAAATAATTTAGCATTTTCCATTGATATTTCATTGAATAAAAACTACTAAATTATAAATATGCACCTACTTAAATTTAGATTCCAGCGCTTGCAGTTTGATGTAGAGTGCTTTGTTCCTAACATACTTAAAACACTTTCTAGTAGATTATAATTTTAGTTGAGACAGTGGAGTTTCACGTCGCAGCTGTAGAGTCTCAATTCTTGGCTCCCTTCTGAAACTTCCACCGCGCTTTACTTTATATCTCTGTAAGTTACTTCAGGATCTGACCTATATTCCACGCTCGTTTTCATCTCGCTGAAACACGGATATTTTTGTGAAACACAACGTTACTTTGTTGCATTCACAATCTTCTCTGCGTCAGTGAAGTAAACTATTTTGGACTACGTACTTGAGTCAGAAAAAAGTGAACAATCTGAAATTGAAAATACATTATACTTTTTATAGTACTTAATCACACACACACATATCACGCCTTTATCCCTTGCGGGGTAGGCAGAGCGCTAACGGCCGTAAAAATACGGTCGCTAACGCCACGACTGACCAATTGAGGACTGTTTCAGACGATTCGTATTAATATAGTAATTATAGCGACAGGTTGTCAGCCTGTCGCCCAAAAATTGCAATACACATGAAACCCTCGAGTTCCTTAGTCGCCTCTTACGACACCCGCGGAAAAGAAATGGGGTGATACTATTCTAAGCCGGCATCACACGGCAAATGTACTAAATTGTACTTAATCAAAACCTAAGTAATGCAGCTCTAATCTAATTTGTTTCAATTTTATCAAATGTATTTACCTTAATGCAAACGAATGATTTTCGAAACCTGAGAAACTTTTAATTTCATTTTGAAATGTTTATTGAGTAGGCACCTAAGTTGTACCCAAGCATTTCAATTATACTTGTAGAACCGTCACCATCCCAGTCAGAAACTTCTTTGCTTTCTGTCCTATGTTTGGTTCGCTGAGTTAATAAATTGTTTGCATATCGATACGAGTCGCAAATAGTTGAGTTAGTTATTGGTAGTTTGCGATTTTAGTCCCAATATATTGGTATCACTCAGTTAATTTATTCACGGTGAAAATTTAGCAAATTCATGGTACATTGCTTCTAGAAAACTAAACTTACGACAAACGCCAAAGTTGAACGTTGTGGACTGGATAGTGTTGTAAGCGCGCTCTAGAACGCAAAATATGTGAAACGCCCATTTTTTTCATGAAGTTCTTATTCCGTACGAATAAATCCAGTGTTTAACTTACCGTGATCTTGTCTTTTAGTCTTCCCTATGGATAAACTTATTACATTTCATTGACTTGTTCACCTGTTGGAATATAATATTACCAAATTTTTACACACTATATATTCCGAATGACTAGTTCAGTACCTATCCATCCAAGTTATTGGAACATTTACACACGAGTCAACGAAGCAAAAGAACATCTATCGAACTGACATGGAGATAGGTTTCTGTAAGAATAGAATACCTACTATCTTTAGTGCTTAATGATTATTAAAGGTTCGCAGCACAGGAGAAAAATTCAGGATTAAGGAATAAATAGAATTACCCATTATCTACCAGCGTCCAATGAAACTACAGGGTACAACTCGGTAGGTGAAATTCGATCTACATTGCGTAGCCGATGGGACTATAAAACCAGGATTTTGACCTGCTACACAATGTACAGAATTCACCTGTAGACTTGTAGCCTTTAGTTTCGAAAAACGGAGCACTGGTTAATAATGCATACTACAAAATTCGATACCTTTTGTCTGTAGGTAAGTGCATACAGCAAAAACGGTATTAAACTGGTTTACCTATGTAACAGTCTTTCTGCCTAAATATTTACCTTAAGCACCTAAAACCTCAATGAAGCAAGATGGTTTCTTTGACTTAGTATTAAAACAACATTTTGTGTTATAGTTATAGCAAAGAGTAGCTAATCGCTGTCACAGCTTCTTATGTCCATGTAATCTGTGTAAGTTGCGACAAAAAAAATATTACCCAAAACTTACGATAATCTCCCTCTTGATTTGCTAAAATAGAGCTATAAGATTTTTTTATCACCCTGTAAAAACGCCGATACTCTCCCTACTGTTGTAAGCAGACCCGCCGGCTCTTGAAGAAATTAAATATAAATACTAAAAAAGGGTCTGCAAGGGTTACAGAATGAAATTAAAAAATAATTTTGAGAGAGCTCACCAGTGTTTTGTTTACATTGGTTAAGCTGTTTGCGGAACATCTTTTCCTTGAAATTTTAAAATGATTTGAGTTATGGTGGATGTAAACGTCTTTTTATTACCTAATTTAACAAAGAAAGGATTTTTACACTTCACTTTCATTATTTCAGAATTTATTTGATTTCCTAACATGAAATATTTTAGTATGCATACGTAATTGTTTAATCAGTATTTTGTAATTATTTTATAATTGACTGAAATTGACGCTTGTATTTCAAATCAGCACTGTGCTGTGCCCATTCAATTTTTTACGGTTTTATCTCATTAACTACCTTTCTATTTGATTTTGTTTTTATAGTTAATGATCGGTAGTTTATTGAATAGTTTTTATACTGTAGTCAGTGGAAAATAATTAATTTGTATTATTTACAATTTATAATTATTTACGTGTTTCTTATTTGTTTGAGAGCATTTAAAGGGACAGACATTAATAAATTAAGTATTTTATAAATTTTGACATAATCGGAACCGGACAGTTATTTATTTTCAAATCAAAACTATTTGCCATAAAATACATATTTTTTCAAACAGATATCATTATTTTAAAATTTAAACTTATAATACAGCTTTTATAACTTCGCGCGGAGTCTGGTATCCTTCATTAAACTTAACTCATTGGACAATAACTACCACAAACTTGAATAAATCTCCTATAATTACACTTTGGACAGTTAAAATTAAACTGCCCATAATAAATTGCAATGGGAAATGTTACAAATTTAATTAAAATTATAGAAATTTTATTGTGATAGGAATTCAGTTTACAATTGGCACTGATTTCAGTGAAAGACGACTTTTTTTTATTTAAATTATTATTTTGTATCTGTATAAAAAACACTATTTATTACAAGTGATTACGAGTGATTGTAACATAAAATATTTTTTATTCTAGCTCTCATACATTCAGATGTTTCATATTATTATTATTAATTTTACCTTTTTTTACGTAGTTTTACACACTTCGGGTCTGATTTTAAAATCAAAAACACAGTGATAAAGAAGTCGTCATCGCATTTCTCTGTTATCCTGCCGGGTTGTGGACACCGCTGTTCATCCCTTCACGAAACGGATTGTAGTGCGTTTTTTTAGATAGATTGATTCAAAAGAAAAAATACTGATGCGCAACAAAATCTTTGTTCTCAAGGGAAGTCGATCAACTTCGAGCAAATCTGCTTGGTACAGCGCTAATGGAATATAATATTCCTAAAATATTTCATAGATCGTAAGAACCAGACAGATAAAATAAATTGCTAAAATATTCACATGATCAAGTACTTACATTTAGTGCCTATGCACATAATGCATCCGACAATATGCTGGCCACGTTTTAGTGTTCCTGACATTGCAATTCCTTTTCTACATCCCTTACCTCACTTATTCGTTATCTACGAAAACCAGGGACGTGTCAGGTGGGCGTCGTTCATCTGTAATAGTTTAGTAGTTTGCTTGTGCACCAGGTCTTTCGCCCGATAAGAAATGTCGAGGGAGTAAACGCTCTCATCAAAACCAAGTTTTGACGTCGAGCAAAAAGTTGGGTAAAAGATTATGTTGAATAACGTTTCAAGATATAAATGTTTGGCTTTCATTTTTTCTCATAGAAACTTGAAGTGGGTAATATAATTTCCATCTATATAATAATACACAATTATTTATGTGTAAATTTTAGGTATTATTTTTTTAAACTGTAGGAATATTTTATTGCCACACCATTTTTTGCCAAGATTTACCTCCATTCAGTTATAAAGTTCATTGACTTGTGATAATCCCACTATCCTAATTGTTTACTGAGAAGGTATCTCTACTAACTAACTTAAATCATTTGTTATTAATATTCTGGTTACTAACCTCTTAATTTTTCATATACTCACAAAACTGTACACTTTAGAAGTCATAAATATTTACCTTCTCAAAAGTACGGAACATAAAACTAGACTGTAGAGTATGAACCATATAATTCACCTGACAAGACAAATACAGACTCCTCTTTGCACGCTCATACCCACCTTACCTTACACCGCATTCGTTATCGCCAGAAGCAGACGTGCTTCCCCATAATAGTAGAATGTGCACCAGACCACACTTAATAGGGATATTGTTATTATTTCTGGCTGTACCTTCGGTGTTTTCTGTTCTCAGAGGATTTTCCTTGAAAAGCCTTTCTATATTTATGAAGCTTGAGGTCTGGCATGAAATGATTTGTTTGGTGAATGAGCATTGTACTCTATTTTATGGAGTAACTAAATGTTCTGTAACAATGCTTGTAATTCGTATTTGATATTTGTGCACACATTTTCACACACACAAGTAGTTACGTAACTACGAGTACCTATCACAAGATCACTTTGAAGCAAAGTCGCTTTTTGCGTCTGTCTGTATGTATGCTGGCAAAAATCTTTAAAACTACAAAACTGATTTTGATGCAGGTTATTTTAATAGATAAAGTGATTCAAGAGGAAGGTTTTTATGTATAATACTTGCAGGGAAACCCTCTTATTCCCACAGGAAAATGTGGATATAGTTCATCCATAAATTAGGTTTGGGTCATGGAATGGGAACCTTCCATTATCACATTGAGACTTAATTTGGCTTTGCTGACTCGCTGCTGGCTTCATCCAAATGTGACAGCTCGAGATATCACCTCGTTAGTGGATGGCAGATCCGGGAGTCGGCCAAAAGTGCTCTTCGGGGAATTGTGGTTGGGTTTAGAACTAGTATCAAATTTTAATGGGCAAATCCGTTGACTGCATAGTTTCACATTTCAGTAGGCGATTTTTCAATATTCTCATCCCAAAATAGACTGCCTACCAAAATAGATCTTTAAAAAAACATTCTTTGTTGCATAATTTTATCTGATGATACATATATGTAGTTACGAGTAATTATAGCTAGTTATTTAATAATAGGTTTGCCGTCTCGAAAGCTATTGAGCCACCAATTGTCATTGGATTGAGAGGAGCTTAGTTGTGGTTAAACAAATTAAAATAAAATATTGGTATAACTCTTGATGTATTCATCTAAAGTGGTCAGAGTTAAGCTATATAGTAGCACAAAAAGTAGATATTCGGATGTGGAAACAAGACTGATCGTGTAATTTCTCGTGAATGCATAAAACTCTAGTCAACACAGAAAAATATACGATAAGAACTCCTCTGGGTTTATTTTTACTAGCAGTTCAGAGCACACTTTACGATTTATTTTATGGAACAAAAGTCTATTTATGAATAATGCTACAGGTTGACACAGAGATCATTATTATTTATACCAACGCTACGTAAGAAATGCCTTTATAAATTTGCAACCAACACTCTATTCTATTTGCGATGCTACTTAAGCGTCCACTGATGAAATTTTAAGTGCGACCGAATCAAATTTTTAGGTCGTGCCTACCCTCGCTTTTAAGCAGTACCAAGGATGAATTTAAATAAGCTTTCAACAACGTTGACTTGAGAATTGCATAAATATTAATGGTCTCCGGACTACAAGACTGATGGATATGGATTAACTGAAAGGAAATTTCTTTGAGCATAAAGTTGAAGTAATGTATCCATAGTAATTGTTTCTTTGTCACTTCATGAATATTAATTGGAAGCTCTATTAGCGAATTTTGTTCGGAAGCTGTCATGCTAAAGGATTTATTATTATCGAGACTGTTTGCATCTTACAAACAGAGGTAAATGTTTACGCCATTAGGGTGAAACAAGTTTGGTTATGTTCAATATAGTATAATCGTCTCTACCATGTATTCTATACCCATATTAGGTTACTGAGAGGTTTTTTAGTACATTGGTTGTTAATTATACACATACATGTTTTTAGTAATAATTCTATATTCCTTTAAATCACACATTCTATAGGTATATCAGATTATGATTATGCGTGTTTAATTGTTTACCTATAATCAACATATAATAATAATATGTTTTTATTTTTCAAAATCTTTTCATTAACATTGTTCAACCCTACAATACAGTGCGCAGTTGCGCAGTACAGTTAATTACATCTCAACCAATTTGTACCGTTCTTATGGTGCGCGTAATAAGAACTACAGTGCTACAACTAAAGCTAAACTTGACTTAAACGGCGCGTTACGTGACGTTCTGAACTAAAAATACTCGTAAACCATTTAATAAAAAGTTTTTAGAAAATAAAATGTAAACACACTTATTTATTTTCTAACACCCCTTATTGCATACATACTTGATCCCAATATTGATAATAATATGTACGTAATACTTCCTTATTTTAAATTTTATGACTTATATTAATTTTTAAGCCGTGTGATGCCGGCTTAGAATAGCATCACCCCATTTCCTACCCGTGGGTGTCGTAAGAGGCGACTGAGGGACTTGAGGGTTACAAGTGTATTACAACTTTTAGGCGACAGGCTGACAACCTGTCACTATAGTGATACACAAATTATCTTAAACGGCCCTCTATATTTGTCAGACGTGGCGATAGCGATTATATATTTGCGGCCGTTAACGCTCTGCCTACCCCGTAAGGGATGAAGGCGTGATTTATATATGTATGTATATTTTTTTTTTCTATAAAATGTATTAATTTTTATCTTTTCTTTGTTCCAGGTCTGGAAGCAATAAAAATAGTGAAAATAGTGGTTCCAGAAATAATCCAATATGGAGTTCAGGACTCAGTTATATTAGACTGTGATTATACATTAGGAAACGACACAACAGGACTAGTAGTGAAATGGTTTTTTAGAAATAAAAATAGGCCAGTGTATCAATGGATAGCCAAACAAAAGCCTCAAGACATGGGTATATTAAGAGGCAGAGTGGACTTATTATACAGGGCATCGTCAGATCCCTTAAAAATGCATAGAGCTTTAAGAATAGTGAAGCCAAATACGGATATTTCTGGTGATTATACTTGTGTAGTGTCAACATTTCTCGCGGAAGACTCTAAAACGAAGCAGATGATTGTTTTCGGTAAGTATCTTATATTATTGCATATATATATTTTTTAAGGAAACATACATGGTTTCTATGCAAAACTACAGTGAACATTTCAAAGGGTTCAGATGAAAAAGTAGCAGTTTTTGTAAAAGCCTTATTTAGTTTGAGTCTATTTGTACCTAAAGTCCTGGTTTATTCGTACCTAATTTATCTACTACGACGCTTAAAACTTGAATACATTTGATAGGAGTCGAAGTAGTCGCCATGGCCGAAAATCGGTCGAAGAGATCATCATCACATTTGATTAAATAAGTAGTATTTTATCGTCTTTACTTTTGACTAACTTTATCTTTAACTAGTGCAGTTTGAAACCGATAACTTGACAATACAGTTTAATGTATGCGAGTGCAATAATGAGTTTTTAAACGTCAGTTGGAGTGGCTGGTAAGCTATGAATTTTAAACAAGCAAAGCTAGTAACTAGTAAAACAAAGGAATTAGGCGGATCGCACACTCAACGCACAACGCTCTGCTAAAATAACGCATCCGTAACGCACTGGTCTGTCAGATCCATATTAGAAACGTCAATCACCATACTAAAACCGCTCAACCGCTGTTGACGCATCCGTAACGCATCCGTCAAAATAACGCAGTCGTAACGCATTCGTCGACAGCGGTTGAGCGGCTTAGTATGGTTTTAGTTTCTAGTGTGTATCTGACAGACCGCTGCGCTAATTTAGCGCTCCGTTGTGCGTTAAGTGTGCGATCCGCCTTAGTGTTAGTACAGTCAAGTTCAGCACCATTCGAAGTGCGATTGTGACTTTTATAACGTGATAACGATCTCAACTAGGGTAACCATTTAGACAGGTTTTAGTTCCATATTAAATTAAATTAAAGTCTCTGCAGCTGTATCAGTATTAATTCATGTATCAGGTCATCGGTGTTGTGTCCATGGCTCGTTTTTATACATTAGTAAATAAAACGTTTTCCATTCCAACTGCACGAACCTCATTTTTCATACTCAATAATTATTTAGTAGGTTACTAGGTTCATGGCTATAAATAAACCGGCCCATATTTAAACAAAAAATGGGTATATTAAATGTGATAATATTTTTAACAAGTTTATAAGCACTGAAATATTTTATCCTTGCAAAAAACAGTACACGCCAAGTGTTAGCAGAAACTCATATTTTTGGATAAATTTTGGAGTACAGAATTTCTCTTGCAAATAATTTCTGACAAGGCAGAAACAGAACTACGAAGACATAACTCCTGGTACTAAAGTTATATGAAGAATACTTACACCAAGCATATTCTGCCAGACTAGCTTCTCGTAAAACGTTTATATCCCCATATGACACGTCCTGTGACCGGCTCTTCGTATGTCGCAGATGTGGTTTGCCTTAATGTAAAAGTCGTCGCGTTTTAATGTGTAGATTTCGAACAAGGTAGGTGATAGAATAAGCAACTATTACACATGTTTAAGTTCACATGGTTTCGTGACAGTCACTAAAAAAAGTAAAAAATACATGAAGAAGAAGATCTAAAATACTGATAGGCATATTGTTGATACCTTTTTTGTTTTTGAAAAATACAATAGTATCTAGTGTGCTGTGAAAAAATAAAAGATATTATTTATTTTTTATATAAGAGATATCATTTAATAATAAAATACACTGTAAAATCAAGTCAGATTATATTTTAACAGTGTCGACATAGAGTTATGACAAAATGTACCTAAGGCTAAGTAAAAACACTTGATTTTTTATCAAAACATTTTACACAATCAACGCTTACACCCAAATAATTTGATGAGCGGTCTAAAATGCAGAATGTGATATAAAATCCAGCCAATGACCTCATAAACAACCATCTCAACTTGATTGAAACGCTCGGCGTTTGACTTTTATTCCAACCCGCAATGTTTTTTGTGCGGATAAGCAGTTTTATTCATGCCGGCATATGCTATCCGCATCGCATCTCTTTTTATGCCGATAGCAGTTGAAGGGGCTCCCGGATATAAACCACCTCACCACTTTCCATAAGTGGTGAGATGTCGCCAATGATTTCATCTCTTACCTATTGATAAGTTCATTTGGATATAACAATTTGGACCATGAAACTGAACAACTTTTTCTATGGGTGCTATGTTGATAATTATTAAAAAAAAATCGACGTTCCATACAAAATGTCCGATCAGCTGACTGACTTTGATGGAAACTCGAAAAATTTATATGTATATAAAAATGTGAAACTACATAGCTAATTAAAAACGAAATCGTTTGTTTTATTAAGTTTGTTCACCTCGCGACAAACTTCTGTACCTACCTAATTACCACATTCCACATGTTTGACTTCTCATAATTAGTTGACATAAAGCAGACCGCAGACAGGTAATTAGCATGTACCTTCGCAATGTCTATGTTGCCCTTTGAATTCTAGTGAAAAGCCCTTCGAATGAGGACAAAGGGAAAAATGACAATTTGTAGCAGACGATGGTAATCAACGCCTTTTCAATGCAAAAGCGAATACTGATTTTGTTTCCTTCGTATTTCTCTGTAAAAGAGAAAATGTAGCGATTTAAATCACTAGAGCAAAGAAAAGTCCATGAAATTTTAAAAATGTTGTTCCTAGTTTTATTGTATATTGATAAAACATGTTCTGCTGAGACTTTACTTAAAGTTTTTAATATGAAAATACAAATACAATGAATGAATGAATGAACTTCTTATTTTGTTCAGTAGATTTGATGCCATATAAATAAACATGGAATTTTATTTACAATTTTACATACAATAAACATATTTTAGAAATCAGTTCGTTAGTTTACTGCTGGTTCTTGTCATACTTATTCAATGAAAAGAATATAATATTATTTTAATGGCAGGTATTGGGTGCTTTTATTTTCATGTAAAAGTTTATTATTTTAGCGCATTCGTAACGCATGTTTGACAGATGTAAGAAAATTAAAAAAAAACATACAAAAAAACTAACGTTGACGCAGGTTCTACACACGAACCTGCGTCAACAGATATGTCTGTCAAACGACGGCAATTCTTCCGCAGCGTCAACGACAATTTTTAATGTGGGGTATTTGAAATTACCTTCTATCTGACGCATGCGTTACGGATGTGCTCAAAATTTGCAGCGTCGTGCATTAGATGGGGGATTTGCCTTAGCATGGTATTTCTAATGATCGCTACAGCAGCATAAATCAGGTTTTTTTCTTCATGAAGATAATAGTTTGAACTTTTGGCGATTTCGCAGATCATTCTATGATAAAAGTTATTAATGTCATGAGTAGAATTACATTTTACAGTTAAGGTACTAAATAACAAGTAAACCTGTAAACCACAACGTGCGGTACCCACTATAGTTGTCCGATTTTACTTAATTTTATAACCTCCCATCGAATTCACGTTTACAAGTTTTATTTACACATTTTTATTGCATGAAGATGATGTCCGCATACCAAACAAGCGTTTCATTGCAGTTCCGGAGACGAACTTCCGACTGATCCAGAACAAAACAGATGACGACACAGTGAACGTCATCTGTGCAGCGGACGGAGCCTTCCCCGCGCCAAACCTCACGCTCGCCACGCCTGAAAGGTAATTCTATAAAAAAAGCCATCAGCTGGCCTTCTTTAGACAATCTGACTCGGTGGGGCTACACCGATAGCTCCAGTTACATATGCGAATGCGGTGTAACTCCTCAGACCATGGAACATCTCCTGTCCTGCTCCGCGTGCTCCAATACCTGCACGCTTGATGACCTCATGAAGGCCACAGAAAATGCCGTCCGGGTGGCTGAATTTTGAGCACATAATTGGGCTAAATTTGCCATCGACACGATAAGAAGAAGCTGGCCTTGAATGGCCTAGCCAACAACTACATATCGGTAGTAAAATCTTATCAGCTAGGCACAGGCCAAACAAGACGGCTGCATACATCGATCATCATAGAAACATACCTTGTTGTAGCTTAGTCACGGCATTCCAGATAGATCGCCTCTGACACCAAAAAAATTTTAGTCCAAGATTTATGTTCATTTTGGGGTATCCCTTGTCGCGTACTATAATTAAAAGTGAATGTGCTGCACTGTATACTGTACTGATATAGTGCAAAATTAAAAGCTTGAAGGTAAAAATGCGTTTCAGAAAGTCCCTAAATGTTGCTGCAAAGTTTTATGAATTAACACGAGTCGTGTAATAAACCATAAACATAAACATTATTGAGTGTGATTCAACAAGCAGCCTAGCTAAACGGTAAACACCTCTGAGCCCTAATATAGAGGGTGAACTAAACAAGGAATTATACGTCCATTTATAAATCGTTCTAGGGCTGTCACCTACTGTGCTCGCCCCGGGAGGTGGTAGTGGGTAGGTAATTAATTGTAAGCAATTAATCAGAAGTTAGCAACTAGCCTGATACAGCTCTTGTTGTGCTGATTTTCGTGAAAACAAAGCGGTTTTATGAGCTATAACTAAGTCAATTCCGGTTTTATAATTTGTAGGCAAGGATTATGATGATGAAAAACTTAAACAGGTTCAACTTTATAAGGTGTTAAAATATTATAATTGATACTTGCGATTGTCGGCGCTTGGTGAAACTCCATATTAGATAATTGTAGTAAATAAAATCTCTTGTACTCGTTTCACTTATTATATTTGTGGGTTACACCCAACTAGTTTCACTCACATGAGCATCTTCAGGGGCGTTTTACAGTTGTTATAAACACATTACACACTATTAAACACATTAAAATTAAATAAATATCTCCAGTACATTTGTTTTAGCATCATCGCAACAAACAACAAAGCAAAAAATATATTTGTGTAGGTAGGACTAACATTAAAATTCCGGTTGCCTACTGCGGAAAATTTACCCCGAAGTGGGGAGTTTAATAACAGTTTTTACCCGTGTTGGGTAAATCAGGTTTATTAAATAAAGTTATTTTATTGCATCATAAAAGTGTAGATAAGTCAAATAAAAATAAAAATGTCATAATAAATAGTAATTAAAATTACTTAATGTCACAATAATCTAAAAAATATATAATCGAATTATCTTAAAAATAGTTAATGTTATGTCAATAATGATTATTTAAAATACATTAATAAAGGAGATTTGCTTAGTTCTAACTGGTCATTAAGTAACATGTCACTTGATTTGTGAGCCATTCTATTGATCTCCAGAGCTTCTAAATTATTAAGTTTACGGCCTTTATCACATAACTGTAGAACTTTAAAATCCTTATTTGGATCAAAGTTATGCTTTTCCTCAATTAGGTGTTGTGCGAAGGTGGAATCATCCTTCCTAAGCTTCCAACTTCTTAAGTGTTCTTTGAGCCTTGTATCGAAAGACCTACCAGTCTGTCCTATGTATTTTTTATTACAGTCCTTACACTTATATAAGTTTTTCACATCAAAAGAGACCAATGTGGTGCCCTGTGGAATATTTACATCTTTGATATTGTCTATAAGTTCGGTGCTATTCTTTATTGTGTGTTGTAGTTCCACTTTGACTGCATTCTTCAATATCGTGTTAGCCTTCTTTGCAATTCTATAAGCTGGAGCTCCGGTATAGCTAACAACTGGGCGAATAGGAGTATCCTCTTTGTGTAATTTATAGTACCCATGGAAACCGACATATAGTGACATAGTTATCCATGCTGACTCTAAACACCCTACAACACATAAACACGCAGCCTTCCACTCAATGGTACACAGGCTCCTATCAGTTCCCATGAAAAAGGAATTTTTTGAAAAAGAACTATTGACGATAAAAACTATAGCCAAAAATAACGGCTACGAACCGAACATTATAAATAAAATCTTAAAGAACAAAGAAAAATCTTTAGTATCTAATATATTATTCAAAACTGAGAAGAAACCAAATCACGACAAAAAATGGGCAAAAATACCTTTTATAGGAAACATTTCTTATAAATGTGGAAGACAGCTTAAGGAAAAAATACCAGCTTATTATACCCCAACCAACTTGAAACAATGTCTGGCCCATAAATCTAATACAATCCCATTAAGCAAAAGGAGTGGTGTGTACGAATTGAAGTGTAAGGACTGTAATAAAAAATACATAGGACAGACTGGTAGGTCTTTCGATACAAGGCTCAAAGAACACTTAAGAAGTTGGAAGCTTAGGAAGGATGATTCCACCTTCGCACAACACCTAATTGAGGAAAAGCATAACTTTGATCCAAATAAGGATTTTAAAGTTCTACAGTTATGTGATAAAGGCCGTAAACTTAATAATTTAGAAGCTCTGGAGATCAATAGAATGGCTCACAAATCAAGTGACATGTTACTTAATGACCAGTTAGAACTAAGCAAATCTCCTTTATTAATGTATTTTAAATAATCATTATTGACATAACATTAACTATTTTTAAGATAATTCGATTATATATTTTTTAGATTATTGTGACATTAAGTAATTTTAATTACTATTTATTATGACATTTTTATTTTTATTTGACTTATCTACACTTTTATGATGCAATAAAATAACTTTATTTAATAAACCTGATTTACCCAACACGGGTAAAAACTGTTATTAAACTCCCCACTTCGGGGTAAATTTTCCGCAGTAGGCAACCGGAATTTTAATGTTAGTCCTACCTTCACAAATATATTTTTTGCTTTGTTGTTTGTTGCGATGATGCTAAAACAAATGTACTGGAGATATTTATTTAATTTTAATGTGTTTAATAGTGTGTAATGTGTTTATAACAACTGTAAAACGCCCCTGAAGATGCTCATGTGAGTGAAACTAGTTGGGTGTAACCCACAAATATAATAAGTGAAACGAGTACAAGAGATTTTATTTACTACAATTATGTAAAAATATTAGCTGCAAATATTTCAAAAGCTTAACCACTCCATAAAACTGAACAACTTTCCCCAAGGAACATAGGTCGAAATACGAAAAAATTTTAACCTCCTATATTAAACTATCGACCGACCAAGTCAATTTGTAGGTATGTGAGGTCCAAAACATTTTCTCATATTCCGACCTATGTTCCTTGGAGAAATTTGTTCATTTCATAGTCTGATTTACCCCTTAAAATATTCGCAGCTAATATCTTTACATCTTATATACTAAAATTAGAATCGCAATGGTTATAAAATCATAACTTTACGAACTCATGCATCAATTTTTAACAATTCCAAAGCTTAGTTTAAAGACGCCATTAAAAAAAACTGTCTTAAACTACATTGACAGACTATGTTGTCACAAGTAGTAGGTAAATAAAGAAGCAAACGTCTCCTTATCTATTTATTTGGTCAACTGTTTGTTTGTATCAGAGCGAATAAACACCTGTCACTACGTTGCCTCTTCACCTTACACGTTCCGATGATTCCTGCTAAATACCTTAGATTTCCGATCAAATCCATTTCATCGACAAACATTGAAGTTCGTCTTTCCTGTGAATCCCCTCTAATTTCTACCCAATCGCTTGACGAGGGGGAGCCGCCCAGTCTCACTTGACCTCCCGATCTGCCTTCATTATAATCGTTTGATGGAGTGTTAGCGAGCTTTCGGTGGGAGTTAGGCGTTTCAAGATAAAATGGCTGTAGTTTGATGCATAAAGTTGCCAGCGCATATAGTAACCGCATTGCGGAGTGCTGTTGTATTGCAACCAAATTTGATATCAAATGTTCTGGAACTTCGGTTTTGGACAAGCTCATTGATGTTTTTTTGTTACTGTGTTTAGCTAGCCATTCAATAGCGTTGCCATTTGTTCACCGTTACTTAAGCTGTCAAGTACGGTCATTGCACTAAAAGAAAAAGTTGCATTTGTGCAAATAATTTCTGACTAGACTGTCTGCAAACAAAAAATCATATTAAAGTTTTTGTAAGTTTGTGTCTACATCTTCTTAATGGGACACACAAAAGCTAATTTAGCAAAATAAAATATAACTGCTAGAAAAAAGTCTAATTAAGTACGTTGTTATTCTGAAGCTGTACGCTTTGAGCAATTTCTTCTAGATTTGCTACAACAATAAACTAAAAACTTCTATATTCATCAAAGAATCTGTAAAACTAGCACAATTGACGATGAATTTCAACGTGAAAGGAACTTGGCACGGTTCAGGTTCGAGATTAAATCTGCTAGAATTCCTATGCCACCTGGTGCACGAAAGGTACCTGCCAACTTTGCTACCGTCCTACCTTAAAAATATGCTTTGCAATACTTTTTCTACCTTAATCTCTATGTCACCAACTTTTTATAAAATCACAAGAGTACCTTACAAGTTAAACCGATTAACAACATATTATGTAAGATACGATCGAGTGCTTGTATCAAGTAGAAATTTTTATGAATTTGAGATTAGTATCAGTAGGTAATTTTAGCCTCATATTAATGTCGGTACTTTTTAAAGTAAGCAGTTAAACTACTTAGATGTGATAATGAATAAAGAGTATAGGACCAGAACTAGATAAAAAGACGTAAAATTTTAATTTGTTGTAACGTAAAATGTATGTAAGTGAGGATTAGAATGATGATGTCAAATTTATAACATCAAAGAGGTCACGACTGAACCATACGCAAAATAAACGCCGCATTTGCCGATCTTGACAGAAAGTCGTATGTTTCTATGTGCAAGTGCTCTAAATAAGAAGTATTTAGCAGTACTGCGGGCTGTCTTCCTAATTTGTTGGAGTACTTATACTTATTCAAAGTTGCCTTTGATATCGACAAAAACACAAATTAGCATAGGATAAAATGCTTTACCTCACTGTAACTAAGTAAATTATTCATTGAATGCAAATGTGTGTTCGCTATAAATTCCGAACGCTGGAGGTTGCGGTTACAATGTGGTTCAAGTTCTGTTTTACTTTGGAACCTTATTAACGTTTTACACAATCAAGTCGAACAAAAAATTAAAATTACAGTAACAGCTTCAGAAAAAACAAGTAAAAATAAATAGTTAAAATCTGATGAAATGCCATGAATTATATAATGCCCTAGACATACCAGAGTTCTTAAATTAATGTATTTTCACATTTGAAATATTATATTACTAGCGTCTCTAACCGCGTGGAAATCGGTTTTAATCCCATTGCATCACGCGGCCTGATATCTGGTATCTATTAGTTTTATTTTGTGTCTGTATACAATACTGTCACATTTATATTGTGGGAAACTAACCGTAGCAATGACTTTAGGGGGACACTATTTTATTTTTGATTTTTAGAATTCATAAAAGAGTTGTAAATAAGATATAAAATAAACTATCTTCCAAGTTTTTCATACATACTTAAAGCGGGCTCTCTTGAATTAAAGTCTGTGCAGAAAGAGAACCGTCGCGGGAAAAAAACAACTACAAATATTTTAAGGAGTGAATCTGTCTATAAAATAATTTTCCCCTAGTAACATAGGTCAAAATATTTAAAAAAATCCCATACAAAATGTACGTTCAAAAATGTACACTATTCATGTTTACTTAGAAACCCACGACCGACTGTCAAAGTCGTAATAAAGCACAAAAGAGCTCCCAAATTCCTAACCGGTTCTCTTTTCGCACAGACTAATTATATCTCACCTTAAGATCCGTAAAAATATGTTTAATATCGTCTGACAAATATCACAAACTGTTTTCATGTTGACAGGCGACTGGACGGCGTGACGAGCAGTCAAAAGCTTGTCAACGGTCGGTATTCAGCCGTCGCTTCGGTGACGCTTCGAGACGAGGACCTTCCCTCGCCAGCCGAGTTTATCTGCACCCTGAGGATACCCCAGGCGAGGTACGCCGTGAGGAAGGAAGCCATTTATTATCCCGGTGAGTTGATTCATTGTTTTTTTTTTACTCCATTGTTTTTTTATTCACTTCTTTGAAAGTTGTTGAACATGTCAAGTTATTTGAAGTCAGAATAGAAGATAGTAAAAAAAAGTATAAGCTTAGTCTTTGCGAATATGAGATGGAAGAATTTTAATATTTCTTCTTATTCTTTTAAGATATGGTCGGTTTTAAATGAAGGTTAACCAAAAAGCTCAAGACCTCGCACAAATGTCTTTTAAAAGTATATTTGGCCTTCGGCTCTGAAAAAGCGATAAGAAAGGAAATTTTATTAAAAAGGACAATTCCAGAATTAAATTGCGAAAGCAAAACGATGGTAACCAACCCGCGAATACCATTTCCTATTCTTGTGAAAAAATGGACAAAGAAGTAAAAAGACACGAACAGGATAAAACGTGACGACATAAACAGAAAGCTGTTTATTTATTTAAAACAAGCAATTTAACCGCTTTATAAGTCGACGAACGTCATTAAAGCCGAGGAAGTGGGAGCGAGAAGTATAAGGGATGGTATTTTTTTCTAACGGAGGCTTGAAAATAACAATTCCCGGAATAATTTGAGAGAGGGCCATTTAAGCTTTTTATCAGCGAAAAGTTTGTGTACACAGCCGCACCTAAACTGTAGGAGCGAGATGAAACATTTCCTGCAGGCAGTCCTCGTGAATAATTTTGTGCTTCGTTAACTCCATTGTGGGGGCAAAAAACGCGTTTAATAGAATATAGGGTAGGGAACCGCCAAACATTAACCTTAAGATGTCCTTAAAGTTACTAATATTATATACTTATCTACTGAATTGCGACAATTAATATCTGTTTTAGAATCATTCGTTTTCCTCAAGGTCTCAACTTTTCTCCTATAAACTAACTATGTAAATGCTTTTTTGACATAAATACGTGAAATAAGTATTATTCAGCCAAAAAGCTTTTTTTCTTTTTGTATCATTACACACATATATTTTGTCACAAAAGTCGACATTGTCCCACAAGGAAATAGATCTCTAGTTTTGTTAATAGTACGTATAAGTACTTAAAGTATGAGTTTAAAGTCCAGGCCTGAAAGAGTCTTTAGCCGCTCTGCCGGCTCGTTTAATGAAAAGTCAACATGACCTATATCTACTTGCTTATTACCAAATATTTTGTGCTGAAGCTGTTCACGGTAATTGGACGTACGGAGATGGATTATTATAGATCGTCGTCCTCCTACTTTTTTATTTGGTTGATGGCTCATGGGGCCCAATCTGACCTTGTTGATAAAGCTTGTTTTTGTAATGTATCTTGGTTGCAATGTTATTCACTGAGATGTTATGATAAACAATTATGTGACGAAGAAAGTAATTAATATGAATGTGGATGGACGCAGAAGGAGAGGAAGGCCTAAAAAAGTTTGGATGGATTGTATAAAAGATGATATGAGTCAAAAAGGTGTAAACGAAGATTTGACTGCAGATAGAGATGAATGGAAGAGGAAGACATGTTGCGCCGACCCCAAATAAATTGGGATAAGGGCAGGCAGATGATGATATGATAAACAATGTACATACATACATATATCACGCCTTTATCCCTTGTGGGGTAGGCAGAGCGTTAACGGCCGTAAGAATACGGTCGCTATCGCCACGTCTGACATTTTCTAGGATTGTTTTCTAAGGTTGTTTCAGAAAACATGTGTATCACTATAGTGACAGGTTGTCAGCCTGTCGCCTAAAAATTGTAATACACCAATACTCTCGAGTCCCTTAGTCGCTTAGCCTCTTACGACACCCGCGGGAAGGATGTGGGTTGATGCTATTCTAAGCCTGCATCACACAGCATAAAAAATGTATTTATATAAAATAGAGAATAAGCATAGTTTATTTTCCAATATTTTGACTGTGATCTATGTGTTATTTTTCATAGGTCCGATGAGTACAACTCCAGAGATGCCAACAGCAGCTGATATGCAGCTCGCTGCAGCTGTTGGTTCAAAAGGTAAACAAAACATATAAATTAATATTTTTTCTAGTTCTGTATTATGACTAAAGTCTTAGAATATCTTCATAGCATACCTATGCTTGGGTATCGTAGAATAAACAGCAGTGTTCTTGGTAAATACGACAACTTCAAAAGTTCTAACTAATCTATCCGCCCAGCCTGCTGAAAAGAATAGTATAACAAACATGTATTACATAATTTTGTTAAATCTTTGTAAAATCCATACAATTTTATGTTGGTATCTACATAAAAAACGAAAGTGACAACATAACAGAAAGAGTGACCATCATCAACCCCTTTATAATAGTTTACAATCCAATTAGTGTTGTACCTTATAAAAGAAGAGACAACGAATTCAAGGTCATATTTCAATCGATATTATAAGTATTTAATACCTATAGGTATAAGTATCGGCCCGTCACTATTGCGTCAGTCGTTGATTATTTATATAATGATTTATTTATTTATTTATTATTGTTCATATGACCGTTAATTTTATTTTATATTTGAAATATCTTCCTTTTTCCATAATCTAATTTCTTGTTTACAATTTGAACAATGTAATCTTACTTTCAGGAGCCAGTCTCTGCACGGCCATGACTGTGGTGTTGCCGACAGTTTTAGCTCAAATACTCATTACTTAAAAGTTGAATTATGAGGTAACTTTTATAGATGGTAATTTCATAGTTTCTATTTAAAATATCTCTAATTTTCAATGTACATACCGTCGTCAGATTTATAGTCCAGTATGACTACATAATATATTTTAATTAGGTTTTTAATTACATATTATGAAATTTGATTAGTCGGAATAGGGACATAGGAAATACGCATGATTATTAAATGTATTGTATATTATTGGTGAGCACAAACATCACTGAATAAGTAGGTACCTCCCTATTCAGTTTGCCATCATTGTAAGTTCACATTCAATCTAAATAAATAGTATTTTTACCGTTCAAATTTCTCAGAAACTTAAGCTGTAACATTGCTATAGACGTCTAGTCACTTCAAAATAACGAGGTGCTGTTCCCGGAGCACGACGACTTGAATACACAGAATGGGGTTTTCGAAAGTATTAGACAGCCTACAACCTACTACTTACATAATAGGAGTATTTTCTTTAAAAAAAAAAGGCTATTTAGTCAGTAAAATGCTACGATGAATTAAAAAAATGTTCGACCCTGGAAACACTTGATGATGAAAATTATATTTTAACAGGTAAATTGAAGGTGTAGCCACGACATCACTGCAACTGGAAGCTAAAAATCGAAGTAGACGTCTAGTCACCAAATCCAAAGTAACAATCTACCAAAATAATAGAAATGTATTGGAAGTACCGGAAGGGTCTGCTTTGGGTCCCATATTCATACAATATTGTCGTTAGTTTTTTACGTGTACTTCAAGATTGTATTATTGCTTGTGAAAAGTCGATTTTAATGAAATAAATGTTAAAAATGTACATTTTTACTGTATAAAAATTAAAATTATTTCCGTAATTTATAACAAATCGTACCTACAAAGTAAGAATGTAAATATCTAGCTTCATTTCTTTAAAAAACCGACATTATTCAACGAAACAAACATGTGTAAGAGTCACATACTTGGTGTTATTCTAGTTTCATTATTTTTATTATTTTATAGTAATAGGTTAAACTAAATTAACATTTTTAAAGTGTGGTAAAAAATTATGATATAAAAATAACTTTATGTTTATGATAACATAAATATTTTATTTCTTGCCGGCCTTTTTTAGGTTTGTTTAAAAATAATCAAAAGAAAAAAATGTGATAAGTAGATACGCCTAACACTAGATCTTATTTTAGTTTCATTACTTACCTACATTAATAGATAGATAAGAATTCTATGTACTTATTTTGTATTTTTTATGTACAGCTGATAATACTCGTATCTACTTACACACAATTATTCTGTAACTGTGAACATATTCAGTGAATATTTGAGATTCTATAACTTAAAAAAAGTTCTTAATAATAATTTGTTGATATAATTTAAGGCGTGAAATATTAGACCTTGCAATGTGTACGGAAATTACATCAAATCAAAACATACAATGACTGGGTAATACTTTTATTTAGAAAATGATAATTAAATTTGCGTTTTAAATATTTCAGTACCAATAAATTTATTTCAGCCTTTTACTTTTTACAGACGAAATACGTATAACCTGTACAAATGGGATGATGTAGATTTGAATACAAAAATCACTTCACAACTCATCAAGGGCTATTCCCTTCATAAACAGGGTATTGACTTATTGTAATTTTTGTTTGAATCACATAATATTTTAAAAATGAAGTTTGGACAATATAAAAAGTGTATCAATAATATTTCTATTAGCCCTTACTCATACCTAGTTTTAATAGTTGTTATAATAAGTGTCCTCATTTTCCTAAATGTAAATATAAAGTCGATATTTGTAATAAATGTAGTAGCAAATATAATTTGATCTGAAAATGTACCACCAACAATAAATAGTTATTCAAAGATAATGGCAATCTGTAAATATTGGTATGAAATTTATAAAATTATTGTTAATTTAATCATTAGTAAAGAAAAGTTCATGTATGACATAAAATAAAGATACCTTTGCTGTGCATAACGCTGATTATGGATAAGATCCAGTCAAGACTTTTAATGTGAGATTTCTTAAATAAATAAAAGAATCGTTGTGTATGAAGGAGGTTTCATTTGTATGACTCCATTTGTTTTCAATTATGTTTTAAGCGATTTGAATTACAGTTATAGTTGAAAGGTATTTATTAGTCGAAATTTCAACATCGTTACGTAAGCGTTTATATTTTCAATATTTATAAAAAGTAAAAAAAAAACTTGGACACAATAGCCAGGCACTATATCGTTGGCAAATATATCGTGTTACCTAAAACTATTGCCTTTCCATACATTGTTAGCTTTTAGTCAATATTATTAATTCACCGATCTATTTACAATTCTATCCAAACTTACTGCGAACACAATTTGCATGTTTAATAGGTGGTAAACTGATCAGTTGGAAATAATATACCGTTCCGAATCGGAAAACATTTTCGGATGCATTAGACGAACCCCACGCGATTCGGACGGTGGCCAGAACGCTGAATAATATATGCTCTCGCTTCGCTTTCGAACGAATTACCCGACTAAATTATTGAACACGCCGCATCTAACCGGTAGTGGTAATTCAGGGATGCGAGTTTACCAGCATAATCGGTTTTTTAAAGAATCGATTATTTTAAGCCAGGTAAAATCAATTAAAATAAATAAGTTTTGTAACAAATACACATTATTCGTTACCTATCTAAAAATAAATATTAAAAAGAAAAACTATTTTTATACAATGTTGTACTTAAATTTACACAATAGTCTTTAATGTATTATAGAATTACCAACAGGGGTTAAATTTACTTACCTTATGCCGGTACAAAACAAAAGATAAGTAATATGAAACCTGAACAGAGGCGTTTAGTTTTTAAACTGATGTTCCTCAAAACCCAAATCAATTCATAAGTGTCAATATGTGGAACAAAAAATTAATTTTTGTGGGTAAGTTTTGTACTTTTTGAAAAATAGATTTGAACCAATCGATTCATTCTAACTGCACAACCGATATTTTTTTAAATAAACCTTTTTTTTTTAGAAAATATTCGATTATTTTAAAAATATTGACATCCCTAAGTGGTATAGGATAAATCGACTTCTTTGATCAAGTTGTCGGAGAACTACAAGCCAAATAAAAGTTGGGCAACGCTTGCGTTTGGTGATTGAAACTAATAATTGATGAACGCATGTAGGTACCTAATTGATTGATTCCGTTCAAATGTTCTGTAGTTCTTTGTTAATGTTCTGCCTATATCTAACTTGAGTGAAAAAAATGTTTCTATGAGGTTTTACAATTTGCTACTTTCCTATACAGGGTGTAAAAATATTAGCTGCAAATATTTTGAGGAGGGTATCAGCCCATGAACTGAACAACTTTCCCTTAGTAACATAGGTCGAAATATGAAATATATTTTTGGACCTCACATACAAAATTACCATCCGATAAAGTCAATTTGTATGGACGGTCTAAATTTTAAAAAAATATTTTGACCTATCATTCTTGGGGAAAATTGTTTAGTGATGATTCATCCCTTAAATTATATGTAGTTAATATTTTTACACCTTATATATATATATTAATGCGCAGGGTTTTTTTATTGCATCACAGAATAGAAATGTAGTAAAAAAATTACAATATATCATACATACTTCATCTACTAAGTTTTTTGTATTTTTGATACTTTCGAACTTGGATACAAAATCACAAATCAACGGAAAAGTTAATTAAAACTTACGGCTGTACCTAACAAACAGAAAATAGTAAAATTCAGAAACCAGAATAACTTAATATTTTTACCAAGTTTTAATGATTGAAGTTCGATAACTGTAACGATAGGTAGACAAGTTAACGTGAATTCAACAACTCTAATCCAACGCGCAGATAAAATATACAGGATGTAGAAAATCAACTGCAACTTTTTAAGAAGAACCAGCATTATGAAATCGAACAACTTTTCAAGCAACATACGTTGAAATATGAAAAAAATATTGGACCTTCCATAAAATATACACAGGCGATTGATTCCATTGTGTATGGGAAGTCCAATTTATTCATTTGCCGACTTATGTTTCTTGGAGAAAATGTTTCGGGCTTGTGTGCCGCTAAAAGTTTTCGTAGTAATTTTTTAGTGTACTCGTAGCAGTCGTGTATGTTGGGTAGCGCTTGGCGTAGCAAGCTACTAGCAAGCTACTACGCCACCTTCTTGTTGATATGAGACGGTGAAAATTTACCATCTGTTTGTAGTTCGTATGTGACTTTCATTTCAAAGTTAGTGCATACTTTGACGTCGCTTTTATACTAGAGCTAAGTAAACATCTGGGAGCGCGGTCGTGCCCCGGCCAAGACGAGCGAAGTGAAGCGCGCAAGTGCCATGAACTTACGAAATGCGTTATGCTTGTCTTGGCAGTATCCTATAAGAACCCTTATTTCCTTTGATTTTTTTAAATATTTCGAATACCTATTGTATGCATCACGACGTAATACATCATCGTCTGAATAACTAATTGATTTCTTTCTAAATAAGCTCGAACTGTGTCATTTTGAAGGTGCTGGGTGGTGCCATCCTACGAGTATGCCGTACTTCAGTGACATTTTCATAGCAAAACAAAAAGCTAAATATAACCCTATTGACACAGAACCCCTTTCAGTAAAGGTCACATACAGATCCATAATATTCTAAACTACTATGTCGACATGGTTTGTATTCGTTTGCAAAACTTTATTCAATTATTTTAATGATATGCAGTTTTTAATAATAAAGTAAGTGTCTACATATAAAGACTCAAAATAGAACACAGAATGAGGCCCGGAGTATTCACGAATCTATTCGCAACGATTGTGTAACTTTAAATAACAAAGGACAGGAAAACAGAGGGTACGTACATGAATCCTTTAATCCGAACATGAGACTCCATAACGTTTGCATGATGAGTCCCATGTTCCCCCAATTATAATTTAAAATTACTTTTAGACTGAGGAAAAGTTACACGCCAAATGAGCTCTTTTGTTATTGTACACACATATATAGATATGCGAAAGTTAAAATTTGATTCCTACTTCCACATGTCATACGAGTACAGAGTGAAAAAAATTGAGCTTCAAATATTTTAAGGGGTGAATCAGTTCATGAAACTGAACAACTTTCCCCAAGAATCATAGGTTGAAATATGAAAAAAATTTTTGACCTCCCACACAAAATTATCAACCGACCAAATCAATTTGTATGGGAGGTCCAAAAAATTTTCTCACATTTCGACCTACGTTCCTTAGGGAAAGTTGTTCAGTTTCATACCTTACTTTTTTAGACTTATTCAAACCTTAAAATATTTGTAGCTAACTTTTTTACACCCTGTAAATAATATTGCTTATAGACACGTAAAAACCTCGAGATCAAATCATGTTACATTTCAACCTATTTTTCCATACATTTCCTCAAAAAACCAGCCGTCCTCGTCCATCAAAATGGCGGTGGTCTCATGAGACACATCAATTTGTGGTGATTTTCCGGATTATTTTGATGAAAGAAGATTACGAAATTCTATGAAAAATCTACCATGGCAGGTTGATACTTTACAAACATGGTCATTTGTATGATTGGTGTCACAAACCGCATTAGTGTCTGGTGCGTCTGCGATCCACAAGAGCACCTTCATCAACTGCTGAACATGAACTGCAAGATACAGAAAGTTAAAGGGCAGAATACACCGCCTGCGTATGCAGCTCATATTCGCGCACGTGAAAGACGCCACAATACTTGCGTTGCATAGGTCGCGCAAGCTGTGTGATAACCGCTGAGTACCTTTTATATTTAATTTTGTGATAACTCTCATTTACAACCAATGGCATATTATTTTGAGCAAGCATGCGCAGCCGGTGTGCCTTTCCCTTTAAATTATAAATTCTGTTAAATTTTGGATGTGTGTTCACAATTATAATTCTGTCTTCGCCTAGTGGTTGCGGCGCAATATTTCGTCACAGAACGAGTGAATAGGTGGATAGATTTTTTTAAACCTTATTAAAAAAATATGTTCTTACATTAAAACTCTTTTTGGGGGAAAAACGTGTATGCAGTAATGTAGCCATGTAATAAGTTATGTCCTAGTAGAATTGAAGAATACGCAACATGGTGATTCTGTTAGGCTTACTCGTAGTTTATAGGCTATCAGTCAACAAAGAAAATCTTAACTGTCGGTCAAGAAAAACTATCCCTCAGTTTGCCCTCTAATTATGCCGAAGCAATGTGCAAAACTATGAATATTTTAGTTCCTTAAGCTTAAAACTGACGCAAATCAAAAAGAATTTCCATTCTTTCATCTTTGTAGTTTTTAATGTTTAATAATCCAGACAAATGGAGCTAGAACCCTGAAAGAGTTTTTATTCAAACAGAGCTTTTATAAATTGATAGTGGGTAAAGCCTTTGAGCAAACGATCTGAACACTCTTATTCTGCAAAGCGCTTTGAGAACTACTATTTATTAACATAATCACCTCAAACAACTCATCTTAGGGACCAGCTTATTTTGGTTCTATTAGTTATTACATTGAGAACTACTATTATTTGATCTCTTATATGGTAACTCAACGTGTTCTTGATAGTATCTTAATTTTCAGAGCTAGCCTACAAATTAAAAGAATTTTGACTGTTCTAGACGGTTGTACGTCAAAAGTTAATAGGTATGATATCCTAAATATAAGACATGAAAGATAACGTTTCAGTTTATTTATTTTTTTATAATTATACAACTTAACCTTCCCAGTGGAGTCGAGTATGCCATAACGCCGGGGCGAATGGGTTGACGTAAGTATTTACCTCTAACTACCGAAAAAAAGTCAAACAGCATAACTAACTCACCATCCCTTTTTCAAAAAATCGTACTTCGCCGTTATTGTTTAACTTCCATTAAATTAAGACTTCCTTCCTAAATGGAGATTTCCTATGGCACAAATGAGAGAGAGAACTTTAATTCAAAGGTACTTTAGTAAAAAGCTACCTACTAAAAGCTGGCGAGGTACACGGGTGAAAATCGTTTCAAATGAGTACGGCATGAGTGTAGATAAATTACATTAAATCTCTCGCTTACGTGCCGGAAAATTCAGCAATGTTTCACGGAGGTCGCTATTTTTGAAGTATACGTGGAAATGCTAATTTGGTGTGGGTACAACTATTACACAATCATGTTAACAATAAAATTTACATTTTTAATGGCAATTGCAATGGATTTTAAAATAATATTATTACTATTATTTCTTGAAATATATTTGTTCTGCGTTTGTGTGGTCTGTTTTTTTTACAAAACTGTTAGATAAAAGTATTTTTATCTAACAGTTTTGTAAATATACTGAAAGCTGAAAGTATTTTTGCACAGTAAATGAAGCACTACAGTATCTTCTTTGCCTCAAATTCACCAGATGGACAAACAGAAGAGCACGGGGTTGAAAAAATAATAATATGCAGAATGCTGCAAGTTGACAAATGACCTTAACACGAGGTTGTTACCAAAACTTTTACGAGTTTCATACTCTACAAAATTAAGCACAATTATATCTACGCTTCTTAAAGAGATCTTTAAATTATATTCTTGTAATATGTTCATTATAAAACTATCGTGGGTACATTTGAAACCACTGGATGCAGCGAGGACGAATTTATTTTTATTTTTTATTTTATTCAGGTTATCAACAGCTCATTTCCATAATAGTAGGTAACTTAAGATATGTGACAAGTTTGTGGAGCAAATAATAGATAACCCCGGAGTAAGCAGAGGCAAAGTAATTCTAAATAGTGAATCTAAGTAGGTACAGTATAAACTTTAACATAGTTATTGAAATTAACAATCGTGTTAACCACTAGTGAATTTTTATAAGATCGAAAGGCAACTGTAAAACTTAAAAATAAGAAATAAGAAATGCTACGAAGGTATTTCTTTTGAATGTTTGTTTGTCTGTGAGCTAAAATGATTAATAATTAAAAGAAATCATGCAATTTTATCAATAGCCTACAGCCTGTCAACCAGTCATTGATGTGGTGTGTCTAAAAAACGAAAGCTTGTAATGAGTATGAAGCGATGCAAAACAAGTCCAACTAGTGTATAGGTACCTTGTGCTTGCTCATCAGAACACCGAATTGCCATCGCCAGAAAATAAATGTAAAAAGAGAAAACCAGCAAGATTGTTAAACGGTAGGTGCTATCAGTAGCACAGCCTATAGTTGAGTCAGGATCGAGATTAATGGGTGTGCATCCTCTTTGCGCAACCTTAGATAATGTATAAGTAGCGTTAAAATAAAGTATAATGAGTAAAACCGACTTATTACAACAGTAAGGTGAATTTTTGTTTTCGCGAATCACACACACTTCCGTGTCAGCCACCATAAAAATGACATTCAGTTACAGCCGCAATTTGTTACGGCAACGTGTGTCATTTTTGATGCTTGTTTGGATTACTACTTTCGTTAAAAATCTGGAACTGGAACTAGCGGTACACGAGATCCCTTTCGTTAGCATAATGTTTTTTCCACTAATTTGTTTTAGCATAACATGTTTCGCATAATTCTTTTTCCCCTTTCATATCTTTGCCATAAACATTGTTTCGCATAATATTTATCTTGGCATAATACAGTTTATTTATGTCTAACAATTTTTTATAGACATTAGGTTAGGTTTGGTTAATAAATTATGCTTAACGTGTTATGCCTACTATTTTTATGCGTAAGTATCTTTAGTTCAATGTACATGGTGCCAACCTATATTATGCCTAATATTTTTATGCAAATAGATAGGGAACCGCGGTACACATGTGTTGCCGTGGTGGGGTGCATGCATATGCTTTACTTTCTATGTATCACCAATTTGATATAGCATAAGGGGACTGCAGTTTTCTGTTTGGTATCAGTATGGTATCAGAGAAATTAAAGCAATCAGATAAAGCGGAATCCTGTCACATGTCAATCGTGTTTGAAACCGAGTGTTGAAGCTAGAGCCACTAAAACTTACTTCGCGGCTACGAAATATAAGTACATAGTTACACTGCTACTATCTGGAATCTGGATACAAAACCGGAGAGCGTCGATGAAGCGGCTAATTCAATCAGCGATATCTATTCACCGATCCAATTTACGTGAGAGACTCGAAACGCTTGGGATCGGTACTATTACTTCTCCATTTTCTCGCAACAGTCGGAGCGTACTATCTCCAAATTCCCCTAATAATCCACTTAGATCTATAACTGTATCATATTAAAAGACATGTCTTTTACGGTACGTAAGTTTATGCTACTAATAATTTATTATTAAAGCGGATGTTTGTGTTTGTTTGATAGGACTTGGCGCTAAAACGGCTGAATTTTATCATATAAAATTTTGTACGAAGATGACGCAACATAATATGGAATAAAATAAAGGCTACTTTACATCGGTAAATGTCCAATTTCTATATGGGAACAAGATTTTTTCGACATATTTGGAAGAGGTGGCGCTATATACTATTCAGCTTATTCACGTTTTACAAAAACTAACAACGACACCTGTTTGACACCTATTAGACTTGCTCTATCGAGTAGCTACTTGCAGCTGTATCGAGTAGATAAACAACCGCGATTGACGTATCTATGGAGTATACTATAAATACTGCATACAAAAATTACATACTAGAAAATAAAAAATGTGTTTGATATTCCAAAAATAAATATTATAAAATGACATGCCAGTCAATAATACGGAAATTTGATATTGAATGTAATCAAATCGCTTGACCAATTTGACCAAGATATATCCATAATACATATAGTTTTTAAAAATGACAACCAGTCTATGATATCGAGATAAGATATTTGATCACTACATTTGAAACAGAAATCAAAAAATTATTATGGTTTAAATGTTTGCATAGAAAAATCTGGGTACAGACAGGGCTGCATGTTTCATTTCTGAAAGTCCATTTAGAAACGAAACCTGCAGCGAGCATTACAAAAAAAAGGATAATGAACATTTATTTTGTAAATTAAAATAAGAGCAAATATCAATTTGGGGTATTAGAAGCGCGTATAGTTTCATCTGTTTTGGAAGTGATATATTTTTGACCTGCGTTTTTTTTTTGACTCGTTTTATTGTCCGAGCCATCGTCATAACTTAACAAACTTAAAAATAAACCGTCGAAACTTAAAAGAATCTGAGAATGTTTGATTTACTTAATTTACAATACAATTTTAAAATGATTAAGGTTTGTTTATTCAATATTAGTTGAAAAAAAAGTACTGACGAGACGTTAGGGGGGAACGGAGAACGGGGAACTTAACAAACCGAACAATACTAGATTGGCCTTGATTTTCCTTATTTTTTATGGTGTTCTACGTTACTTCTGTTCTTTGGTCACTTTTTTTTAAGTCCCTAGCAAAGTTCATGGCCAAAGTGCAATGGAGCTGCAAATCGCATCAGATCAGCGCGATTGGTTTACTTTTGCACCTGGTGACTTTTACTGTAAGTTGCTGACTTGGAAAATACCGTGTAGAAACTTAGTGTACCTAAAAAATCTAGGTGATAGCAAGTAATGGATATTTTATTGCAATCCATGTTTGCAATTTTAGTGGAAACATATGTGCGACCGGATGAAAAATCTTTTGGAATTATTCCTTATTGAGTTTCAGGCACAGATGTACTTTCATTCAAATGCATACGAATCATATCAATCTAGTAAATTGGCGTAAATATACGTACACTAGTGATCTGATCCAGCCAGTGTTCTTATATGCATCTTGAGTTACTTCTTAGCTTTGCGGTAGATGTTAGTATGTGAAGCGTACTGTAAGTGCAAAAAAAATCTAATATCCATTCTACTGCTCACTCCTAGAATCGGCACAAAAAAAATATCAACATAAACTGGGTTTCAATAACCGTAATAACTGTACAAAAATGATGCCAACCTTAAATTTCAATGTGTAACTCTACCTAGATTGCTGTACCTACAGCTAAGCGTGCAATCTGAGTACCCATTTTAAGTTTAAGGGATTTCTCGGAATTTTCGTATGGATTAATACAGTTAACCATATTTAACAATGTATTTTGATCTCTCATGTTTTCGAAGACCAGTGTTATAGCTATTGGAACAAAACGGGTTGGTTGCAAGAAAATATAAATATCCCTTGAAATACACAAACACAAAAAAATTCAGATTAGGCCTAAAGCAAAACATGTAATATTGTAAACAAGGTAACTGATATTTTATACCTCAATCCATAATTAATTTAATGTAACACGGACCTAATTTAAAGACCAATTCATTATATCACATTAATAATATGTGATGAGGAATCAATTAAACATAGGTATTTCATTATGGAATTATTATCCACTTGTTATGGGATAACTAGGTATCATTAATTAGTAATAATGAAATCCATTAGCTCTAATTTGAGTGTACTACCTACATAAAATCATATAATATAATCCAATATAGAGCGAAATAAATCTTCTTTGTTCTTCTTTTCTACTTACCTATAAAAAAAATCTTCTACTTTCTTTTTTTTGTGCGGGGCAACGTGGCAATAAACCTGATACCTGGTGTTACCTGCAGGATAGCATGAATTTACGCGTAGGTATGTAATGTAATATACTATTCCAAATAAGAAGCTTAAATTACTATCTTCGTATACAAAGGACAGACACCCTAATATTAAGCAGATCGCACTTAACGCACGACGGAGCGCTATTTTGCAGCGCTCTGTCAAATCCATACTAGAAATGTTAATCTCCATTCTTTTCACTTTCTTCCTTTTCACGTCCTTCTTACTCCCCGTTTTCGTTTAAACATGTAACTGAGCGTGAAGTTGAAAAAAATGTCTTTGCCATTAAATCCAACGCTGAGGGCCTGGACGGTATTAGTCGAAGAATGGTATTGCTCAGTCTCAGTGTTGTATTACCTATTCTTGCACATATTTTCAACTTCTCGCTTAGCACTGGCACATTCCCTAACTGTTGGCGTCGTGCAGCAGTTATTCCTATTCCCAAAGTAGGCAATCCTTCTAGCATGTCACATTACCGTCCTATTTCTATCTTGCCCTTCCTCTCAAAAGTTCTTGAGCGCCTTGTTCACCATCAGCTTAATTTCTTTATCGATTCAAACAATCTCCTCAGCCCTTTCCAATCCGGTTTCCGCCCTGGGCACGGAACAGTGACTGCTCTAACTAAGGTTTCTGATGACGTGCGGCTGGGTATGTCAAATCAACAGGTAACGGTTTTGGCTTTACTTGACTTTAGTAATGCCTTTAACACGGTCGATTTTGACATTCTCCTAGCTATGTTACGCTCGCTGCATATGTCGGATGGGGTCGTTGGTTGGTTTAGCGGTTATCTGGTTGGACGGCAGCAATGTATCCGTGTAGACAGTAAAATTTCTGATCTCACTAATATAACTGCGGGTGTGCCTCAGGGTGGAGTACTTTCTCCTCTCCTCTTCTCTATTTTTATCAATTTCCTAACACCGCTTCTCTCTTGTTCTTTTCATCTATATGCTGATGACCTACAAATTTATACCCAAGCGCCTCCTGACGAATTTGACTCAGCCATTGATGCTCTCAACATTGATCTTGCGACCGTCCTTCAATGGAGTCATAAGCACGGCCTTACGGTCAATCCAAACAAGTCGCAGGTCATTGTTATTGGTGGTATTTTTCGACACAACCTTATCTTGGTCTCAGCAGGTAACGCAAGTCAGCCGTAAGATTTTCGCTTCCTTGGGATCGCTCAAAAGATGGAAAAATATGCTTTCTATAAGGACCAAGATTGAACTTGCTCAATCTCTCCTCGTTCCAATTCTAGACTATGCAGATGTCTGTTATCTTGACCTCAATGAGGATCTCCTCGATAAGCTTCAGAGGTTACAGAACATCTGCATTAGATTCATTTATAGATTGCGCAAGTTCGATCATGTGTCAGAATTTAGGAAACGGCTGAAGTGGCTCCCTATCAGGTTGCGCCGGAATGAGCATATCCTTCTACTCCTTTACAAAGTCCTATATATTCCTTGTTCCCCTCCCTACTTGAAGGATTGCTTTCATTATCTGGGTGATGACCACAGCCGCAATGTCCGCTCCAAGAGCGATAATATCCTCCGCGTTCCACGAGCACTCTCTCAGTCGGGGTACTCTAGAGAATCTTTCGTCTCAAGGGCGTCACATCTATGGAATGAACTACCGTATGACATTCGTCACTCTAAATCTCTGTCAATTTTTAAATCAAAATTGCATAATTATCTCCTTTCGCAATCAGTTGTTATTTAATTTTCCTATAAGTTGTGTATTTATATATATATTTATTTAAGTATTTATCTTATTTATTGTACATATATATGTGTGTATGTATGCTTGTATGTATGTATGTATGTATGCTTATAGATATATTGATATATTAATTAGGTATTAATTGTAATTTTTGTAAAATTTAACTTTCTTTTGCTTCTGCAGCTACTTGCAAATTGTTAAGTTGTCTCTGTAAAGGTAGAGGTTGCCTGGAAGAGATCGCTACAAGCGATAAGGCCGCCTTTGCTTACTCTTAGTCATAGTTTATTGTACCGTTTTGTATTTTAATATTGTGTTTGTTGTAAGCAATAAAGAGTTTATCTATCTATCTATCTATCTCCATACTAAAACCGCTCAACCGCTGTCGACGCTACGCTAGCGCTGCGTCGTCCGTCGAGTGCGGTTCTAGTATATATACTAAAACCGCTCAACCGCTGTCGACGCTACGCTAGCGCTGCGTCGTTCGTCCGTCGAGTGCGGTTTTAGTATAGGGAGCGACGTTTCTAGCATGGTTCTGACCGACCGACAGCTATTTTTACCCGACTACGGCAAAGCAAAAAGGAGGGTTATGATTTTGACCGCTATGTATGTATGTGGGTATGTGGCATTAATTTCGTCTGTTCCCTCCTAACTCCTAGACTACTAATCGTAACTGGACAACTGAGGTATCATTAGAAACATCTCAACAGTCCGGTGGTTATAGGCTGTGTCATGTCACTATCAATTGAATATGGCGCCCTCTAGAGCGCATATAAAGAGTAACTAATAGGAAAACTAACAGCGACATCTGTTGTCTGAGAAATCTGACTTACTGAATTGAGTAGCTTGAGTAGCAGTACCAAGATTGACGTAATACATTCATACATACATATATCACGCCTTTATCCCTTGTGCAACCAGTGCGTCGTATGTCACTGTAATGTTGGACAGTCAGTTGGTGACATATGACCACGGCTATAACCTAAATATCACTCTAAATTTATATTTAATATTAATTCATGTATCTTTTGTGTTTTTTGTTAAATTCCGTAGACTATAAATATTTGCGTTATAAGAAGTTAATTATAATTTCTTGTTTCTTACTTTTTGGAGCGCGATAACTCTGCTCTGTAGTCGGGTGTTAGTTTTTGAACTGCTTTTTATTTACACATCTATACATATAATAAAACAGTAACTGAACCAATTCTGTACATTGAATAGTTTAAAAAAAGGTTTTTTGTTTCTAATTCAGTTTAAGTTATAGATCTCAAAACGATGATTAAAAAATTTTTTGTCTGTTTGTCTGTTTGTATGTATGTTTGTTAGCGTTTCACGTAAAAACCACTGGACAGATTTCTACCAAATTTTGTACAATGGTAGCTTATTACTCGGGTCAACATTTAGGATACTTTTTACTTCGGGAAAATATCTCATTCCCACAGGAAAACACCATTACTGGTTCGGCGAAGCGAGATACAAATTTGTTCCGAAATAATTTTATAGATGCCGCGTACGAAGTGTATACTATAATAATAAAATAACAGTAAATAAACCAATTAATTATAGTCTAGCAAAAAGTTGCGAGTTGAACCCAAGTCCCACCCAAGCGTCGAAATGGCTTCGCACCTAACAAATGAATGATTTACAAATCGGTGGCAGTCCGGAGTTGCTACAGGTTGTTTTCCATTTACACAGGCAACTATCTCACTTGGTTCATAATAATCATACATAAAAGACCACCAATCATAAATAATGCCATTCATTGACAAAAATAGTAGAACCAGATTGTTAACAAAAAAAAATCATAGATGTCGCTGTTAGTTTTGTAAAACGGACGGAATGTTTCCTGCACAACTATATAAAGAGCCACTGGCAGGCGGCGTTAACCTTAAAGAAATATTTTTTTTGAATTGAGATAATATTGAATTTGTTGAATTATTATAACAAACATCTGCTATTCTTTACGGACTTCGATTTTGCTTACTGATTGGTTTTGAATTTAGATTTGAAATTAGTAGACGATGGCCAGATAAGACTTTCTGAGTTACTGGGTACAGTTGTAGCCTCAGAAGAGGAACTAATACAGTCTGTATTTGGCCAACTTCAAACCATATTAGACCATGAAAATTCTTGGTTATGTGAACGCGCCATACTGACCCCAAAGAATAAGCAAGTGGCTGCCATTAATGACAAAATCTTAGCGCAAATTATTGGAGATGAAGTGGTATACACATCTTTTAACAATGTTGTTGACCAGGACGACGCGACAAATTACCCAATCGAATTTCTAAATTAACTTTCGGCAAGTGGTCTACCAGCTCACGAGATCAAGCTTAAAGTCGGTGTTCCAATAATGCTTCTTCGGAATCTCACCCCACCGAAATTATGCAACGGAATCGGACTAAAAGTGCGTGCTTTACAGAGTAATTTAATCGAAGCAGAGATTTTGACTGGCTGTGGCGCCGGTGAATCTGTATTTATACCGCGTATACCACGCATCCCCAATAATTTCCCATTTCAGTTCAAGCGCACACAATTCCCTGTGGCTACTTGCTTTGCTATGACGATAAATAAGTCACAGGGACAAACGCTGAAAGCTGCTGGAGTGGACCTGAGAACAAGTTGTTTTTCCCACGGCCAGCTGTACGTGGCTTTTTCGCGGGTTACTATTTTTTTTTTTTTTGTGATGGACTTTACGTTTTCGGCCCCGGGGCCATCAAAACTACGCCTGTCGGCTTGGTGGGGAGCACGTGCTCACCCGGAAATATTTTGATTGGTTGTTCAAACAACCAGCCCAATCACGCCCTTGGGGCGAGACTGGGCTAAGGAGTTGTTCTGGGAAGAACTGATCGGACTGAGCAGGTTACTAGCGCTGCAGGCCTATTTATATTAACCGCTGAGAGAAAAACAGCGAATGTAGTGTACAAAGAAATGTTGTAAACTTAATAAATATCGTACATAAATAAACTGTAGATACATTTGAACTTTGTACATAAAATGTAAAATAATAAAATGTATAATAAATAATATTATTTGTAGAAATAGCTGTAACATGCCTGTAAAGTAAAGTGTAAATAAAATGTGTTAGGTAGGCATATTTCATTTTGTAAACTCTTGCCTCTAATTTTGCTTTAATCAAAATGAATTCAGACCTAAGGTCAAAGGCCTGTCTAAAGTAGGTACATAGACATAGACACCTACCAACATAAAAATAATAAGTTAGCGAAACGAAGTTCGCGGGCACCAGCTAGTTTAGGAATAAAACAAGTGTATTGCGATAATAATTTCCACTGTCTGATTTACATGTAACTTTGTTCTAAATTTAAATGCCAGAGCGATGTCTGGGTGAACGGTAGTGTATCAACTGAAATTTATTAATGTCAGAATGGATGTACAGGCGGTTAACAGCTTAAGTACCGATTTAATTTGTCTGAGGAGCTCGAATGAATTTGTACACCTGCTGATGCTTCAGAGAGACTTAACTTGTACAAGTTAGTATAATAATTATACTAACTACTCGTATTACTCGCGTAAATGAGTTTTAAAAGAAAAAAAAATTGATAACAATCTTGAATGACTATAATGTCAAACCGCATCAAAAAGACATTTTACGTCATATTTCTGGTCTATAATACGAATCAATAGGATATTTCTGAATATTTTCTTACTTTCATATTTTTCTTTATTTCATATATTATCCTATGCAAAATCCTATATAAGTTTGCAATGACATTATTATACTTTAACCTAGTCAAATAATTCTAAAATATGCACCTATTTTATATTAATTATGGACCTTAATGTTAAACTAGGTATAAAACAATGACATTCTACTACTCCGTCTAACCTGCAAGAAAAATAGTAGGTGATTTCTAAATTCTAAATATCTTAATAGAATCTGACTAAACTGATATAGTTTGTTAGCTGCCTGCGGGTCAGCAAGCATCCGCTTGGACGATGGTAAATCAATACCCATTAATGACCAAAGGATGTGCTGGACCTGGTTACAGCTTAAATAGTGGCCGGCTTGTGTGTGAGTGAATTTAGACTACGAAATTCTGACACCGAAGTTGCACCGATATTGGTCAGCATACATGTACATGTTACTTATGTTTACACAGAACTTCTTCATCTTCTTTTATGTGGGACATCAAATCGTCCAACAACCCGATGAAACTTCTGATAAATGCTAACTATAGGCAGCACCAAAATTTTGTTTTGTAACAAAGACTAAGCAATACAATATGACGTGAGTATAATCTGTATAATAATTGTAGTAGGTACGTACACGCAATGCAACTGAAGTAAGTTCGAAACATGAATGCGATAAACTTGTAAAATACGGAAACTAAATCTCCATAATAGCTCAAAATCAAAATAGACTAAGGAATTGAAGAGTTTTCATTTCGTAAACAAATAATATCAATTTAAACTAAAACTTGCTCCTTTAGCGATTATACGGCGAGCCGATCCCTAGCATAACTCTTCACAAATCTTTGTGATAAACCAAGTATACGTTTATATATTTTTGAAATTCATTCATTGATGGTGCCTTTAGTTACATGCTGTGTGGTCAGCCTGACCAGCCCAAAGACAGTGCCTTTATTTTTATTTTATTTCACTCGTACCGCGTATAAACGCAGTAGAAACTAGGAACATAAAATTGTTATGAAAAAGACGATTTTCTGATAGTATTGTAATTAATAGACTTTATTATGAATCTACTTGGAAATAAGCGACTAAATTCTTGAAATCTTCAAATCTTTTACCAAGATAAATCTTTCACTTCTACTTTTCCTTTCATGTGGCGATACTAATTATGACCATTTCTGTTTTTTTCCAACTGTCATTAGATAATTTACGTCTCATAACAGTACAGTTCTTTTCAATTTTCTACTTAGAATTCCAACTAGTAAATGTTAAGTACTAAATCTGCGCCGCAGGCTCAGCCCCTATTGAACGGTTGCTATCCTACTTTTCCCTATGTCCTGCAGTTATTTGTCGAAACCAAACATAATAAATCTGTGGAGCAGTCGTACACGACATCATATATATATTTTACTTCTACATCATTTGTTACAGATAAATTGCCTTTAGGAGTCGTAATGATGGATGAAAATGTTAGAATTTATGCGCGCACTAGTCAACTTAAGTTTCCTTTTCTCTATTATTTTTTTTGTCTACACATATCATAAAGCTAAAGAGGATCAAAAGTATGTACATAGAAGATAACAAAAAAAACATTGGTCGGTGATACTTATAATTGATTTGACCTAAACACATTTCTGCATTTTTTAAATGTTTGTCTGTTTGTTGAAAATTATGGAACAGGTTTAGATAAAAATTGTACATTATGCCAAGAAAATCACCGACTAGGATATAGCCTATAAAAAACTACCCAAAAGGGGGTTGGCTGCTATAAAAAAACTTAGTTTGTAATTCACGTGAATATAGTGCCGCGTAGTGAAAGGATGTGTATGGGCTAATATTGGACCCGAGATTCGGAAATATGTATCCATGTGTATGAAACCCAAGGCCCGCTGATGCGATGTAAATTTTTTCAACCTAAAATTTGAATCATTTGGTGTTGAAGTGTTCATACAATTTTTTTTTAATAGGCAGGTAGTCCAGGCGAGCTATGAATGCAAATTTGCGAGCCATCGGTCTCACGAGTCTCTTGCGACATTACTCATCAGTGACGTCCTCGACGATGAACTATATTGCTTAAAATTGTTCTTACAACAATCTATAGTCTCAGCTATAGTCTACAATCCCTAATAATTTTGAACTAAACTTGCCAACAAACCATTAAAATCAAATAATGAAATCTTTTCCTTTGAAAAATGGAGGTCGAAAGCGGGAAAAATTCCCCATTAATTTTCTGCAAATGGCATTTCGTACTAACAAACTTTTAAAAGAAAAGAGTTAAAGAAAGTTTCTTTGGAAGTTTAGAAATGTTTGGGAAGAAAAACAATTACCGAATTGGAATTTAAACTAATTTTTGGTAGCCGTTTGTTGGGTGGGTAACGTTAATTAAATTGGTGATTTAGTGCTATTCGAGAAATTCTAAAATAGAATTCAAACTCTACTTTGTTTAGCTTTCTAAAACGGTACATGGTTGTATATTTATCAGTCATAGTTTTTGACGTTTCTGCTATATTTGTATACTTTCAATGCCATTCTATCAGCAAAAACCTTTGTGTTCATTCCGGACCATAAAAGCACTGAACACTATGCTTCGAAGCTTAGCTAATTTCGAACAGTTCCCTATGTGCAGATAAATTCAACGGAAGCTTCTTTAAAATTTACGAGTATCTGCAATCTGACTCAATTTCGTAAGTAGTTCCATTTTACTAACGAACCAATAGATTTACGTAGTATAAAGTTTTTTGGCACGAATTGAATTCACTTCATTCTCTTCCGTTCGATGTTGTTGAAGAAATGTACAGTTTCCCTTCTGCTCGTGAGGATTAAAACTATTTTGGCAACAATCGCAATCTGATCGCTTGGCTTGTATTAAAGTTAGACCTAGTTGTTTCAGTCTATTAAAAGTTTCACGCACACTTATTGGGTTAAGTGAACTCTTTTGTATTGCAATGAATTGAAATACTATCGATGCCAGGACTTTTGTTTCGTTCGGTAACTAATTGGTTTTCTGCCAGCAGATAGTTTTAATTTCTCAGCCACATTCTTCTCAAGAGAACGAAATCGTAAATGTTCTAGATATCGCTCGCGGTTTTTCCAACTGTCCCAGACTATATAAATGCATAGCTAGGTAGGTGACAGAGAAACAGGGGTTAATTTTTCATAAACCTGCACTAAGCGCATGCCTACATTATAAAAGAAGAATTTGTTTTTAGAGTATTTTCAAAATATTATATTATGTGGAATTTAATCAAGTTTCAAGATTTTAAGGGAAATTAACTAGAATAAAGACAAATATTGTATGTCTTTAAGTATGCTGCTTGTAAATTGGTGCTCGAGAAAAAAGGGTTTAAGCGACTGTCTGTTATTTCATAGTGAGTTTAATTACATAGTTCCTACCACAGTCTCTACACCCGTCAATATATTGCTTGTGACAGTCTATACATTGTGATGCAAAATTTACACGGTTGCATCTAGTTACAAAAAGTGATCCGATTGTCGTTAAAACCAGCCCATAAAGCGCAAAAAATATTTCTCACTTCAACCGAGTAAAAGTTTAGGTCGTCTCAAAAGACAGCAATGACATTATTTTCTTAGGGTTCCGTAACTAAAATTCTCTCTTAACTTATAAAATATTTTTTATTGAGCGAAAAAGATTGAGTTTTAAACGTTATCATCAAATATTAATCTCTGGAAACCTCTCCCTGATAGGCGGTTTGATTCATGATGTACGTCACAAATCTAAGAAGCCAAAAAGCAGCCGCCTCTTGCAATAAATATTCTACTAGGTAGATATGAAGGAGAGTTTTACTGTTGCAGTCGGGTCATATTTTATTCTCACTTGGAGCACTTGTTAGTCGAGATGACGTTTACGGGATATTCATATTTCAGGAATTGTGCCCTATTGATGTAGGATATTTTTATATTTACTCTAAATCTTCGTTTGTGAAAAAATATCTCCTTATTCAAATTCGAAAATCAGTTAATTTGGCTACTTTCTGTAAATATATATATTTTTTAAATTTTTATTATTTCCAAAAAGTTGTGGTATAAAACGTTTACATCTGAGTCTATTTTTTATTATGTCTTTTTACATTTTATGTAAGTAATGATTTGACTTCAACATTAGTTGTTGTCTTTTGTTAAGGAAAGGAATCTTCTTCTTCTTTGCGAGTCGAGACGAACTAAATTTCTTTTGACCAGTATGTGGCTACATTAATAGCGTTCGGAGTGGCCGCCCATAGATCTTCTAGCGTGCAGGAGTCGGGGCACGCTGGGCATGTTAGCAGGTGAGACATGCTCTGTGGGACAGCGCCACACTGGCACTGGTCGGAGTCGCTATAGCCCCACCGACAAAGGTTCTCCCTACAGCGACCAACCTGTGTACGAAGTCGGTTAAGGGACTTCCATACTGACCACTGAAGGTCGCTGCCTGGGGGAAGGACTTCTTGTGTCGGGATGTACGGTTCGAGCGTTGCGGCATCTTTCCACAGGCATGTCCTAGCCTGCGCAGGGTCTTCTGTTAAAAGCGCCACAAAAGACAGGAAGCTTTTACGGCTTCTTAGTCTCTGCGGAGCCGGGTTATCGCCAAACATAGGGTGTCTAGCGTCGGTCTCCTGGGTAGCTTTCTCAATGGAGCTCGCCACATTTATATTATTTACTCGTCATAAATATTGAACAAGGTAGGAGCCAAGACACTACCTTGTGGGAGACCATTCCTTTGAGATCGCCATCTACTCTTATCCGCCAGTAGGTGGACTTGAAAGCGGCGGTTATGTAGGAGCTCGCTGAGGATACCAACAAATCTCCGGTCGCCAGTCAGATCTCCTACCTTCCGTAGCAGCCTCCTCAAATTGACCGTATCGTAAGCTGCCGACAGATCTACGAACACTACACCGGTAACATTGTTCATCTCAAACCCATCTACAATGTATTGTGTGAGCTTCAGCGTTTGGCTACAACACGACTTTCCGGGTCTGAAGCCCGCTTGCTCAGATACGAGTTTGGGATCAACAACGCCAGCGAGGTGGTTGAGCAGCATACGTTCAAACAATTTGTAGGTGTGGCATAGAAGGGAGATTGGGCGGAAACTCCTTGGGTCATCAGCTGGCTTTCCGGGCTTGGGTATGGCAATCACTTTGGACTTCCTCCAAAGCCTAGGGATTTTTACCGTCTCGAGACACTCGTTGAACAGTTTAAGCAGCTACGATACTGCAACGGGACCAAAGTGTTTTATTTGCTCAACTGATAGATTATCCACGCCTGAAGCCTTTCCAAGTTTGAGCATTTTAATTGCAGCTATGATGTCTGTTAGCACGAAAGGCTCGCAGACGGATTCATGTGTAGGCTGGAAGTCACAAGTACCAGGGATTTTCTTGAGCCGGCCAGGTGGTTTGCCGTTTAATAGTAGCTGGTGTGCCACTTGGTTTGCCGTTACTTGACCCGGAGTGGTGGGCGGGGGTGTATCATCCGTAAGTTTCCTCACAGTGGTCCATGCTTTTTTACTGTTGTGGGTCATATTAATCGATGTTACAGTAGCTGTCCATCTCTCGCGTCTGCTAGTACTTATTTCCTTTAGGAGCTCTTCTCCAGCAGCAAGGGTGTCTTCGGAGAAAGGGTGTAGCGACCTCTGGTGGCTACAACATGAAGCTCACTCAAGTGGTTCACAACCATACAAGACGCAACAGGGTTCTCAACATATCGGAGAGATGGCGCCACGTGACAGAACAATGGGCCTGAAACACGGTATCGAAGTGTTCACCGCGCAACGCATATATACAACTTCCAATCCAATCCAGGTGGACCCGTCGGTCCCCTGGCCACAACACCCGGCCAGGCGGGTAGCTACCCTTTTCCCGACACCACCTGGATTCTTCCGGTCACCCGCCATATTGGTGACCCCTACCATGGACTTCGCAGCCTTCAACCACGCATCAACCACTACAGCACGGAGCTATCTTCTACGTCATCAGCAACTACCACAGTCACAGCACCGGCGGCTTCACTGGTCTTCCTCATCATCCCGACTCACCGTGGACATTGGAACCAGGACGGCAGCTTCAATGGTCTTCCATCATCATCCCGACTCACCGTGGACACTTGGAACCTACACTGCATCGCCACGCCAGACTGCATCATCACGCTGCATGACGTCATCAGCCCCACTACGCTCGCTTACGGTATCAACCTCCGGTCTTGACGGGGAGTACTGTAGCGACCTCTGGTAGCTACAACATGAAGCTCACTCAAGTGGTTCACAAACATACAAGACGCAACTGGAGTTCTCAACATATCGGAGAGATGGCGCCACGTGACAGAACAATGGGCCTGAAACGCGGTATCGAAGTGTTCACCGCGCAACGCATATTTACAACTTCTAATCCAATCCAGGTGGACCCGTCGGTCCCCTGGCCATAACACCCGGCCAGGCGGGTAGCTACCCTTTTCCCGACACCACCTGGATTCCTCCGGTCACCCGCCATAAGGGTCTTCATTGTAGAGAGCTTCATAAGACTGTAGGAGTTTCACAGACTCTGAGGATAACCCAGGGATATATTGCGTGCGGCATCCTCTAGGAATGCATTGGCAGGAGATGGCAGCCACGGCATCCACAAACTTTTCGTAGTTCTTGGGGGAGGGCACAATGTGCATGACGGCCTCATCGACTCTCTTAGTATATTGCTCCCAGTCTGCCTTTGTCTAATTAAACCGGCGTCTGAAGGGCACATTTGTAGGACGGACAGCAGCTTTAATTTGATTCATGATGGGCCTGTGTTGCGTCCTAGGGATGGCTTCGCATACTGTCTTTGTGCTCTGGGTGCTTATGTTAGAGGTCACAAATAGGAGGTCCGGATTGTATCCTCGTCCCCAGCGCCTACTGTTGAAAGACGCTGGTTGTTTCGCGTCGTGGACCAGCACAAGGTTGTTTGCCTCTGCCCAGTGTTCCACTGCAATACCGTCAGGATTAGATTCTTTGTAGCCCCAGGTGGTATTGTGGCTATTAAAATCACCGATGATGATACGAGTGTCCTGGTTTCCAAAGTTTGCAGGTGGATGGAACTGAAATGGTATTGATGGAGGTTTATATACAGAGGTCACTGTGCAGTTACCAAGGTCGACGGTAATTATTTCTATCGAGTCTTCAGTAGAGCAGCAAGTTGATAATTTTTTTAAGTTTGGTGCCGCAAACATGGCACTGCCGTATTTTGGATGTTCTATTTCGGCAATAAGAGTCATTCCGGGTTTATGTGGTCTACTCTGTCGGGTATCGCGATGAGTTTCCTGTACGCAAAATAGGTGGCATTGCGTTGAACGGCATAACTCTGCAAGGATTTCGGATTTATTTTCAGAAAACCCTTCTATATTCGTGGATATCACCGACAGTGCAGGGTCGGCAAAGTCCGCTGGTTTGGCCCTAAGAAGGGCCGTTGTTGGGTCGAATGGAAATTCGGATTCGCCATCGTGGGGAAAGGATCAGCCAGTCTGCGTTACCGACTCACTGTCCTCGCAGACTGTTGCCCAGGGTGCGCCGGGCGTATGAAAATTATGATACGCCACTCGGGGATTTCGTGCACCCCAAAGGAAAGGAATAGTAATAAGAGAGAAGACAAATTTATGAGGATACTTAACTAAAAAATTAACTTCCGTATACAATAAGTACGGAGTTATTTTTAGTATGTATTTTATAATGTATATTTTATTATTATTTATATCTGTAGTTGTATGTAATATTTTAGTTATATTTCGTATGTATTTCCTGTTATTATCTGTAAATATTAATCATCTCGTATTCATAGCTATTGTGCATGCACGTCTCATCCGCCTTTCGCCAAATGCCATTTCTCTCCTGTAGGTCTGCTGTAAGAAATTTCTTTTTTAGAGATAAGCAGTGCCTGTTGTGTCCATTTTATTTATGTTTTTTTCCTGTAAAATTTCTTGTGTACAATAAATGGTAAAATAAATAATAAATAATAAGTATTTCTGATGAATTTTAAGAATTCAATCATTATACTAGAATTTTTTCTGTATGTCTTTTAAGACTCTGGCAGCAGAATCACAATTTTACCATATTCCAGCACTAAAATGACATCAAATATATTTTGCAAATGTATGACATTAAAATTAAATTCAAAGTACTCACACAGAACTTAAATGCAGGTGAGTTCTGTTCAGGCACAGATTGTCGTTTGCTTTGCAAGGCAATTTCAGGTTAGCATGATCGTGTGATCAGACTAGAACTATCGAGGCAAACGCAATGCCTAATGGGTTATCTTGTCACAGAATAACTTATGGTTAGCCACGTCCATTGAAGTTCGGCCATAGATTCCGGTATGGTGGTAGTCGTAGCCTCGGGTGTTGCTTTCAAATCCGTAACTACAATCGATAGGTATTATCGAACTATATTCAAACTAGAACACTGGTTTGAAACAGGTTGGTAGGAATGTCTTATTTATGGCAGAGGTAGATTGTGAAACAGTGAACTTGGTGTTCTTTTCTGTTTGAAACGAATTAATTTTTTAACCTTTTCGTCTGGATATTTTAAATGCATATTTGGCTTGAAAAGTTCGATATTCAAAAGCGCAACATCAACATTGGCAAGCCAGACTTCGTTGAATTTTTGATTCTGCATATCAAGTTGGTGGCTAGCTACGCCACAATAATATGAATATAAGATCCCTCACTCCGCATTGCGACGACTCAGTTATTCGCTCACACCTGGCTACGTTATGATAAAAGAGTGGGATAAGATTTGACTGTTAGCGAATTAGTACCGAGAATATCAGTAGGTACATGTAACTAGCCTAATCTACTGCCTTTTGTTAACATTTTCAGCTCTTATAAATAATTTCAACCAAGGCCGATTTAAGCTAACATTGCAAATGCCGCAGGCCTCGCGCACCAAACCTGATAAAATTTAGATGAATACCAAGTTTTTGTTTTCTTTTTGGGTTCGGTGGGTGGTGTCCCCAAAATCGCGGAACTTGTACAGTTTTCTATTTGTGTCCATTGCTGGTGTGAAAATAATACGCAAATGCCACATATTGGAAGCGTTTCATGATCATATTTTTCCTCGCTACACACATGACATGTATGTCTCAAGTCTGTCGTCGAAGAGAAAATGTCACGTTCGTTCCTCTCGCATGTCGCTCGTCTAAGCCAAAAAGTTACGCACCTGATACGTTCGTGTCGTGATACGACACGTGTCACTTGCGGTTGTCGTTATTAGTCTATTGATAGGGGGTAAAATCAGCCCGGCACTGGCGTGATCACCTTTCTGCTTAGGGATATTTCGTCTCTTCTATTGTGTAACTAGAGGCATAAATACTTAAATTTTTCTTTAAGATAGATAACTTTTCTTCTTGACTGCAGAACAGGTTCCTACGACCCTTGCTCCAATCTTGCGTGACTATGAAAAAGCATATCAATTAACACTATATAGATTATTTATCATTTTGTACGTGATAAGTTTCTGGTTTGTTGATATCATGGCGTGGTGACTGCCCTAGCACTATGCAGGATCTGCTTGAGAACAACTCCAAAGCGATAACTGTCAACAAAAATTCATTGTTGCCAATCGAATCAATGAAAAAATTTGACCAAAAAGAATTTGCAAATCAGTAATCTCTTTTTCTTCTGGTTTAGACCGCACGCGATGCATCGGGATGCGACGAAAGAAATATTCTTATTCAAAAGTCACCAAGCTCCGTGACCGGGTTACAAGTTTACAACACGGCTGGAATTTCATTTTAACACGGTTTTACGCCAAAATAGTTTTTTGTCATAAAGTTACAGCGTTCAAGTTTACATAAATCGCAAACCTTCTGAAAAGTAATTTGCGAACAACACGACGGAAAAATCCGTCATACGAGTATGTATTATATGAAATATTTTTTATCTTATCAGCTTTTATTTCATTATCTGTCACTTCATTTTGACTTAATTCTAACCCTAAATTCATTATTTTATTTTAAAAACTTACTACTTCCTCAATGATGTAATGAAAAATAACAGCAGCCTTTCCAGACAAGCTTTAATCACCACGCGCCATTAAAGTTTCCGCGCGCTCTAATTTTATTCTAGAGACATTTTAATAGAGAATGCCTGGGAACAAGAGATTTTAATTTACAAATATTGTCCTACCTACAATATTATATTCATAAAAACGGCGAGGCCGAAATTAAAATCAAGAGTGAAGTGATATTATAGTTTTAAATTAAAATTTCAAACAATAACGCACCTAACGAGCGAGACGCGCGAAAAGAATCTGAAATGGATCCAGGATTTAAAATATACGAAAAAGAGCAACTACGTTAAAAATAAAGCAAGAAGTTCGCATAGTAACCTCTCTTTTCGTGTGGGACACCGAGTCGTCTAACGCCCCAGTGAACCCTAGTGTCAGAACTTTTCAACCGCTTTCTACAAATAGCAGGCTTCTGATACGGTTGTGTAACGACCGCCGTCTAAGTGATCATAGACAACAACCGGGACCTACGGCCTAACGTGCCTCTCGAAACTCGAAACCATCTTACTTACAATCGGGTGGTTCAGCCCGCAATGTCCTAACCAAACTGAGAATTCACAAAGTGATAAATATTAACTTTGTGAGTGACCCACTGAGAATCGAACCCGGAATCTCTGCGTCAAAGGCAGTCGAATTACCACTGCGCCACATCGGTCGTCAAACAAACATATCATAATCACATAGCCACATAGTAAAAAAGCGGGTAGCTCTAGTTAATATTATTTTGGTCCACGTATGCCAAAACGTTTATAATGTGAATTGTTGGTGTAATATTGGAGGATTTTGTCAGTGCCACCAAATAAAGCAGTTGTTTAGTGGCAGTTACTCTGTATGTTGTTCACTCATCATGAGCGTGTGCACATTAGTGAAGACAATGTCTTGTCGCTATTATCTTGTACTGCCATGCTTAGGCGGATCGCACACTTAACGCACAACGGAGCGCTAAAATAATGCATCCTAAGTAACCATATTGTTCGGGGGGAATGTCGCAACTTAATTTTGAAGTAGGTATGAATGAAACTTTGTATACCTCCACGTTTAGGCCGTTCTCACACTAATAACACTGTGTAATGCATGTGTCTGTCAGATCCATACTAGAAATGTCAATCTCCATACTAAAACCGCTCAACCGCTGTCGACGGATGCATTACGGCTGCGTTATCTAGACGGATGCGTCAACAGCGGCTGAGCGATTTTAGTAAGGACATTGACGTTTCTAGTATGGATCTGACAGACCGCTGCGTTACGGATGCGTTATTTTAGCGGAGCTTTATGCGTTAAGTGTGCGGTCCACCTTACACAAATGCTTTATTTCCCACCAACTACATTATGTCGTCGAAGTATTAAGTCAGTTTCTCTATTTTCGTGAATGTGATGTGAGACAACGAGTAGACTATACTAGAACTAAACCGAACCATACAGCAAGTAGCTGTAGTTAGTATTCTTCGACCATAGTTCCGCCTTTCTTGAGCTTTTGTGACGGGACCTGGGTGGTACCTTTGCTTGGATCGTCTAGTGATTAAGTCTTAATGAATATTGCTAACCACTTGTGTTTGTGTTTCGTTAGCTGAGAATGGTATGGAACGTACTCTAGATCACTGCGAGTCCAGAACCTGGCCGGTTACGATTATATTATCGACTAGTTATTGTTATTATTAAATTGATTATTGTTATTGTTAGTTGTTAACTAGTCGTTCCAATGACAGCAGGCTGAGCTAAATTTGTTCGTAAGGCCAATCTTGGTTTGCTATCCCCTCGTTGGACCCGCAGGCCTTTATAGTAGTATGTGAATCGTGGTTTTCATTTTGTTTGGAACTCAGTCCAGAAGGATATGTGGCGCTATCAATGAACAAAGGACCTTGTTACCAGTTTTCCTTGATATAAGTACAAAATTTATATTAAATATGATAGACAATTATACCAAAACCACGGTATTATCAATAACTACATATTAACAACAATGGTCCTTCGACGCTGATAACTTCACAATCCTGTATTCTTGTTGGCGTAATCGCTCTTTTCGGCGCTGAAGCGCTTGTATATAATTCGCTAGATGACTGGGTCGAGAAAAGGAATACAATCGTTGTATGTTTAACTATTGTTCAAAAAAATACCACGGACTCCTTTTATAGTTCCTTGAAATATTTTAAATTTGGATAAAATGACAGAAAAATAGTATAAAGTAAGTGTTTTAGCTCATTTGACCTGCAGTCATATAGCCTATTATGTACTTCATGATCTTGTCATGAGGGAATCTCAGTCCCTTATATATATATATAGGAAGGCCTTCCTGTTATCGAACTATTTAGCACCGATCGGTTCCTTAAACAATCTAGACAGCACTACTGCTTTGGAATTAAAATATAACGCCACTGGTTCGCTAGTATACTACGTTAACAGTCGATGGATCGCTCTTTATGCAAGTTCAAATGTGATCTAGATTGTAAAATCTACATTATTATTAAAGATTATACTGAACTGTCAATATTATTAAATTAGAGTGAGTTTAAATTATCTGAGTTATTATTTAAGGAGAGGGTAAAGTGATGAATAATAGACAGATTTCGAGAGCTAAATTGAAAATGGATAAATCAAATTTATTTAAAGTGAGTTTAGTCTAATGATGATGATCTAGGGATTCAAGAATTTGTCCCCCTAGAACCCTTGTTGGTTGCTAGGCCAAACCTATGAGTGGGAAAAACCAACAAAGAAAGAAAAACCACTCGCCAGAACTTAAATAACAGAGTCCAAGAACATATATACAATATGAATTTACATAATGTCTAAAACCGTCAGGATTCGTATCTTCTTTTGTGTACGAACCCGATAATCTAGGTCTAAGAGGTAATTTTAATAAAATGGTGTATGGTGTTTAATAAAAAGGGGATTTGCGACACACACAAATATAAAGATAATAAAACAAGCCTCGCACTATTAACTGTGTTACTTCCAGAGTAATGTTATTGCAGAGCTCAAGTAATACTGAGTTTGATTAAAGTTTCAATTAAGTTAAGAATAAGGTAACACAGGGATACAATAGGGTGAGACTTTCCAAACCGTAGAGTATAGGTCACAGAATCTAGCCACTCCAGACACAAGTGCACTTGTCTGAGCGGATTCTAAACTCTTGGCATCTGCCTGAATAAAATAGCCCTAATCGAAGTCCGGGCTCACGTCTCGTCTCCCCTGGTCACTGGATGACTGCCTGGAGTTCTCGTCCGCCTTGGCGCGAATCGACTAGCGTCCATTTCAATATTGTATTTCTGGAAGGATTTAAGACTGTGATTATCTTGCACAAAACTGACACATAAATAGTTACTGTTAAAGTGCATAATTCTATTATACTCCTTCTCGGTGTCTGCGTTCTTTGGTCCTGTTTGAAGTAAAAGTCAACATGTGGCATCATTTGGCAGATTTGAGCGTGGGATAAGTGTTTAAAAACAATATTTTATGATACTTTATTGTAGGCTCTTGTTTTGAAATGACAGCGCACCCCATTGACGTAACAAAACTAATGGCTATGAATTTGTTGAAAGACCAATTCTTAAGAAATATGCAATTTATTGCGTTCAGCTGTGGAGAACACTAAAGTGCCATTGACTGTTCCCAGAGCGCATTCGGCTGTTATTGTTTTACTTATATTGGGAGAAGCCGCCGAAAAGACAAAAAAAAGTACTGTGGCCGGCTTGTATTATCACATTCCTCTCCTTTGGAATACTGAAAAGGTCTAGTCCTTTTGAGTCTTCCAACATCTCAAACTATACATTATACTCGTATAATGCTTATTAACCTCTGTTTCTGCTTGCACTGCTTGCAATCATCCAATGTAGTGTACCGGTAACAAAGAGCTCTATTTTGCAATGCGCTCTAAAACCCATTATAAAATTATCGAAAGAAACACCGTAATGAACCATCATTGTGCTTCGAAACACAACGCCTTTGTAATCTGAATTGAGTTGTAAAACCTTCGTAAGTTTGGCGCTTCAGCTAACCTACTATTATTGCAGTATAAACAAATCACATATTACTGTTGCATTTATTCTATACTAAATGACCTAATCAGAAAAGTTTTTTTTTTCCATATTACCCTTTTATCGATCTCTTAAAAAAAAAAACATTAAGTGGTTCTTATAAAATATTAAATTCTAATTAATTATTATTGTACATAAGTATATTTCATTAACACATTAGTTGTATTATGTAAGCGGCCGTACCCACTGATCAGACCTTAATTTCCACATATAATAATGTTGATGTCTCAATACACAAACTGTGCATTATTTTACATGACCTCATAGTTCACCTGTCACTATATAGTTCTACATGAATTTCTAAAACCGTGCTCAATATTAGTCAGACGTGGCTTTAGCAACTTTTTTTTTTTTTTTTTTTTTTACGGCTGTTAATACTCTGCCTACCCTGCAAATGTAAAGGCGTGCTACATATCACGAACCTTTAGTCCATTGTGTCAACTTAATCAATACTTTTATGAAACATAAAAACCAACTTGCTCGCCTCTCCTAGACCGAACATACATACATATTTTACCGTTAGATACGTTATGAAAATTACAAACAAACGACAATAATCAGCCCAAAACCAAGAAATCTTCTAGCTTATTCTTCTTTATCGTATAACATAACTAACTATTATATAGGTACCAATGTTGGTTCCGCTGCTGTTTTTCTGTATTTTCTTAAATATAAAGTAATCAAATTAGTAGAATTTGGAACTGCTGTCTTAATTATTACTATATCAATTTATAAAATTACATATAACAAATTAGCATATTGCAGTTCAGAAACAAACTTGTCAATTTACTTTTATCGTAATATCTTTCATTTTCTTATGCTTTGCAAGTACTTACTTATAACTAACTTTTATATATCTACCAACAAAACTTTATAATGTTCGCAAATTAATATCATTATTACCGAAAATCAGAAATATTATTAATGTAGTTTTCAGGACAGTTTTCTACGGTAACTCTATCTTACGGATAGTCTTTGATAGACCCTTTTTTGAATTGGTAACTATCTTATTAGTCTCTTATTGGACACTTGGTTTTACTCTGGTTCACTTATTTGTGCTAGTACGAACCATCTCTTAGCACTTCATAAACTCTATGTTAGATCTAAGCTCTTTCTTCCTAGTTTTATATTGACTCCTTACTTTCATTATCATAAGTAAGTAGGAATAAACCTTTTACTATTTAAATCCAAAATACACAACATACATGTTTTATAGTTATCATCAACACTGCTATGGGCATTTTACCTCAAATTTATTGTTAAGTGTCTATTTCCTGACTCTGGCTTTTGCTCATTGCAACTTAATACATAAATTTATGTAAATAAAGTAGCTTATAATTAATCTCCTCTAGTTTACGACAGTGCACAATTAAATCATCATATTATACCTATAAAATTTTCTGACTAGACTTATTCATACAAATATACCTTTAATATGTCGTCTAGGAACGTAGCTTTTTACGACTTTATTCTAATTATGATGTCATCGTTTCAAAATTTATTGTTCTAATAGGTAATTAACACATACATACACAATCATCGATTTAGACTTCACTTATGCTACTTTATTACCTTATAATATATTCTATGCTTTGCTTACTGTTGTCTGGTCATTCTATCTTCTCCTTATTTGCGCTTTAATCTAATACAAAACGCGTGGTGATTTTCAACGCGTTATTCAAACCAACCAGGAATGATCCACATCCACCACTATCTAAAGTTTACAAAGTCTCATGACCAATGCCTCTTTTTTTTTCTCAAAATGGTTTGCCTTTTACGATGTGTCCTATTTCAAGACACAATTTTACAAACGTCATTGTAATTGGTTTGCATTGTCTTGTCGCTGTATTTAGAATTTTATCTAAGTCAGTCATATTTACGTATCGAATGTACAAAATAACATCGGAACAAAAAATCGTATTGATCTAGGCTACACATCAACGATAATTTGTTTTGGACACAAAACTGTTTATCCAACCCCCTTAAAGAATAGATTTCATTGATAATTTATTATGATATTGTAATTGATCGATCTAGTTCTTGTTCTCAATTTTGGTTAAGCCACTTTCAGATTATGTTTTCGCTAAGATTATGAAAATCTATTTGGGACGCAACTAAAGGGAAATTCGGCTGACAACTACTGTATCAAAACATACTTCTTACTTACTTTAAACTATCTACTGCCTGTCTTTTACAATTTCTGTTAAATTAAAATCGTGTTTCCTATAACATTGTATCTTTCTAATTAGTCAACAGTCAGCCCACTGTTTTGTAACATTGCAAATTCCAATCAGACTTAAATCACTATGTACTTCGTCTTATTTTCTCCGCCCGCTTAGCAACCAACATGCTGCGATTATTTTAAGTTCAGTTTATTCTCCTTAAAAGACAATCGCCTTCTTTTGTGTGGGACAGTGAGTCATCCAATGACCTAAGCGACAATTATTAAATGTAATCTTATACCTCTATTTATAGCTTTAATTCACTGCAGAGCTCTTATACAACACGTATTATAACTTTTTACTAAGGTATAAATAATATTTAAATTTACTCGCTTACTTAACGAATGACATTACGTTTATTGTAAGTTCCATCTCTAAGTTTACTAGTACTTGCAGGTAAAAATTTGCGATTTTTTCCATCAAGGCAACTTTATAAAATCATGCTTTGAGTCCCATAGTCTCGTTGCATATCTGAAAGTAGTACTAAAATTAATTTTCGGCTCATTTTTATGGCCATTTCGAAAGATGGAATAGAAAATTCCGGACACTACTTCACATTTTCGGGATAGTTTCTGAGCTGATTTAGCCTGCATTTTCGACATGGGTCCACTGCCAGGACTGATACCAATACAACTTGTATGTTAAACCTCTTCGTTACGTTACCGTATAGGTAATCTAAAGTAGATTTATCTGCTATGATAACTCTTGGCGTAATTAACTAAGGAATAATCAAGTGCCTATTATGTCAAAATCTTATGTAACATAGGTTAAACAAAATAAAACATGTTGTTATCTTTTGTTCACGTGTGATTAATTGACTAAGGGATAATTCAATATTAAGACTTTTCACACTAAACTAAGTTTTATAGAATTCCTATTTCTAAATCTATTGCGTATCGAATAACGCGAAACTTAGTGTAAAAGTATTTCGTAACCTTTTTCTCAAGACTTCGCCTTCAGGGAGACTTCTACTATTGTTTGTACAATCTTTGTCCACAAGTGCTGTATCTTAATTTGGACTTCAATTTTGCCATCTAGCATACTAGATTATTAAGGGTATCTACTACCGAACTTTTATGCTATTTCCTATAAAATAATCTACGTCGAACTATAATACTGCTTTGCCACGTAATTCTTTATGATTTAAAACTCAGATTAATGTAGAGAGACCTACGTTAAATTCACTTGCATACCAAAATGATAATCAAATGAGAATCTTTCGATAAAAGACCATGATAAGATAGTCTCTGCTACTTAGAAACAACTTCGACCTCGCACTGCCATTTCAACAACAAAATAAATTAAATAATCAATGTTTTTGCTCAAATCTGCTGAAAAACACACATGCACATAATATAATACAGTAATATCACAAAAGGTAATGTACATAGTACATCAACTTTTATAACAAAATGTCAGCAAAATCCCTTTTCATTAATTAAATTATTGTGATAGAATTGTTTATAAAATCTAATTTCAACAAATTAAGTACTTCTGCCTTCTGAATTCCTAGATAGGAAACTTTATATTAGTAAAATCGTTCAATCGTTCAATATTGCCATGTATCAAATAAAATAAAATCACGCGTTTCTTGTGCATTTCATTCAAAGGAAGATATAGGTTTACCTCTCCTATATTTTCATATTTTTCATACTTTTGACAAATTAAAACTCTTTCCTCTGCTTGGCGTTGGCTTCTAAAGTTTAACCTCTCCTTTAAATGTACATTTTACATACTTTTATTTTTCCACGACTGTATTAATAAAACTTGTCCCTCTCCTTAATAATTATTTAGGAGTAACCTCTCCTTAATATCTAAACTTTACTCATTTGTTATATTGTCATTAATTATGTGTAAGTCTTTCTTTCTTCAGATATTACAGGTCAGTATAAACTGAAGTATTTCGTATAAACTAAATGAAATCCAAGTCTTCAAACATTCTGTTTGTATCAGGAGGTATTATTGAATTTGAATTATTACTTCCTGCTACTTTTATTCATATTAATTAATAATAATAGCAAAAATATTGCACAATATAGTGTCTTTTTTTTCTCATTCCATACCCAAATGAAAAATAAGAATCAAAGAAATTCGACTCGCGCGCAATCAAATCCCTTCAACTACTTACTCTCATTTGTATAATTTGAAGTTATATAGTTTACGTTGTGTTTATGTAGTAACTCTATAATATTCTTTAAATCTAGTCGCCTACTTTTGTAGCACGAACTCTAGATCCTGGTCACGGCACCATCTGTGACGGGACCTGGGTGGTACCTTTGCTTGGATCGTCTAGTGATTAAGTCTTAATGAATATTGCTAACCACTTGTGTTTGTGTTTCGTTAGCTGAGAATGGTATGGAACGTACTCTAGATCACTGCGAGTCCAGAACCTGGCCGGTTACGATTATATTATCGACTAGTTATTGTTATTATTAAATTGATTATTGTTATTGTTAGTTGTTAACTAGTCGTTCCAATGACAGCAGGCTGAGCTAAATTTGTTCGTAAGGCCAATCTTGGTTTGCTATCCCCTCGTTGGACCCGCAGGCCTTTATAGTAGTATGTGAATCGTGGTTTTCATTTTGTTTGGAACTCAGTCCAGAAGGATATGTGGCGCTATCAATGAACAAAGGACCTTGTTACCAGTTCTCCTTGATATAAGTACAAAATTTATATTAAATATGATAGACAATTATACCAAAACCACGGTATTATCAATAACTACATATTAACAACAATGGTCCTTCGACGCTGATAACTTCACAATCCTGTATTCTTGTTGGCGTAATCGCTCTTTTCGGCGCTGAAGCGCTTGTATATAATTCGCTAGATGACTGGGTCGAGAAAAGGAATACAATCGTTGTATGTTTAACTATTGTTCAAAAAAATACCACGGACTCCTTTTATAGTTCCTTGAAATATTTTAAATTTGGATAAAATGACAGAAAAATAGTATAAAGTAAGTGTTTTAGCTCATTTGACCTGCAGTCATATAGCCTATTATGTACTTCATGATCTTGTCATGAGGGAATCTCAGTCCCTTATATATATATAGGAAGGCCTTCCTGTTATCGAACTATTTAGCACCGATCGGTTCCTTAAACAATCTAGACAGCACTACTGCTTTGGAATTAAAATATAACGCCACTGGTTCGCTAGTATACTACGTTAACAGTCGATGGATCGCTCTTTATGCAAGTTCAAATGTGATCTAGATTGTAAAATCTACATTATTATTAAAGATTATACTGAACTGTCAATATTATTAAATTAGAGTGAGTTTAAATTATCTGAGTTATTATTTAAGGAGAGGGTAAAGTGATGAATAATAGACAGATTTCGAGAGCTAAATTGAAAATGGATAAATCAAATTTATTTAAAGTGAGTTTAGTCTAATGATGATGATCTAGGGATTCAAGAATTTGTCCCCCTAGAACCCTTGTTGGTTGCTAGGCCAAACCTATGAGTGGGAAAAACCAACAAAGAAAGAAAAACCACTCGCCAGAACTTAAATAACAGAGTCCAAGAACATATATACAATATGAATTTACATAATGTCTAAAACCGTCAGGATTCGTATCTTCTTTTGTGTACGAACCCGATAATCTAGGTCTAAGAGGTAATTTTAATAAAATGGTGTATGGTGTTTAATAAAAAGGGGATTTGCGACACACACAAATATAAAGATAATAAAACAAGCCTCGCACTATTAACTGTGTTACTTCCAGAGTAATGTTATTGCAGAGCTCAAGTAATACTGAGTTTGATTAAAGTTTCAATTAAGTTAAGAATAAGGTAACACAGGGATACAATAGGGTGAGACTTTCCAAACCGTAGAGTATAGGTCACAGAATCTAGCCACTCCAGACACAAGTGCACTTGTCTGAGCGGATTCTAAACTCTTGGCATCTGCCTGAATAAAATAGCCCTAATCGAAGTCCGGGCTCACGTCTCGTCTCCCCTGGTCACTGGATGACTGCCTGGAGTTCTCGTCCGCCTTGGCGCGAATCGACTAGCGTCCATTTCAATATTGTATTTCTGGAAGGATTTAAGACTGTGATTATCTTGCACAAAACTGACACATAAATAGTTACTGTTAAAGTGCATAATTCTATTATACTCCTTCTCGGTGTCTGCGTTCTTTGGTCCTGTTTGAAGTAAAAGTCAACATGTGGCATCATTTGGCAGATTTGAGCGTGGGATAAGTGTTTAAAAACAATATTTTATGATACTTTATTGTAGGCTCTTGTTTTGAAATGACAGCGCACCCCATTGACGTAACAAAACTAATGGCTATGAATTTGTTGAAAGACCAATTCTTAAGAAATATGCAATTTATTGCGTTCAGCTGTGGAGAACACTAAAGTGCCATTGACTGTTCCCAGAGCGCATTCGGCTGTTATTGTTTTACTTATATTGGGAGAAGCCGCCGAAAAGACAAAAAAAAGTACTGTGGCCGGCTTGTATTATCACACTTTGCACTTGCATAGCTTTCGAGATATCATAGTTTTTCTCATTGGTACTAAAAATATCATCTAAGGCGAATCGCACACTTGACGCACGCCGGAGTGCTACAGTCTGTCAGATCCGTACTAGAAATGTCAATCCCCATACTGAAACCGCACTCGACGTACGACGCTGCGATAGCGCTGCGTCGACAGCGGTTGAGCGGTTGTTTTAGTATGGGGAGTGACGTTTCTAGTATGGATCTGATAGTCCGCTGCGATATTTTAGCGCTCCGTCGTGCGTCAAGTGTGCGATCCACCTGAATTTATTATTTGAAAGACGAACACTCTATGTTATAAATCTAAGTATTTAACAAGAATGCATATTCCAAGGCATTTAGTTACGAATAGAAAAGGCTTCGATTCTTATCTAGCGCAAAGTGTAATGAACTCAGGTATCTAGGTCACCTCGCCTACTGTAAATAAAATTAGGTGATCAATTCAAGCCTACAGAATAAACTCTTTACTTTATTACCTACTTGCTGCTCAACTGGTTTTGTATGTGAGGCAAAGTGAATAAATATTTACTAAAAGGTTTGTTTTTAAAAAAGAGCGTGAACGGCCGTAAAAATACGGTTGGTATCGCCACGTTTGGCAAGTAATGATGGCCCTTTCAGATGATTCATGTATCACTGTAGTGTAGTATCACCGATAACAGTGCAACAATTTAATGCAAAAGTATTAGTGCTCAAATTAGCACAAGTCAAAAATAAAATCATACAAAACATTATTAACGAAAAACAGTAAGACTGCATTCCAATGGTTAGGTAGGTAGGTAGGTAATGGTAGGTATTGATCTTCTTCTTAAAATAGAGTCAAAATCTTGTGGGTTGAGTTACTTGTAATCTTCCTACCTCTCTGCTAATGTCTTAAGGCCTGTATTCACTTTGATCAGTGCGAGTGCAGGTTATTAGTGCAAGTGTTTAGTAGGCTGCGAAAGAAGAAGAATAGAAGCGAGTTCTATTTTTTGCGAATGAACTGCGAGTAGCCCCCGTACCTAGATTTTACTAATCACTCGCAATAACACTAATCAAAGTGGATACAGGCCTTTAGGTTAGGTATCTTCTTCTTTATTTAGCCATGCTCTTGTCGGCGGAGCAACCTGTATGTATCTATTTTGAGTAAATTCAAAATAATGACGAAGAGAAAGATGATTTTACTTGTCCAAAAAACAGTCAAGGTGACCAGTAAATAGTAACTATACAGCTAGCTCGTAAGCCCAAAGCCTTTGTAGTATATCCAATGAAGGTACAAGCAAAGTAACATCATGATCCGACTCCAAATATACATTTTGGAGTCTCAAGTGTCCTAAGCGACAAGGAGTACTTAGCAAATGTTAAATATTTGTCTGAACAAAATCCAGCATTACGTAGTTATGATACGGCGATCAGAGAACATCACGACCAGAACAATTTTCCAGTTAATATTCATGAAATTCAAATTGGGTACAAACCGAGCGATTGTACGGGGTTTTTAGGGATTTGCAAAACTTTGCCTTAATTTCGAGGATTTTGATTAGAATCGAGAATCCTGAGATAGAGTTTAATAATTTTGGCTGTGGTAATTGGATATTATCGCCTTGGGGGGCGATGCGATCGCCACGCAAGTATAGGACCTAATCGAAAAAGTTTCAAATGTGATGTGCTGATAAAAATATCAAGGTGGATCTAGTAAACCATTTTGAAATTAAAATTATTTAAAAAGTGATCGCCTAGTTTGACAAAATGAATTAAAACTCAAAGATGATTTAAATTGGTTTAAAAATAAATAAATAAGAAGGCAGGAAACCCGGAATTTTAATAATATCTCTTGAAATCTTGTTTACTTACCTAAACGTACGCTTGGTCGGTAAAAGAGCATTATAATTAGATTAAAATTCTACAAATAATATTTTAGTACACAAATACTTTGTAAGTATACCAATCTATATACAGAAATAATAGAGCTCCCGAAAGTAGTTCAATGAACTCACAAATTGTTGATCTTATCACTAGAGAACCATAGGTAGCAGGAGTAGGGTGGAAGCATGCTGGAAGGTAGGTGTACTCATAACTCCTACATATCTTTCCCTTTACTCAGAAGCTATTTTAAAGACATAATTTAACAGGAAAACCTTTGCAGTTTTTTGATGTCAATTTTTTTTCCTTGAGCATATTTCAACATTTAATCTGTATGTACCTACCTACCGACTGCAAAAAATGCAAAATACTTCTCTAGTGTATTATCTTCACTTCTAACGATTCCTTAAAAAAAAATCAGAGGGAAAAGTGCTTAAATTCGGTAAATACACTCGTAGTTTTCACTTGTTTATATGCCTGAAACTGTATTCAAATATTCAAGTTCTCCTTCAAAAACCTTCATGACGTTTTTTTTTCAAATCTCTGGAATCACTCTGAGATACTCAAAACTATGTCTTTCCTACCGGACCACTTCTTACAACATGCATGGAATTTTATAAAGTCTTGAAGCTTAAACTTTACATTCAGAATATTATGTTCCTACAATTTTACTAAGCTCATATGCAACTAACCACATATTTCTACACACAGACACTGGCTTCCAGGGGTGTAATGTATGACTCCCATTATGAGCCTAATCTTCAAGCCTTGCTCATATAAATTATCACAACGTACCGCGATATTTACCAAGAAAATTCGAGGAAAATCTACCGCAGCGTAAACAACGGGGAGTCTTTTAATAACAAAGTGGTAACGGCCCATCTGTTTTGTTGTTTAGTTTTTGGAGGTTGTGTTTAATGTTAGGTATACCAAGAATGTGGTAAACTAGATGTGGTAAAAGGCACGGAGGTAATTTCATAACGCAAAAAAAAAAAAATACAACTGTCAACAGTTTATATTTTATGTGATTCTTCATAAGCATAACTTACACAAGTTCTTCACAAAATGATCAGTAAACTTAAGGTTTTCACCTCAATGATTTTAAAACTGACAAAAACAGCAATGTCTTCTAGAACTTTATCTCTTACGTCGTAGTATTCGTCACGTGCCGCGGTCATATCCGCAGGGAGAAACGGGAGACATTCTTAAATTTTCATAGCGAACATTCACCATTCCCGACATGTCACAGAGAAAAGTGAAAATAAGAAATTGCAAATAGAATTCTTGGCGCTGTCGCCGCCCGCGTCCCGAAGATTGGCTGTAGCGATGTTACTTTATATGGAACACTATTCGTATGTAGTAACGATATTCTAGGGTGTTGACTTTTGCAGGATTGGATGTCAATAATACGTCGTTCAAGAACTTAGCATTCTGCTTTCAAAGAGAAGAAATAATAATAAGATACCTATTTTGAAATTAAGCATAAGCACAAGAGTGGGTAAGAAGTTGTAAATAGAGCTCGGGTAATAAAATCTAAATCAGTCTGCCGAGGAATGACTTCTTTATAAAACATGGCACAATATTTCAAAGAACCACTTGAATAGAGAAGTCGAGAGTTAAGTCAAGAAGCGAGTCCTTTTCCGTAAATTCACAAAATTAAAAATGCTTAGAGGACAAAATGGAACCAAGAAAGATTAAAATGGTATTTTGTGGTTGAATTTCCACTCCCTGGAAACTCTTTTGTATAAATTCTTTGGTGGAATAAAAAGAAATAAACTGTTGTTTACTCAGATTTTTAGAATATACGTAAATGCTGTTATAGAATCACACTGTTGATAAAGCAAAATCAATTTAAAATAATGTTCAGTAGATCCAGTTTCAGTAGACATATTACGTATAAAGTCGAGACGAAAGACAAATTTATTAATTTCTTCTATCGTGTGGAACAGCGACTCCAGTGACGAGGTAAACCCTAATGATAGAGTTTTTCAACTGCCCACTACCTACCTACTGGTAATCTTATAATATGTCTGTATACCGACTGTCGTTTAGTTTATCACTATGGAAAGCTACCGGGACCGACGACTAAACAAACATGCCCTATGGAGTACCAAACTTTTTTTTGATAAATGAACATATAAACACTGCGAACTAATTATCAACCTTAATGCGCGGAAGGTTGTCGCACTACTACTGCGCTACATCAGCCCTCAAGACGCTATATATAGATAGGTAGATGCTTTATCATATCAATCAAACTTTCCACGTTCTGTGATTCAATTATTGTGTTCCCGAAAATAGCATTGTTTCATCCTTTCTTGACCCTCGCAATCATCGATCCAATCAAATCGGGGATGGCATTTCTAACTTCATTGGTCTCTAACCCTTATTGCCGACCAACAGATATTACGAAGCGGGACAAAATTGGACTAAAAGTCGTAAACCTACGAACCTTAAAAGGGCTTTTAAGGGGAAAAGTGTTCGTGATAGGGAATAATTTGGTAGGTAGCATTGACCGCGATTACTGGCCGTTTCACTTTTGTCTTCCTGAAAACCGTAATAAGTGGAAGAAATCTTTTCTCGCTCGACTGACTACCGGTAATGGGACCTTTTCTGTGATATTTATGGTAATAATACAAAGTTATAAGTACTTTTGTTCGGATCCTGCATCCGTGGGTAGATATTTTTGGATTTATAAGTTTGTCCTCAAACTTTTTATGGTTTTTGATAAGTAATAAAACTATTTTTTCTGAAATACAAAACATTAAAAAAGCAAGAAAACGATGGTTTGATTGATTGGTTAACGATGCAAATACAAATACCTCTCCCGAAAGTCAGAAGAAAATAGTTTTCGAGTATAAATTGCTAAATCATGTGTTAGTCAAAATCGGCAAAGCTACGAATAGAATCTTTATTCTTGTTGCCTGAGTTCCTTTTGTAAAGAAATCTTTGTAATGTTTTCCTAAAAATACAGGCTAATGCTTATTTTTGTTCTATGTCATGAAAAATGGCAAGAATAAAAACTTTTCAAAACATTTTAATTTGCTTGAAGAATGTTTCAGAAGGTATATTTTGTGTTCAAGTTAATTAAAAGAAAGTAAAATATTGCTAGCGGCAATCTTAAATTGTATTAATTTAGAGATTCAATTACATTCCCTGTTTATTTTAATTTAATCAAAGATAAAGGAAAAAGTGATCTTCGCTTGAAAATATTTTTATGTGTGGTCTGAATATTTTGTGTGGAATTTAATTAAAAAAAACATTTAATCAGATATTTAAATCCATTGCGTTCGTCATATAATATTTGTTATTTGTATCGTCGAATATCTTTGCAACATTCTAAATTGTTCCCATAAGTTTAACAACTAAGCAGGTTAGTAAAGAAAAGACTGACAGCTCAATACCGACATCGACATTTTGTGAGAATAAATTGAAGTATAAATTATTTCACGTTTCAATATTTTGAATGGCGTAAAAACAGTAACTTTTAGTTAAAAAAATAATTTTTTAAACGATAACTGGAATCAGCTTCTGTAATTTGTTAATTTAAAAAATCAAATACCGAATTCTGTGACGACAATTCGGTTTCATTGTACCGACTCACCATTTGACATCCTGTCCTTCATTACTTTCGCACAGATACCTTAAAGTGACCATATTTTTCCTCATACACACACACACACATACACACACACACACACACACACACACACACACACAAATCACGCCTTTATCCCTTGCGGGGTAGTCAGAGCGTTAACGATCGTAAAATTACGGTCGTTATCGCCACGTCTGACAAGTATTGAGGGCCCCGTCAGATACGTGGTAATACACATGAAACCCTCGAGTCCCTTAGTTGCCTCTTACAACAGCCGCGTGAAGAATTGAGGTGATGCTATTGTAAGCCGGCATCACACGGCAATTTTTCCTCACTTCCTCGGTATATTACAAGGTCTCTTGTATGAGACAGCCATTACTTAAACATATTACCGCATTACAAAGCAAAAGACAAACTAATAAAGGACAAAATAAAATGAAATAACCATTGACTTCCTGATAAAGGCAATAGCGGCAATTTCATCCTGCAGGAAAATAAAAAAAGATAAATTTTGCCTTTGCATTTTATTTATATTCGTGTGGCGGCGTTTTCCTTTTGTTCTCAGTGATTTATGAAGTACTCTAGCCTTACAAAACATTAAGCATCGGGACGCTGGTATCAACACCTACTACTATACTGGGAAATGCCCAGTATAGTAGTAGGTGTTGCTGGTATGCAAGCAAATATAGAAATAAAGGGACGTAAACTTGTGTGGAGTAGGAAGAGGTCAATATATTCAGTTCAGTTTTATCTTTTTGTAACAAGTTAGTAATTAAAAATTGTTAACTCAATGTTTTACTACCTAACTAAATAATGTAAGCTCGACATTCAACGCTTAAAAAAAATATATTAACGTATATATTAACATGTATCTATCTTAGTTTAAAAAAGCAATTTCAATATACAGGGTGTAAGAGACGGTGTAATGAAAATTTTGCAGGCGTAATCAGACCATGAAACTGAACAACGTTGTGTATGAAGGCTATGTTGGGAAACGTGAAAAATTGTTCGACTTTCCATACATAATTCCCGATCAACTAAGTTAAACCGTCTCTTACACTATTTAATTAGAATCCATTCAGACTTTTTTCACTAGCAACGTTCCATCAAATTCGAGCGGGCAGGGGTGGACGAGACAGTTGGTCAGGTAGCTCCTGCTTCTAATCGGGAGGTAGTTCAAAATGTTAATAGGTTTATGTATTTAGCCTAATCCAGCAATAATTTTGATTAGCTATCTTCTTTATTTTTGTTGAAGACACCAAGTCGTCTTACAACCCGCCTGATGAACCCTGCACGCTCATGATGCGTATTGCTATATAGATTTTCTCTACTGTGTCAAAATTATTCAGTTGTGTTGATAAAACCCATATGCTTTGACACGTCGTGTAAATTCTACTCGCGCGCCAGGATAAGCTCTTTACGGGATGCATTATAAGCCTACTGTTGTTCTGACATCAATGTAGGTTTAAATAACAAAACCTATGTATACGTATTTCACACTAAAACCTTAGTAAGCTCTCGTGTACATTAATCTAATAATGGCAAATTACTTACTGTACGGGCAACGTCGTCGTTAGTTTCATTAACCTATCTACTAACTATTATGTAAAACTGCAGAAACTGTTTGAATTCTCATATTATTTTAAAACAATATTTTTGACTTGTTTGCAAAATTTATGAAAAAAATATTGCCGGAAATAGATCTAGTTCGGCTATTGACAATAAAAAAGAGCTATTTTGCACTTACCCAATGAGTTTAGTTGATTTTAGGTAATAGTAGTATATTTTAGGTAATAAAGTAATTTCTTTGACTAACACAAAAAAAGAACAAATTTTATACGTCATCCTACAGCCAACGTTATTTTACTATCTTAGCACGAGCATTGATAAGCTTTTGTATGGCGTCTTAAAAGGCTTTAGTGGGATAGTTGCATCTACTAAGTAAGATCCCACAGTAATCTGTGCATCGGACCGACGGCGCCTTCGGGATTTATTTCAGTCCCACTGTGCAGAATTATTAGACTAGAAGAAATACAGACACCTAGTGAATGGACAACGGCTCAATAAAAAAAATATATTAAATTGGGTCGTTCGCCTACTTACTCATTGCTCCTCGTGACAAGAGAGAGATGAGCAATATAAAAGTACATGTAGCAGAACCACTTCAAATTGAGACAGTTTCTACACAAGCTTTAGTCGTTTGATTTTGCAGCAAAAAATTAGAATGTCATTATAAAAAAGCAGAAAATGCACTTAGTTAGCAAGTATAACTCAATATGACATTCATTGATTATCAAATACAGCAATTTATTCATTGTACACAGAGATTTTATAGGAAACATGAACAGAAAAAACCTGTTAAAACTCAACACAACTATATTTCTTGGTGTTGGTGGATTGTTGGAGGTGTTGTTGAATTTACCTAATTACCTGTAAATAGTAATTCCAAAAAATTGGACATTGTTTCTTGTCAACCCTAGCCAAGCGTAGTCAATACGGCAAGTAATACATTATATAAATACAAATAACCATAGTTTTTCGTAGTTTAGGGCTCCACTGTGCAGAAACTAAGCTGTATCTGATGTAAGGACACAAGAAGAATTCGTAATGCAATTTGTAGAATCGCCTTTGCGGAATTTATATTCCAATTTCGAAATGCTCTGAGAAGCGGTTGCCGAGATTAAAATGTACCTAGCCTTTGATGGCCTTTCACGAGCTTAATGTGATTTTACTTAATCCTTTTATAACAACAGAAGATGATGGTTTACTTCTGTATTGAAAGACATAAATAGTGTATAAATTTGGTTTACCTCCTCTAATACGCGATACTTTTTTCGTTATTATTTCGTCCGATATTACCTACTGACGAAAAAACGTTTGAAAGAAACATCATGTAGACTTTCACCGGCTGTAATTTATTGCCTGCCTGTCAAATACCACAATTTTGTGCGTGCAACATGCATAAACAAATGTCTTTCATCTGTATATATAGTAAGCCAAGTATACTATTAGTAGACAGCTTGGGCGAAAAGTTTCACGTCATATTGAAACAATTCTATTTTCTACGATTTACACTATGTCCTTAATGGCCTAACTCACAAACAATGTTATTTTAATTGAAATATGAATTCAAACTTTTTGAAATAGAAACGATACCATAAATAAATAAGTTACTTTTAGACTAATATTTTTGTCAGACAGAGCTGGAATTAATGAGCCAATCAGACAGAAGTTACTAATAAAAACAGGCAAATAATTAAAGAAAAATATTTTTAAATGCATTGCCTCGTTCGAATATCGATGGAACGGAAATGAATAAGCAAACGTATAAATGGATCGAATTAAAATAAATCGCATTGAATAAAACGATCTGACAAAGTGCTTTATGCAAAATAAAAATGTCGACAAATAAACTGATATCAGATAGCTGTTACGAGTTTTTGAATAGATCAGCTTTCCTATGTTATTTTGAGTAAAAATTATCATATTTGTATACATATTATGTAAATAAATATAAAAATAAAAAAGCTTTATCTCATTTTATTTATAGTTAAGTTATATCGTATCACCTCTATCTACCTACAAAATCACGAAACCTGCGGTTGATTCTAACTCTAAAAGCCATACCATGATGAAAATGGAGTCCCTATTGGAAAAAGTAATCCTTTAATACATTTTTCTGCGTGGATTTCAAAACTTTTTTTCTTTCCTTTTTAATATACTCAGTACACCTATGTGCTCTTTTTGATCCATTAATGCATTTTGATTTTGAAAATCGGTGCCTATATAAATGTTGTTATAGAGTTTTTCCAAACACTATTGTATTTAAGTTGCCATTTCATATGAGTGACATAAATCTAGTAACTAAGCAAGCCATACATACACATACACAAATCACGCCTTTAACCCTTCCGGGGTAGGCACAGCGTTAACAATCGTAAAATTACGGTCGTTATCGCCACGTTTGACAAGTATCGAGGGTCTTTTTCGATGATACATGTATCACTGTAGTGACAGATGGTCAGCCTGTCGCCTAAAACTGTAATACGCATGAAACCCTCTAGTCCTTTAGTTGCCTTTTACAACACCCACGGGAAGAAATGGGGTGATGCTATTCTAAGCCGGTATCACACGGCAAAATATGAAGCCATACATAAGAATGATTCACAGATCATTTTTTGCTTCAAAATACATAAATGGGAATAGCTAATCTTATATATGACATTGATAGTAATTTATTTACAGCTCAAAAATTACTGTATTTGAAACGAAAACATAAAAAAATTACACCTTCCTAGGTAGATGCTTACTCACTTGGTAGTTATGTAGATACGTAGTAGCGTTTATGACTTTTTCTTTTGCTAGAAGAAATTAATCAACAAGGTTTCTATTGAGTACAATTTATACTTTGTAGCGATTACTGATTTCATAGATGGATGTCTAGTGAGAACTCGTAAATCTTAAAAGCATAAGACCAATATTGGAGTAAAAAAGAGAGCTATAAAAAAAAATATTAAACTTATCAATAAGATTAAAATATAATTACAATCACCTAAATATGTTTAGTTCTAACTTTATGCTAGTCTTTTACTGAAAACATTCATCAACTTCGAACCCTGAAAGCATAACAAGACTTTGAACAAGAACATTGATTTATTGTTCCAATAGCAAACTGTAATTCCCTTGAGAAGAAAAAACAAAAACAACCAGTTTCATACATGAACATCGGAAACCCCTTGGCTCCCATCTTGTGACGTCATTGATGACCTATGATGGCTGAAACTTCAGTCTATAATACGTTCAGTAGTGGTTCCAAATCTATCTCTTAATTCGAAAATAGCTCTTTTGAGATTGAAATAAGGATCAAAAGAAGTTAAGAGCATTAAGTTTGATGTGCGCCAAGTTTGGTCATGCGTCAAAAGGTTGTCGGTCGTTTGTTTTGCTTGCAATACGTCTTCCGTCATCGTTATTCATTCTGTCACATTGTGTAAAAGAAATTAGTCTCTACAAGGGCTATAAGATTTATGGAGCTGTAGATATTTTGAGTGAACAAAAATATGACAAGTCGAGAAAAATAAATTAAAATTTTAATAAAATAAGTAAAACGTATCTAAATTGTTAATAATTTAACTTACCTATTGTCAATTATACCTCGTAAAGCTACTTAAATTTTTGGGTAGTTTAAAGGTGGTAAATGCAACTCTTTGGTTAATAAATTCGTATTCTCTTAATTAATCCAAATATTACTCCATAAACTTTCGAATTTTAAAAATGAAAACTTGAAAATTCAAATTCATTATATGTTAAAATTAAGTATGTACCTGATTATATTGTTGTCATATAAAATGAAAAGAATTACAAAAACATCGTCGCATCTTCTCGATTTCAAATGAGAAAAGTAGGTAGGTAAGCCAAATTGAATTCGACTCAAAATTCAATTTACACCCACTGGCTTTGAATGCTGATTTTTATTTGGTGGCAAGTCAATTTATTATTTGGCAAAGAGATTTATGCCTTGATTTACAATTTTGTTTACTGTGTTTGTGATTTTATTAATACCTGAACTCTGTTTTTTTTTAATTTTCTTTAACCTTATGTACTTACGTCAGATATGTTTTCATACCTAAAGGTATTAAAAGAAAAATAATATGGCGTTATTTAAAAAAAATCAACAAAACTAAAAATAAAAGCAACAGTGTGTACATTAATGCAATGAAACATTCAGTTTCTTCTTTTAATCAAGACTCCTTTATCACCACTTTTATGTAACTTTCCATACATTGTGTTTAATTAGGAAACAAAGGGGCGACTGTAACGAGACACAAAGCGTGGCTTACACATATCTGGCGGAATCAGACAATAGGATAAAAGATATCCTTAATCCGACGCTTCTGTCTTTTAATTAAGAAGAGCTTGTAATACTTCCATTAAAGCACGAGCGTGGATTTATTTGATTCTGCAAGAGTTAATAATGATAAATCCTTGTAGTTAATTGGTTGGTACTGAAGTGTTTCATATAGATGAAAATGCTTCATGTAAATCAAGAACGTAAGCCTTTTATTGTGTACTAGCGGCCTGCCCCAGCGGCTGCGCCCGCTGCAACTCATTTTCCCGTGGGAATAAGGATTTTTCCCGGCAAGTGTTATACATAAAAATCTTCCTCTTGAATCACTTTATCTATTAAAAAACCTGCATTGTGTAGTTTTAAAGATTTAAGCAAACGTAAATATAGACAGACAGACGCCAAAAGCGATTTTGCTCTATACTACATATGTAGTGATAGTTAGTAGGTTTATCAAGACTTAAAATAAAATATTACTAAATCGAACATATTTCACATTGGCAGTACCTACATATAGCACAAATTTTAAGGAAGTTATTCGTTTCGGAAGTTAGATATTTAAATGGAGTTTATTAGTATATCCCAATCATAACCGGTAAAGACTTGAGCATTTTTATCATAATTCAATAGCTCCAAAATAGGCTATTCGCCAAAATTACACAAAGTCTAGTGGAAAAATGGTTTATCTCTCTATCTCGCACTGCCTAGTGACTGTACATACACCTCTTTGTACGCCGCGAGACAAGTGCCTGTTTCGCCCGACATCAAAGAGCTCTGCAGCCTCGATGCATATCTGCTGAAAAGCGCCTGACATTTTTTGAGAGCAATGTTTTCCAAGGCCTATTGTGCTATAGATTTTGGAAACGGTCCTTTATATTTGCTATTTTTATGTTGGTAAAACTTTTTGTAAAGATAAATAAAGTAGCCATTGGAAAATATTAAGTTATAGGACATGCATAGGACTTACCCGTTGTTGGAACAAAATCAATTACTGAAATAAAATTCCAGCTAAAATGTCCAAAAATTAGATACCTACCTGCCTACGATTCTAGTTTCAAGTTGAACGAGATGGTGCGGTCATGCCATAAGAAAATCTAGGTAATAACTGGATACCTATCCATCCTTAACCAGCAAAGCGTAGACTAAGCAAAGAAAAGCAATCGGTCATAAAATCCAAAAATTTGCGATCAACAAAACTTCGAAACTGAGAGGTCCTCTTGACATTTTTATTAAATTGGCAACCAGCGTCGCTGGCTCGTATTCCCAGATCAATATGAAAGTTAATTGGAATGGATGGGACTTGAATTTGTAATTGAAAGATTACAGGTTCCCGATTGGAGTGTCGCGACAATATTGCCGAGATCCGAATCTGAGATGAATGTTTGCAGAGGTTTATTATAAAGCGATAGCTAAGTAAGTTGATCGTTAGAGGATTCATAAGCAGGGTTATTTTGTATTTTCCTTCCCTAAAATTTTAAATATAAATATCTGTAACTACTCTGACACTAGGGTTCATCGGGTCGTTGGACGTCTCGGTGTCGGGATCCCTTTCGTTAGCATAATGTTTTTTCCACTAATATGTTTTAGCATAACATGTTTCGCATATATTTTTTTCCCCTTTTATATCTTTGTCATAAACATTTTTTCGCATAATATTTATCTTGACATAATACAGTTTATTTATGTCTAACAATTTTTTATAGACATTAGGTTAGGTTAGGTTAGGTTAGTATTTATATAGACATTAAGTTAGGTTAGGTAAGGTTAGTATTTTTAAAGACATTAGGTTAGGTTAGGTTAGGTTAGGTTAATAAATTATGCTTAACGTGTTATGCCTACTATTTTTATGCATAAGTATCTTTAGTTCAATGTACATTGTGCCAACCTATATTATGCCTAATATTTTTATGCAAATTGATAGAGCCCTCGGTGTCCCACACGAAAAGAGAGAACTCAATAGTCAAAAATTAAGTTCGGATAAGTTTTTGTCTGAAGCGTCGCTAAACATTACCTATTAATTTATTGTTCGTCATGATTGCCAAAGGGCACGATTGTGGTATGTTAGCTCGTCGTTAGTTAGGTCAGATTTGGTTAAGGTACACAAAAATAACGTATTTGTGTGTGCACTTTAACGCATATAGGTATGGCTGGCTGGAGTTCAAGAGATAAAACATCTTTACCTACGGCGGATCGCATACTTAACGCTCGACGGAGCGAAAAAATATCGCAGCGCTATTTCAGCTTTATCCCTAGTTAAAAATGAAAAGTTTTAACTACGTTGATTTTTATATGCTTAAATAAACACTTTTGTATCAAATTATGTCTGTGTAATAGACAAATCTATATTATTTTAGTGTAGTATATTACGTCCATACAATTGTATCAAGCTAAATTATTTTGATTTAATCTTACCCTGCAGTCTTGAAATACGATTCTCTTGTAAGAGAATATCTAGTCTTGATTAAGTGCAAATGTAATTTGTTTAGACTACATCTAGAAACAATCTGCTCTAATTGATTTTTTTAAAGTTTTTATAAGTAGTAGAAGCTTTAGAGCTAAAAATATTTTAGTAGGTACCTAGCTTTTGGCTTACCGGGCACTCCAAACATGGTCTATTCAATAACAAGAATCGTGTACCTATTAAAAAATGACATCAGAAGCAAAACTGATAATCAGATCTTTGGGACATTCAAAGTTGATGATGATGATCTCTCCGACCGATTTCGGCCATAGCTTTAGGTCGTGCGAGCAGAAAACCTTAGAACACAACTTCCCAACATTCAAAGTTATTCCTGACGTAATTAATTTTTTTTATATGTTCGTATGTCGTCGTCTTTGTCACTGTAGGTATAGTTTTCCAAATTATTATTTTTATAAAACAAAATCTTAATCAACATTATGGATGACGGAAACAAGTTTTAAATTAAGTTAACAAAATTAATTTGATGTTTAATCTTTGTGAGTGCAACGTGACAGGTCCTGTGACGAAGTTAATAATAATGTGATTGTTTCATATTGCTTGTGAGTTGGATACTCTGAGAATGGTGATACGCTTACAATCTCATAAATTTTTTAACAAACTAAGTTAACTTAAAAAAATATATGGCCTAGTCTAAACATCAATAATAATAACTGAGGCTAACAAAGAGTAGTTTATTTCTTTCTTGGGGTCTTTTTTTATTACCTACCTAAATTTAGTGGTCCAGAAGTCGATGGTTCTAATATTTAAATAAACAAAATTGTTGGTTATACAAAAGAGACCCGATTTTTATAATTTAGTTATCTACCGATACAGTAAAATCCGTTTATTATAGCACCAATCGGTTATTATGACGGAATTACTCAAAGAAGTTTGGTTTTCATACAAAATTCTTGAAAAAAAGTTCGGATACTTCGTCTATAGTGACAAGTCGGTTATTATGACCCATTCTTATAAACTTTTGCCGGTTATAATGACTGACACGACTCTTAACTCTTCTGGTAATGTTCGGTGAATCCCGGCGACGTTCGGCACGTGGCTCTTTTATGATTTGAATATCAGGAGATAAACTAGGTTATTATCATTTGTTGTCGCGTTTTGTTTTTAACAATATCCTACGAATAAAATGACATCTAGGCGCTGAAAATATTGTTCCATTGAGGTACAATAATATGCAGATTACAAAATGGAGAATCAACATCAACACTTTTTTTCATTTTATTATGACAGAACTGGCACAGTTTCCTTAGCATGGTTTTTCAAATGTAAGCGTAGACATGAAAGGCAATTAAAAAGTATTTCATCAGAGCGCAATTCTCCGCTAAAGAATCTCACACCCGGCGCGTCAAAAACTCTTCTTTGTGCTAATTTCAAAGGAAGATCCCTATCACGCAACATTTTAATTAGCGACGTTCGTCAAAGCCACACTTACGAAAAGATTTCAAAGTCTGGTGCTGGGGTTGCAAACCTTTATTTGCCGAACTCGAATATTCTTAGATCGCGTTTGATTGGAAAAGAAATAGTGATAAACGTGCCAACCAACGCGAATCACGAACTTGTTTTACTTGCACGTGTAACTATTTACTGCTGGCGACGTTAGTTTGGTATTTGTAGCTATTGTAAACATTGTAAAAACGACTATCAGTTTTTAATCACTTGTATGAGAAGACAATTCATAATTTAATTTTCTAGGCTATGGGTTCAATACGGATTCATAAATTCTAGGCCCCAATTAGATACAAATGGGTTCAATTTATAATATGAAATGAAAATAAGTATATTTTATTGAGGTAGCGATATACCCAACATAACCTACGGCTCTATCCCTTGGCAGGCATAGTACTTGAACGTAAAGGTACCTGTAGTTATTTCTAATAAATAGGAGTTATTTGACAATGAGTAATTAATATTTCACCAGGGTTTACATCCCCTGATCTAGTTCTAGAATCCAGCCTACTCTAAGGTGTAAAAGCGAATCAGAGCGTTTGAAGTCTTGGCAAAGGCGAGGAGTGCTTTTCACGTACCCCCAGACGCACTTGACGAGTGCCACTCAAAAACATCAAAGAAGCAGGCGACGACGGCTCATTGTGTGTGACGTATTTGCAGAACGATGCAAAATTTTTGGCTTAATTTTTAATTTTCCTTGTACACACTAACTAAATTTTGATAGTAAAGCCGCTGCGATATTTTTGCGGTCCGTAGTGCGCTAAGTGTGCGATCCACCTTGGAAGAAGATTGTCAGAAAATATATGAATTAGTTTTGCAGTAGGAAGCATCTTTTTTTCTAGGTAATTTTGGTTCTTACGTACAAGTAAAATCATAGCAAATTCATTCACCACGACGCCTAGTTCTATGTGTACAATTTACAAACTTGAGCTGCCGGGTATCGTACTATTTATCGTAAATACTCACGAAATATTAAAGTACACACTAGCAGGTGCTACCAAAAAGCTTCGGCATTTTTGTGATATGCGTAGCTCCTTCTGAGTGGCTCTTGAACATGAAACGGGAAAATCTGTGAGCATTGCATAACGCACAAGGGTAGAGTATTAAAGTAGTTTAAAAGGTTGTAAGGTGCTTAGGGTGGGACTCAGAAAAAATGTGTGAATAGGTATTAGATTCTTAGATTTAAAAATATAAATAATTAGATACTTAATTCTAGGATACCATAGTTTTATAAAATTTAGCTTGATACCTGTGACGTTTGTGACCTTGGAGCAAAAGCTATGACATAAGATCCATTCTCCTTTGTTTACTAGGAAAATGGACCCTATGTCATAGCATTTGTTCCAAGGTCACAAACGTCACAGGTCTCAAGCTGAATTTTATAAACTATAGGCGAGTAGGCCATATTTAACAGCTGTTAAACCCATACTAAAGGGCATGTCAACAAAGAAAAATAGACTTTATGTTATAGTATTAACATGATTTTGACAGCTGTTAAATATGACCTATTCCAACGACCATACTTTACAAGTAACTTTCGTTAATATCTTTCTCAATTGCTTTTTTCAAATTTTATAATCTCAGGTAAAAATACTAAAACATATTCAGGTAAACCAATAGAAAAATTAATATCCTGAAATAATTTTCTTTTCAAATTGAATTCTGAATTGATCTCAAAGAAAAATAAAATAAAAATGTTTGATTATAAACTGCCAATAGCATACAATGAACGCAGAAATTATTACGTAAACAAGCGAACCTTGTAGATTGAAACAGTTAAGGAAACAAATTTCAAAAACATTTTCCTTTACCCTGGTTGATTAAATCTTAATTTCTTGGCACTATTGTTAAGAAGATTGAAAACCTTAAATTCCAATTTGGCGATTTTAATTACACGTTATAGGGAAACAATAAAGTCAACGATTCGAAAATTCCGAAACGCAAAAAGCTATTGAGTTAGTTGCACGAGCATTCCCGCCTAGTTTATTAGATACGCACCCCTTCTTACCCTTTCACCGTAGGGTGTGACTATCGAATATTGTGTTGGGGGAGCACCATGTGATATTTACAGCAATATTTGGGCCGATTGCCCCTGTTTGTCCTTTTTATTCGGTCTGACGCGCAGAGCCGTGAATGAAAGTCAATCAATGACACTTACTACCTACGCTAGGAATAGATGCCATCGCCACCACATCAAGCTACTACCCATTTTAGAACCGGCTTAAATTGGTTTTCATACAAACAGTAAGGAAAACCAATATGAGTGGATCTCTTAAATGGGTATACTGATGTGCTGGCGATAGTCCATCGCAAATGAAAATACAGATGGAAGCAATCTCTCTTTGACAGCACAGATTGATGGAAATGAAAAACTGAGCACGTCAAAGGTTTTTCGGTATCACTTACTTTTCACCTGATACTCACATGAATAATTTAAAAGTTCTCTCGTCTAGTATCTAGCTTTCTATGGATTTCAAGTTATTTATATTTTTGGTCATAACGTATCTTTACTCGAATCTTCTTTTCTTTCATTTACTCGGAAACTTATTTACCTAAATAATATTTTTATCTCGTACAATAGCTTTTATACAGTTTCCGTATATAATCCAGTCACCCCTGTCAAATTCACATCCATCACACACTCCATAACTTGACTCCAGTCACAAAATTTAATTAATCCCTGATGTTTGGTATGATAATTGGAGATTGCCGTAGGTCCTCCATACCAAGGGCAAAGCAGGGTGGTAAATTGTCATATAGGCTTCATACCAAGGGTAGAGCGAGGTAAATTGCCATAGAGGCCCCATACCGGAGGCAAAGGGTGGCAATAGCAAAGTGCCGGGATTACTGAGGTGGCAAAAGGCTATTAGCTATCTGAATGGATTTGACACGCCGAGTGCTATAGAAATTGTTGGTATTTTGGAACTCGGTCGTCATGTGTGTGGTTTTTAAAAAAGAATAATGTTGGCAAGTAGGCTAAAAATATCAAAGAAAAATTGAGATCATACCCAACTAGACATAAGACATGTCTACTTTACTAGCATCCTTGTTGACTTTATAATAATACTAATAGTAAATTGTTTTCTCATATTTTATTTTATTCACACAGTTTTTTTTTTAATTTCATACTCAATGCTCTAGTAATGAGACTCAAAAAAACAGAAACACTTTTATCAATAAATAAACTTTCAATTTTACCCGTAACCTGCTCTGGTTGAACCATTATTATAGCCGGGATATAAACTTTTCAAATGGGGCTCAACCTTATCTGTTCTCATATTTCAAACGCGAACGAACAATAGGTAGGTACAATGATTTTTCTAGTACAGAAAAAATTTAATAGTCAAATGTTATGCTGATAAACTGTGGTGGGTTACTAATGTGATTTGGATGTCGGTGGTTTGTGGGTGCCTGGCTGTCGAGAGAAAATTCAATACGCACAGGCATTTTCATTGAAACTCTACTGATATAATAGATTTAAGCTGAAATACTAAATTGTAGGTTATCAAGCCAATTACTGATTTAAGGTATTCACAGTATGTCTTCCTTTTGACTGAATTAAAACTCAATAGTTAACTTGAAGAGCAGCTGCTAGTATTTACTTACACATAAATGTCTAGATTAGCGAAGGCATTATAATTTGGTAATGAATTATGTAACCTTATCTACAAACTTAGAAAATGGCACGTATAAAAATTTTAAGATTAGAACACAAGCAAACAGGCAGCTAGTAGGTAGAAGTACATTATTAAAAAGTCTTTCGGAGGAAATCTTGTAAGAAATACTACGGTATGGTTATTTTGTCCCGTTATATGCTCCCCTTTGCATGTTTTTCTGAAATAATATGAGAGCGGGACCCACAATACAGAAAATAACTTGCAATGTTCTTATTATTATAAATAATGTCGTGATTCCATAATTTATATATTACAAAATATATTTTCCCTGTAAGTTCCGTTACTATATTTTTTACAAACAAAGAGCAAAATGGAGTATTTGGTACCAATCTGTTACAAGGTAATGGTTAGCGGAGATTTTTCTTATGACTTGATCTACTTCATAGGTACAGATTGTATAGGTACACTTTGTTCAAACACCGATAAAACTTTCAATACAGAAAACCATATTATTAAATTAAATTTCTTAATTTTGAGTTTGGCATTAAATCGCGAGTGAAAGATATTTCACTAATCCACTCGTTTACCTAAAAACTAACTTGGCAGACAAGCACGTCTTGAAATAATTTAAAATATTTTAAAACAAAATTCCAAGAAAATTTGAACAAACGCCGAGTGAATTATAAATGTGATTATTTAAACAGAGTAAATACCGAAGTGCGGGCCAGGTTAATTATTCAATTAGACAACCTGCCTGACCCCGAAGTCCCGAATCGGTGATTTGCATAAAGGCCAATCAGAGTCGTGATCACAGAGGACAGAGTATGGGGTCTCTTATTTAGACAGGCTCCTATTTGAATAGAACTCAATTGCCGTAGAACTGGAATTACTCACTGCCTTTGTATTTATAAATCAGGTGCCTAAATTAGCATTATTACTAGCGCCATTATTATTGCGTTTACAAAGGGTGTACAATTACAGGCATTTGACCAGCCAGGCCAAAATAGGCGTCGAGGATATTGACCATTCTAAAATGCTGTAATGAACCTATTTTCTTTCTGTCGTGCAATATCACCAATAAGAGAAACATTCACTTTAATATTGTTAATTAAATACATATTTTTGGGTCAGAAACCTATAAAGTATTATTATTTCTGATCTCAAGAAGTAATATGAAAGACTGGGTATGTTATGAAATTAATTTTCAACCTTAATTAAACAAGTATTAGATTGATTATAATTTAGACACGCAAATATTATAAGACCTCCTGTTATTAGATATTTTCAAATAAATATGTCAAGAAGGACTAAGATAAAAAAAAGTGGAAGATGTCACGTTATTTTTGCTTCGAAAACCTGCAATGACGTGTGTATTTATATTTCTCAATATTATATGTCATATTTATTTGCAATTTAATCGCTTATTGCACGAAGGATGAATCATGAATGCATAATTCGATTCGTGTCAAATAACATAGCACGCTTTTAATGTGTATACGTCCCGAAAAAGGAAGATCAAACAGAAAAAACTCATTAAAATTCCATTATCGTTTGATTGCAATGTACTGATGGGATGTTAAGTGAATTTCCCTATCGGTATTACCTAGGAACCAGTGGCTGGTGACTGAGTTCACCTCGAGTGTGAATAGAAGGAACAAATGATTAAATAGGTACGTAAAATACGTAATGTGGTTGCCATCATAAAGTCGACAAAAATTGCGCAAAATTGTTTATTATTTTCAACCGTAAAAGTGCCAAGTCTAGAAATTGCTTATTCCCTGCCAAATTCAACAGAACAGTAGTAAATAAGCCGAGGAGTGGGTCGTTCAAAACATCGCTTATCTCTTTGCAACAGACGACGATCTCGCTGCTAAGCTGAAACAGTTCTGTTAAATATTTTTGACGTAGAAAAAATATTGCAGACAAAAATTTAGGACCTGCGACAACTGCGAAATATAAAAATATTTATCCAAAAGTTCCCATACAACATGTTCTAGTATATTTTTATTTCTTGGATTCTCAGCAATTACTTTTTTTAAATTGTTTATATAAGATGCTTCACTGGCTTCTCAAGGTATTGAATTTATGCCTGATCTGGATATTCTTAACACGATTTTAAAAATGGAATGAAAATGCCGCCAGACATAAGTATTTTGGTACTTGTCACGTGCGAGCGGACCCGGGGGATATCATCTCTAAATTTGGCCAGGGAACATGGGAACGCCATTCTATTTTCCCTTCAAAAAGGAAATTTTTGGGCCGCATTCGACAAGAGTTCCACAAACTTTCCTAATGCTGCGGTACATTTTAAATCCGTTTCTATTTAAAAACTTTTATTTTTGCTTTTCAAAATTGTAAACAATTTGGGTGGGTAAAGTATATTAATGAAAAAATCCATACTCAACCTGACCCACTTAGGGATGGTATACCTTTGACAATGAAAATTTGCATGAACTTTTAGTTTGATGTTTACGAGAGAGATAAACCCGGTGTGCAGTTGAAGTGGTTTATGAAAGGATTTGGTTTTTATAGCGCCATAACTTTATTCTATTGCAGGTTTTTGTGTGCTGTGGGGGACATTACTGTGTTAGCCTAAAGTCTTTTTCACATTTAACGCAAAACGCAGCGCTATAATAACGCATTCGTAACGCAGCAGTCTGTCGATGCGATTGTGTTATTTTGACACATCTGCGTTATTTTTTGCGTCTACGGTGGTTAATTTTTAGAATTAGGATTGACAATTCTAATATGGATCTGACAGATCGCTGCATTATTCCAGGGCTGTGTTGTGCATTAAGTGTGTAATAGTCCTTAATACCAATTAATGTTAGATATCTCTTGCAAATTTTTTAAACCAATGTAGATGAGTCTTGTATGTAAAAAGTTAAAAAACGCACAGGTGTTTCTATTGTTGATGGTTTTCAAAAGTATTGTATTTTATCATGTCTAATTTTATAATTAAGAGAGTTTTCATTTAAAAGGTAAGTAAGTCTATTTTTTACACATTTTTTTATCTTACGTTGTTATGATTTAAAACATCCTTCTTCCGACTAATGTTATAACGGCGGAAGTTTGGGTGTGTGTTTGTTAGTACTTGGTGGTAAAACGGCTGAATACCTAGAATCAAATAAAACTTTGTACGAAGACCAAATCTTATCTGGATTAAAAGGGGCTTAAACCCTTCAAAAAAAAAACATCCATCAGATTGCAAATCGATACCAGTTGCAACCGGAAATACGACACGCAGCAACAGGACGTTAAAGTATTTTTTTTTAAACTCAACATAATATGTTTATTATATACGAGTATTATATGAAACTATTTTTCTCTACCAGCCCAAACTTGTCGACTTATACAACACAATTGCTAAGAAGTAGCAATATAAGCCATCGTATTCAATACACAGCTTGACTTTTGAATAGAATGCGGCTCTTATATCAAAGAAAGAAAACCACTACTACTTCTATAAATTGAACTTAACCTGAGTTTTCTCGCCTCTTGAGTGCTCATTCTTAGAAGCAACCGTTGTATATAGTGAAATATATTGTCTAACTGTGAAATCCTGTAGACCAATAAAGAAACTTCCCTTGGCGTCATTTCGGAGAGAGTTGTCTACTTTGTTGATCAATAAATGTTATTATAGTTTACAGGACTTTTTAGTTGATAAGTTTTGACGCACTTGTGATAAATAATTGAATAATTGCATTATTAATTCTTTGACATATTTACCTATTTCGGACATTATTATCATTTTTGTTGTAATTAATTAATTTCATGTGACTCATTTATTTAAAAACTTTGCATGCCTAATCTAGGTAGAATAATGTGAAACCAAAAATGTAATTTTACCATCTAAATAATGTATGTAACTACCATTATTCAGCAAATAAATTATTTCATTTCATTTCATGAAAGTACTTTGCGTTTAATATTTGTAATGGTAATTTGAAAAATTAAAACCTTAAATTAGGAGATAATTTGCCAAATGCGAGTTGAACTGCATAGGTAGGGTCCCATGTATAATATTTGTATTAAAATCATTTATATTATATAAAAGAAAAAGGCGGTTGAAAAATTATGACACTAGGGTTCACTGGGTTGTTGGACGACTCGGTGTCCCACGCGAAAAGGGAGAGAGATTATATAGGAGCCCCGTTGAAGAATTAATTAAATCGAAAAACCTGGATTTGCTGTCTGTAAGAACATCTGTCAGCCTTTTGTTCGTCACCACGCTGTTTCTCATAAACCGTGGTAGAATTTTTTTTGTATAAGAGCTCCTATAGATACATTTCACCAAATTTATATTCAAGAAAAAGTTTCTATAGTTACGGACATGGTAACAGATAACAGAAATAACGATCCGCCAAAAAAAAATATTTTCCAAAGACAAGAGATGTTATGCGCGCACCGTCCTGCAAATGTATTTTTTTCTCCGGTCTTAAAATAAAAAAAAAGATGTTAAAAAGAGAAAAAATATAATCACTATTATTATTATTATTTCAAAATTAAATAGTGCGAATAATTCGAATACTGATGAGATACAAGCCAGGAAACAAACCAGTGAACTCACAGTTTTGAAACTTCGGCAACAAAATTCTAAGAAATACGCTATTAGAAAGGTTTCTTTGATTTTCACTTTTAGGAATAAGACAAAGACACTGCACAACCATGCTTTCCTGGCATACGATTCAGAAAACGTTTGTTCGTCAGTCCGTCAACAATGTCTTCACGAGCAATACTTTACCTGGTTCCATTTATAGTTTTTATTCACATTTCAAACTCATATAAAACGCCAGAAGTCTTACGAGAAAAATTCAAACAGTTGCAAAAGAATCCCGCATACGACACTACAGATTTGTGGGTTGGAAAAGCAATGCAATATATGTTCTCTAATAAAACGGTTATGAGTCTAATTGCAAGCGAGCTTTGGAACGTTGGATCTGGTGCCGTCGACAGGATCGTTGAAGTGAAAGGTAAGAGCTGTTGAGAAGTCTTAGAATTTACTTTAACTGCTGTTATCCTTGTGCCTCGCTAGAACTTTTTTTTTATTGAATATTAAAAAGTCTTTTGTACGTATGTTTTTTTTTGTAAAAATGTTTCTAATAATATCTGTAAATGAGCTTTTAAAGCTTTTTAACATATAATATAATGCCAACTCTAAAATTAGAAACGAATATAATTATATAAAGATGGTATGAATTCTGGGTAAACCGTTTATGATTTTATTTCTTTCAGGACCAGTACAAAAATGAAGTAACAACTGATCCAGCGAAACCTAATGTTGCAGAAGCAACGAATTTTCGAGAAAATTGCAACGCAAAGTGCCACTTTTTGATTTTTATCTAGAGTGTAGGAGAAATAAGACAGTAAAAAATTTTTTGGGAATAAACCAGGTGCTCGATTTATGAAATCGTGTCATAATTGCTGTTTCGTAAGCGGTATCTTGAAATTGTCATTTCTGACCTTAAATCATCCACAGAAATAGGAAACAAGTGGTCTAACCATTCGTATACATTTTCTAATATTCGCCAAAAAATAAGCATTAGATCAAACTTTTTGAACTTTGCTGGGGATGCTGGTGGTTCGATTCAGCGTATATAGAACAAAACAATTTTATATTTCATTTCAATTTTATAATTCAACCTTTGAAAATATTTACAAATACCTTTCGGCATTAAGCGATTAAGGTGACTAAAATGCAGTCTCTTAGCAATTTTGTACTCACCAATACTAAGTATATTGTTCACAAAACACAAAACAAAACAGGTTAAATAAACACATTTGCTTCGCTACCCGTACCCTTTACATTTGAAAGAACATCTTACTGCACCAGGCTGTCTATTGAATAATGCAAGAAATATGATGTCTGAAAATGGGATAGATACAGAAGTGGCGGTCTATTTGTGTTACTTTAGTCGAAGTATATAAAAAGAATTGGTTGGTTGAAAAAGTAAATAATTTCGTGTACTGTTTTATGATAATTATAAAACAGTAAATGCAGCTTCAGTCATTGACATGGAAAATCTCGCGTCTATATGAGATTTGCCATAGTTACGTTCCCTTGTAGTGTTTGAGTATAAATGGTAGTTTCTTAGTATGTTTTATTGGTAGGTTTCAATTTTAAAGTAGACAATACAGTTATAGAGTATTTTTATCGCATGTATGAAATAATATTTACTATTCAAAATTATTGACTGTTTTGCAGAGTTAAGATATTCATTGTATGTTAATTTATCTCAGTAAAGTTATAATTCAAGAGTTTATACTGACCAACAATTACATTTTCAACTAATAGTATCCCTCTTACACTTGCGATAGCTATAATAATGTTGACGGCCACTTTTTGATTAACTGAATAAAATGATTCATAGATCATCATCGATTACTGTGAGCATAAATATTAACGCTTTGCCGTGATTTGTCCATAAAGTGTTACTGCGTATGATAACCAACTAAGGAGGTTTATGTACGGCCGTTTCAAACGCTGGACAAGCGAAATTTCTTAAAAATTTTGATCAATGAATTTCTTGCAATACAATAATATAAGTTATTTTTATGGCTATTATGGTTATTTCAAATTACAAGTCATAATTATGACATATATTGGATTGTGGTCACAAAAGTGAATTCAACAATACGAATTACTAAAAATGTAGGCTATTTCATTGCATAGACAGTAAAAAGTTGGATTGCTTTCTTATTTGATGCTTTCATTAGTTAGTCAGACCGCCTTTATTTGTAGGTACGCTTACGTAATTCCATAGAAACCCATACGTTCTATTTTTAACACTCAAAGAATTGGAGGAGAAATCGGCCGTCTGGAAACACCCTCAGTTTCACGCAACTCAATATTTAGGAAACATCACTTCTTGTGAGGAGAAGTATAGTACTTGCTTACATCAACACACACACAGAACAATTGAAACTTATCAGATGATACCTTGTTGTTGTTGACATCAAGTGTTCTCTATTCAGCAAGTGCATTCCGAGATTCAGACACTAATTGAATGTGAGTAAGTTCGCACATTAGCAAAAAAATGAGTTTTAAAAACATCCATGTCATAGTCATTATTCTATTAATACTATTTGAAGGAAGCTTCGCCAGAAGACCAAATATTATTGAAGAAAATATGAAGGAAAGGAGAAACTACAGACCTAGCATATGGTTAGCTAATAGTGCCACGGATGTGTCGTACGGCAACAAAAGTATGGTGGATATCATATCTAGAGATATGAGTGAAAGAATAAATAGAATTGTTGATCAACAGCGAGGTAAGTTTCTTTACTAGATTTGCTAGTATTTTTTTGTAACTACAACTAACATTATTGACTTTTTATTTAATTTTTGCTACTAAAACTTAGTGCATCAAATTTTTAAAATAAAAGTTTGCTTAGGTACCCAACTTAAGAATAAGAAGGTTAGGTTACTTCTTTTTCCTGTGAAAAAGTGGAGTTGTATTACTGAAAACGGAGTTGTGTTATTAGGTGGCAGGTATTTTTTTAAATTTGTTTCGTTTATATTAACCTTGTAATAAAAAAAAATATATCAATATCTAGTAGCACCAAGTATTCGAAATTTTCTATAGAGTAGGAAACATTTATAATTTTATAACAATCACAAAGCCAAGGCTACGGTTGCAATCTCTTTTATAATTTACTAAAGTTGCATAACAATACCTTCTGTAAAAGCTGACCCCGCAAGGGTTAGCAAACTTTGTGGTTAACCAAACTGGTAAAGTTCTTAAGCCATTCAAAGACTTCCAAGATGATATCCCGTGGGATGAGACGTGGCTTTCTGCCTTTGCTACGCTTTGTTGGATGTTAAATTGTATGAATAAGTAATTTGGGTATGACATAACCTTAATAGTTTTTCACGTAATATGTTTATACAGTCACACTTCTTCTATATTAATAATTAATTTATCCTATTTCTACCAAAGGTTAGAACTTTCGTTTTTCTGGGATCTGTTGTACGTCAGGAATTGCGTTGATCATAAAACTAAGATGAGGTTGGCGAATTTTAAGCTCAGACAAAATTTTATTGGCTCTTCATTCAGTATATAGTATTGTTCAGTTATGTTGGTTAATTGTTTTTTTACCTAAGATACAGGAATTGTTAATTGTGTTTGATATTCATAGTTTAAGAAACAGAATCCTGATACTTACTTTATTTTCTTATTTATCATCGTACCAATTAGTTATTAACTCTTTTCAATAAAGAATTATCTTATACAATGGGACTTACTCTGAAACTAGAACATACACTAAATTATAAAGCGTATGTAGGTAATAATAAAAAAATATTTTTTTTTTCAGTGAGACGTTCGCCAGTGTCTAAAGAGACCGACTTTCCATTCATACCTCAAATAGACGAAAGGATTCACTTGGAACAGTTTGAAAATAAACTGAACACCTTCTTTGACTCGGTCAATTTATCACAACGATACATTCGCAAAAAGGGACAACCAGTTTATGATGAAAAGAAGAAGTAAATGTTGAAAAAGGTTCTATTTTGGATTTGTATTTTTTAAATCATTTTTGTAACTATACGGATTTCATACAAAAGTTATTCTAAAATTGAGAAAAATTACAATAACTCTTGATTTGGTAACTTTTTAACTTTTAGGCTACTCTAGAATTAACAGCAAACATAGTAGATAACTCTTGATGAATAAAAATTGGGGGTGCTATAAATAATTCCTTTGGTTTTGACCACAAGTTACTTGCTTAACCTAGTCATCTATATGTTAAATCATTGTACCACTACCTCGGGAAACACAAAATTTTCGCCGACTAATAAATAATTTTCTCTTGAGTTATAGTAGCCTTTGATGTTTTAAAAGGTTCTTCATTTAAGTGTACGCACTTCAACCACGTGATTAGAAGGCAGTTAGGGTGAGACTAGGGGAGAGCAATTGAGAGCTATGAATTTTGTATGGCAGAAATTGTATTGGGGTTCAACTTACGTATATGAATTTTGATTGGGTTTTAGATGGTTTCGATAGCTCTTCTTTGATCTCTTAGATTTTGTTCTCCTCCAAGTATTATTTATACTCTTCCAATGCATTTACCAACACAGGAACGTCAGGACCCAACAGCGTAATTTCTTCAATCGATATCACATTCTTTGTTGCTGTGTTCATTAAAATTAATTAACCGCAGAAAGAAGCTTCTGTTTTTGAACAAAATTATTAAAGTGAATAAAATTGACAAGCATACGTATATAATAGTAAGATTATTTACACAACCCCAAAATATAATTGAAACTCGTTAAACAGATTTTGTTCACAATTATATGTAAAGTCAAAATCATGATGTCAAAAGAGTCATAATGTAAACTTATAATGTCAAAAGAGGTTTCAAAGTATACGTCTAAAAGCTAGCGCAGCTAGTTCATCCATTTTTTTTTTCAACATTATGGACGAGGCCTTAGCCGAACTTAACAGTAGAGCGGACCGTCAATGGGATATTTCGTCCAAAGCGAGGGTTGGTTGTAATGAGCGCTCTTGAAAAAACAAAGCAAAGCGGTACCTGAACCGTTGCAACCAGTATTTCGGCTTATACGCATGCTGTTTTTGATATTTGAACCGAGAACCTATCCTGTGTGTTTGATAGTGATTCGCCGACAGGCTTTTGTTTCTTGTTTCATGCCTACTGCCTTATTTTGGCCTTACAAACAAAAAAACAAAATAGTTTAAATAAAATGAGACACAATATAATTAGCTAAGTACCTAATTGTATATGAGTAGCTTACTTATTTAAAGATAATATATACTGCAAATACTTTTAGGGATGAACCAGCTCATGAAACTGAACAACTTCTTTCAAAGAAATATAAAAAAAGAAGGTCCAATTTTTTTTTACTATTTAGACCTATCTTTCTAGGGATAAACTGTTCAGTTTGATGGGCTGATCCACTTCTTAAAATATTTGCATCTAATATTTTTTTCATCTTATGTTTATTTCTACTTACCTCAGTAAAAATAATGAAATAAAGTTGCCTTGAAAAACCAAGGCCTTCTATTTTTCAAACATAAAAGGATCCACAGCTTGGGAAATCAGTGTCATATAGCGGGTGCAATACCTTTCTTTTATTTTAGTGTTATTGTGGTATCATTCTAGCTGGGACGCACCACCTGCGGTTGATACCCGTAGTAGAAAACACACAGTTTCAAATCCTTTCCGGTTAGTAATTTATGAAAATAAGTAATAATATTATTATGAGTAGAGAATAATAAAGATTTAAGTCATAAAATAAAGTCGTGTGTGCAAGAAATAAGAACTTGTGATAATTAATGCATAAAAAATCTGTTTTGATGTCATCTAAAATCGTTCAAAAATGCCACGACTAATTACTCGTATTTACTCTTATGTAATAGTATGGTGATGGCTGGCGGATTGCACACTTAACGCACGACGAAGCGCTAAAATATTACAGCGGTCTGTCACACACATCCATACTAGAGAAAATCCCCCCTAACTAAAACCGCACTTGACGGACGACGCTGCGTCGCCAGCGGTTGAGTGGTTTTAGTATAGATCTGACAGACTGCTGCGATATTTTAGCGCTCCAAAGTGCGTTAAGTTTGCGATCCGCCTTACGAGGCAAAAGCAGACAAACACTAAAAGAATGATACTAGGGTTCTTTCAGCGATACGATCGCCTTTATTATCGAGCTTGAAAACTCAGGCTATGTAATATACTTGTAAAAAAAGCGGTTAAATAATTCTTACACCAGAGTTTATCAGAGGGCTTGTTGTCCCACATGAAATAAAAAAGAAGAACATTTGGACTTTGGAGCATTCTTATGGCTTCGTTGGTATCCAAAAGACCAATCGGACGTGAGATTTTGCAAAAATACAGTTTTTTCTTAGACATTTTTTGTGCGTGTCATATTGAAACATATTGAAATACACACAGAATGCGCATGTGTTTTAATCTCATATCTTTGTACGTATATCCGCCATTGATCTTTGTAAGTGTCGTTTTTTTTTTTTCAAATTCTTATTCGTGTGTTTTTGAAACAAAGCCGGCTCTCGGCTTGTATGTTTCGTTGCAGCTTTCTTCCACGCACTACAACATAAACCTGGGATTTTGCGGCCTCCCCTAATGTAATGTGTATGAGTATTTGTACCATTATTCTTTCTTCTGTATCAGCTATCCTTTGATGTAATCTTATTGAAACATTTGCATCGAAGATATTGTTACTAGATTTAGATTAAAGTTAAAAACAACTCTTCAGATTGCGAAACTTGTTTGCAAGTACCAAGTTCTTGTCATATGTTGAACCAATTTTCTGGGAAAACTTGTTTAGTGTCACGGCACGGTTTTTTACTTACAATGTCAGAATAGCAGTCAGTTGAGTGTAAGTAAGTAAGTACTCCTAAAGTTGGTTTCAGTTTTCCCGTAAACACATTATTATCAGCAACTTTAAGGCCACTTATTAGAAATCAGCCTATTATAGGTAGATATTCATAAAGCCATTATGAAGAATAACGTTGAGTAAGACCAATAACGTTGATTTTTTGAACGAAAAGCTCGAGTTGCTAGTAGTTGACATATCCGCGACATGACATTATGACGCGGAATCCAGTTGGCTTGATAGATAGTTACTTGTTATCATTACTTAGAAAAAAGCTCTCACATTACATAATATGTTTTTGCGCTGCTAGGCAAAACATAGATTAGGTACCTCTTTACCAAAAGCATGAGACCTAGGATCAGCATCCAAAACAAATAGGTAGCTCTCATGAACCTAAAATTACTGTACCTAGTAACTAGTACAGTAATTCTCTGCAGTTTAAGATATTCTTTTGATAAAAGCTTTATGCTGCTAATAGCTGTTAGTACAGAAAATATTTACTTTGTTATTTTAAACTTCCAAAAAACTGCTAAAACAAATCATTATCTAGTGAAAATATTGCTGCTGATATAATAGATAGATAAAATATTGATGCTGCAAAGTAAAATGTTTTTCGTTTATTTTTCCAAACTATCCCACAAATTTGCTCACTTTTGAATAAAACACGTTCAAGACCGCTTCATTGCAATGATAAGTTTAAGTCTTTATTCTCCACAGGGACTAAGATCGTCTCACAATTTTTTATAGCACTTCAGCGTCCACTTACAGCTAATTGGATAAAACCACGAAGTGCTGGAGGAGTTTCTGAAACAAGATTAGTGAAATTCCGCGGTCTCTAACTACTCTCTAGAGACCAACGTGATATAAGACGCAACACGACAATATCTTACTAAGGGCTTATAAAACACCGCTTCCAAAGCACTTCTCACGGGCCAGTTGAAGAAATTGAAGTTGTTTAAAATAAGTTGTGATCTATTCCGTCTATTTTGATGATAATTTAAAAAAATAGTTTTAATATGTGTTGGACGGTCTCCCACAAGGTGGACAGATGATCTGGTGAAGATTGCTAGATGCCAGTGGATGCAAGTTGCGCAGGATCGTTCACTTTGTAAATTTTTGTGGGAGGCCTATGTTCAGCAGTGGACGTCTTTCAGCTAAAATGATGATGATGAAGGTTTTACAAATAAAAATGACAACATACAAATATGACTGGTGAAGTGGTGACCAGGCAAGTATTTTAAAACTTCTGACAAAAAAAGAAACTGATATGTAATAATGATTGAATAATGTAAGTACTTACCAAAATTTAAAGGAAGCCAAAAAAATCAATGTTTAAAGCTAAATATCAACTAAAAATGGCACTTGTATAGCACAAACACAACATAACTGAGCATCGCCCATTGCAACTGCGAGTGGCAAGTCTCACGAACGGATAATCAAGAAATATTATACGAGTGGCAGCCTTTATGTCTTCCCAACTATTCCTGCTGGTAATATATTAGCACTAGCTCTAGTAGTGGTTTCACAGCAGAATAATGTACCAACGACTTCAGCGTGGAGAATGTATCGGTCGCTTAGGAACTTAGAGCAACACGAGCTATGTTGTCTGGGTTCCGTGTTTCTCTAAGCTAAGAAATTATAGAATTCTATATTAAAAGTTTTAAACTTAACCATTGCAAAATTTTAAAGTCTTTGGTTTATTTTGATAAACTCATCTGGTGCGTTCTTCTCAAGTCAGTCTGTATCTTTACACTTAACTTGCGTACTTAATTCCCCCACATTAAGGTATATTTGTACTTTTTCGAATAAATATTTGTATTTACTTACTGTCTATACATATATGTTTTTTAAATAAAGCACAAATAAAACAAGAAGAAACAAAACATTATTTGGAAACTGGTACGGGTCAGGAACGGACATATCTACAAATGGGATCGATGATTGATATAAATTACTCAAGGGAAAAGTTACTTAAATTGTGTTTACGTGGTTGCGGAACGGATAACATTGGAATAAACGAAGTATAGATAACACACACCATAAAAATTTCAATAGGGATCTAAGTGTTTATTTGTGGCCTTTAGATACCCCTATGGTTCCCTACTGATCTGTTTCGTGGTCTTGGGTCATGGACAAACCCAACCGACTGCATAAGTTCTTTTCAAATGATGACCACTTATTCGATTAAAATGTTACAATAATGTTTTTTTTTTCAACAAGAATATACTGTTGAACAGTTAACTTTGTAAGTTTTACTTTGCGGCATATCTCAATTCAATTGTATCTAAGTATAAATATTGAACTTGTTGACCCCATCTGAAGTTTGTTCGTTACTAAGTTACTGTTTTGCACCATCATGGCTGCTGATATGATCAGAAAAGCAAGTTTGTTAAAAATCATATGAACTAGGCCGATTTGCTAACCAAGCTGTACCTACTTATCAAGTCAGGTACTAGTAGGTAAGTTTTTCATGCTTTCGTTGTGGAACTAGTTGTCAAAACGGTATTTCAAAACACAACTACTTACTATTACGATTTCGAAGATGTTTAAAATACCCAGTTAATATAGCACGACTATAACTACCTACGGCATAAAATCCATCAGTCACAAGATCTAGTTCAGACCAGAAGGCGGATCGCACACTTGACGCACGACGGAGCGCTAAAATATTGCAGCGGTCTGTCAAGATCCATACTAGAAATGTCAATTGCCATACTGAAACCGCTCAACCGGTTTCGACGCAGCGCTATCGCTTTGTTGTCCGTCGAGTTTGGTATTAGAATGGGGAGTGACGTTTCTAACATGGATCTGACGGGCCGTCAAGTGTGCGAGCCGCCATACAATCCAATTCTCTTGTTGTTTACCCAACACGTAGTTTAGACGAGTAAACTTCATTTTCTGACCACAGCGAGGGAAAAGGACGTTGTTTTCAGGGTTTACAGCTTAAATTACAGGCGTATTGAGTGTCACACTCACTCTCTTTACTCTAAGGTTGTACTAGTCTCATCTTAAAAAAGGTTCCATCTAGGACTTCGGTTTCAAAGAGCGATGGACTTACAGAGAGTCACGAACAAAAACTATTCATTCAAATATCTGTGTGACAGAGATTTAAAAAATAACGCTACCACTGGACAAAAATTATCTCAAATTATGTTTCTTTCTATACGAAATACACATTTAAAACCCAAATCGTTGTCTAAAATATAAATTGCGCAAGGCCATATTAGCATGGCCAGTACCTTCAATTTCACGTTTTAAAAGCAGTATAAAAGCAGGATGACCACCCGAATTCCGTGAAAGGAAGAATTGCAAAACACAAAACAAGTTTGACAACATTACGTACCCATTTGCGGGTACCACCCGAGGGTCGTCCCTATGGAATGACGCCATCTCCTTGGTTCCCAAATTGAAACGGAAGGTGTCCAATAAATTCCGAATTCTTCCCCCCCGGCATGCTTTGGGACAAAGTTCCCTTGTCGTTTGTGAATGTTTTATCACGGTTTGTTTAGAGTTGGCACATGTGATTGGTATACCATAGATGTAACTTTTCCTTTGCAGAAGCTTTCAAGCAGAAGCTATTAAAATAGCAACATGAATTTGTTGAAGTCCTCTCAATGTACCGTTACGTAGGATTGAAAGCGAATTATTAGAACCCGCCCAGTTGTACCATAGATAGCACGTCATTTATAAGCCTACCTTTATTAAGTACCTACATACACCGCTTTATGTGTCTATAAATTAGTAAAACTATAGAAAGCGTATGAACAGCTTACAGATTAAGATTTGATTCAAATTAAATAAGTACACCATACATACTAAGTACGTACTCTTACAAAGCATGTTTGTGTACTAACTTCCTTTAAACCACACATTTTATAGGTATTTATAAAGTGTGTTTAACGTGTTTAAAAAAATATATAAAATACTTGTTATTAAAATATCTTTGTACAAAAACATTTTCATGCATTCATCAGAATTGTTCAACCCTGCCAGCAAATGCGTCGCTACAGTCATGTTCAGCTGCGGTTGCACCACTGTGTGGATCTTATTGCGCGTAACGTAAAAACGGTACAATTTCAGTCCATGGGCGCTGTAGCTGACTGTGACAACTCACTATATCACGGTTATGTTTTTGAACAACGATATTTTGTTACAAGTATTTTATATTACTTTATTTAAAACACATTAAACACACTTCGTCGTACTTATAGAATACGTGGTTTAAAGGAAGTTAGTAGGTACTTTTCCTAAATTCCTGTGATTTTTCCTGTTTTTCATATTAGTCAACACAAATTCTCCGAACGAAGACGATTTAATTCAACGGAGTTGGTAATTAAATTCTTAGCTGCCGAACAAATAGACCCACTCTATTTAATGCAGACCCCTAAAACTGAACTAATTGGGTAGTTTATAAGGTTCCATTAATTTCAAAATAATTGAACGGGGCTGATTTAACACCTCCATGGAAGGGTTGATCGGGTTTTGTCCGGTTTACGTAAACCTGACTTGTTGAAAGCAACTTTACGTAAACATAAAACCTTGCAAAATGCAAAATAAGAGTGTTTGTTTTGACCTGGAATGTTTGTCAGCTTCAAGCAAATGGTATATTTTGATTACTTCTCTTTTGGTATGGATCTGTCAAACGTTACTGGTATAAAGCTAAGTTTTTCGGAGTGTAGAGTTGTATGTGTGGTTTATATTATAATGCAAATATTGTGACAACTTCAAGTGATAATGATTAGTATTCTTATGTACCTACCTCTAAAATGAACAAACGAGATTTTGCATATAGTGATTGATCATTATGTTAGTTACCATGAGTATGAAACACTAAATAAAAAAAAATACATGTCTTTTTTGAAAGGATAGCTGTCAATAAGTAGTTCAGATTTCTATGATCATGTTTTTTAATTAATTATTTGGTTCAATAGGTACTTACGTCAAACTTATGTCACAACTTAAGAGTTTAAGTTTTTGTTCCACCCTGTCTCTCTATCTCGTTTTTTTCTGTCCGCCGATGCCCATTAATAGGCGCATCACAAAATATCGTGAAGGCATAATTTTTATGATCCTTTACTTCGAATGACCCGGTTTAAAATAGCCTTACCGTTTTAATACCTCATTCCGATTTATCAAGTCTTTACTCCTTTAAGTTTTACGTTCTCTTTATAGACCTTTAGACAAATGGCTTTTGTTCAAGTTTAATCGCATTCCTAGAGTTTGGGTTTATTGTAAGGCAATACGAAGTTCAGATATTCAGCGCATCTTAACTTACGCGGTCTTTTAGCACTTCAATTAGTTTTTTTCATTTGAAGAAACTTAAGACTTTACTTAGAATTCCAAATATTCCAAAATCCCGCCTTTTACTCCGATACCCAGATTATGTCCTAGAAAATGACTGATTGCCGTAGTCACAATAATGTAATTTCCTAAATAACTCAAGAGTTTGAAGACTACATTTGAGTAGTAAGTAAATAAAAATGTAGAGTAGAAAACTGATACCTACAAAACACTGAAAGCAGCTTAAACTACAACACACAAAAGTAATATACAACGTTCTTATCTAGTATAAAAGCTTAGCAAAAGCAGTCTACCATTTTTAAAAGCTACTGCGTGGAGCGTTTAAAACTGTTTTCTAGACATAGTATTTTACGGACCAAATATAACAGAAATTCTAAATCTAGCTAGAATAAAATCTTCAAGTAGTCTGTTTTTTACATATGACCCGATGAAACAAGATTATTATTATTTTTATTTCAAAATATTGTAAGTTAATAGAGATGGCAAACACATCTTGGTGGGTCACTCACAAAGTTGATACTTATCACTTTGTGATTTTGATCCCTGTCTGGTTAGGACATTGCGGGGTGAACCACCCGATTTTCCGTAAGTAAGATGGTTCCGTGTTTCAGATGGCACGTTAAGCCGTAGATCTCGGTTGCTGTCTATGATCACTTAGTCGGCAGTCGTTACACAACCATGTCAGAAGCCTGCTTCTTGTAGAAGGCGGTTGAAAAATTCTGACACTAGGGTTCATCGGGTCGTTGGTAAACTCGGTACCCAACACAAAAAGAAGAAAAAGAACACATCCCGACAGAAAAGTTCACTAAGACCCTAGACCTGATTTTCAACTATCTGCTATGGCCGGAAATCAAACCCGCATACTAGACATAGGCAGACTCACTACCATTGTGTATAGATAGTATACCGAAATAAATGGTAGGTAGGTAATGCTTTTGGGAAAACACATAATATATTGGATCTTGCCCTATACAATAAAATACACATATCTTGCCCCATTTTTCAAAGCGCAATTATATTTTGTTTTATACACCCAATAATCGTTGAACAGTGGTAATACTAAACTGTTTAACTGCCATTTTATAGCTTCCTAAGTGCGACTGTTTTGATGACCGATACGATAACGGTCGTAATTTGTAACAACTGTATTCTGAGGTTGAATGGTAATTCGTTAAGTGTAATAAAGACTTTAGGTGAAATGAGTCAGTATTTATGTTGCCTAAGTCTTGTTATTGTTAACTTACCTTTTAAGTTTTTTAGCGCCTATGGAACATGATTTAGTAATCAAACATATCAAAAAAAATATCATCAACATTATACCTATAATTTTTGTTTATAATTTTGTTTTGTTTTTGTTATGCCATTAAAAACTGGCATTAGCCTATCGTCACATCAGCCTACAGAAACCCACTACTGACCTGTAAACCTTTCAAAGGGTATGCTATCATAAGGCACAATCTTCCACTAAATCATAAAGTGTAAAAAACATGATTCCTACTTGAACTAAATAAAATTTTCATCCTTATGTTTAGTTAAGAAACCAAACATATACGTAGATATCCAATTTATTTATATCATCTTTCTTTTATTGACCTTAAAATATTTCACTAAACGACTTATGGATTACGTTTACCCTAAATCCTTAAAAGGTTACCAAATAGAACTTTGACCTTCCTTATAAATCTCTTCTCAAACAGGGTATCTTCTCAACTTATCTGCAGTAGTGACCTCTGATTAATGTCGTATATGAATGGACCGAGCCGGGGCCTCATAATTTATCGGCTATCGCGCGGGACCACTCTCCGATGATCCTCGTAACGTATCGTAGCAATTCCTTCAGTATGGAGCCATTTAGCATCCAGTTTGATGAGGCGCACTTTTATTTAAACTTTTTGGCAAAAAAATATATAGAAAAAGTAGGTAGAATGGAACACATAATGTAGCTAGTTTAGTTTTATTCTAAACTCTAAATTGAGGAAAGTTTCAACCTCCCTGCGCTCATAAATCGGAACAGTCTCATATTCGTGAAAAATTCTCTAAAATTTTGTTCATCCTTTGCTATTTGCAACGGGGTCAAAAGGAAATGAGTGTTTTCGTTGCCAAAATATCTTGAGTGCGTTTGCTAACAGTGTCTCGCGAGAATTGGGGCTTAAGTTCCTACCTAGCTACCGGATGCTTTATTCTTCCTTACGTTTTGAATTTTTATTATTATAAAGTAACCATTTGTAAGGAGTACCTAATGAATCATTTAAGTACCATTGGTCATTGATAATCTAGCTACCTACTTTTCCAAAAACGGAAAACAAATTTTACAAAATTGATGCTGTTTTACTTTACCACTCGTAAACTTTACTGAACCCCTAAAAACCGCCTATTTTTCAGTAACTCTATTTTTCATCCAGCTTTTGGACATGGAGAGGCTTCCGTTGATTGAATGTGTAAAAACTGGGACGCGTTGCACTAAAACGCCAGACTAGTATTTTGTGCAAAATGATTTCTCATATTTGCCGTCCTGGATATAATAAAACTGTGTCAGCGTAAGCGTGAGCCAAATTTTACTCTTCTAGCTGGCAAAAACTGGGAGAAACGCATATGCTGCATTCATAATAATGCTTTCAACAATGACTGCAATTTGCTTCTCATTACCTACTCGCGTCAAAATAAACCAAATAAACAGTGTGCAGGGTCATTCTATCTTTCATCGCTTTTTAAAAGGTACCTACCTACTTATTTATCTGTCCACCAAAGAGGTACTTTTTATGTGAAACATTATGTTAGACCTGAAATAGATCAAGCTTCTGAATCTAATCGGACTAGCTCCACCAAGTCAAATTTTACAAACCCTGCATCTCAGATATAATGTACGTTTGACGGTTTCGCTATCGTCAAAAACGCACAATGAATGAATTTTGTTGTGCAAAGCAAATATTATAATCTTGAGTTTTTATAACCGAAACGGCCAGGGCATACCTACATTGACTCCCTCCGGCCGTTTTGGCAACCAAGTTTCGCAACCAGTTGTTGAAAAAGAATTAACATTCTTGTTACGCAACTAGTTGCCTAAAAAGAAATTATATTCCTGTTTCACATCTAGTTGCCAAAGAAGAATAGTGCTTTCTGGTTTAATATTTAGTCTACATATTAATAAAAGGCAAATATCAAAAACAAAACAATTATTATTACTACTAGTATACAAAACACAAAGTTACCGTTTTCTCAACTAAATCACTAATATTATTATTAATATTATCTTTTAATCATTACTATTCTTTTATCTATTAGCATCCATTCACCAAGGTATGACAAAAGGGCTTATGATTTCTATGCAATGTCCGACAGAAATAACTTTTTTTTGTAAATCGTTTAACGCCGACTCAAATTCCTGATCTATCTCCGCATATTCCCTCTTTTTCTTGTTTGTTGTTTTTTTTAAATCGTACGATGATTTTTCAAAATCTAACACGTCTAGTAAATGTGCTAAAGTAGGATGTGTCCGTCCAACAAAGCCGTTAATTTTGCGATGCCAACCTTCAATGTTGTTATTAGTTCTGATTATTTCATTTGCACAAGAACAATTGCCGAAATCTTCTTTTTTAAACCACTGATTTTTATTTATTTCCTTTTCGGCAACCTGGTTGCGAAACTCCAGTAATATAAACGCTAGTTGTAAAACAGGAATATAATTTCTTTTTAGGCAACTAGTTGCGTAACAAGAATGTTAATTCATTTTCAACAACTGGTTGCGAAACTTGGTTGCCAAAACGGCCGGAGGGCATTGACTGAGATGTAGCAAATTGTGGAAATTGGTTTGAAAATCTTCCATTTAAACATTATTATTTTTTGATCTACTGCTCATGCTGAATTTCACATACATACAGACTTATTTTTTAGTCAGTGGTATCAGTCAGTACACACACTTTGTAGTTTCTTTATTATGGGTCCACCATGTTCTATACATTTTTGAATTGAATGGCATTAGCTACTTCGCCTGTATGGACATCATATTGGGTGCGAGTGCCTAATGTACTGTATAAGCGAAAATTTATGTTATTGTGTTTGGCTTTAAATGTGATTTCGAGGCTATTGTATTTCATTTTGTGACGTCCATTTGGCTAAGGAACAATAACACTGTGCTGTTGTTTACTCTATTTGAATCGGACGTATTTTCTTTTCTTTTTCCGATAAATTTAGGGTAATGATAATATATTTTTTTCCGAAACTTATAAGCAAGCAAGTTAATCCTACCTACGTGGTACCTACAAAATGAAAAACTCGAAACCAAAATTTTTTTTATCAGCGCCATCTATGAATAGACTCGTGTACTAACGAAGTAAGTTAACGAGGTGTTATTGCCGCACCGCACTGCTGCGAAAAGTTTCGCGGTAGATATTTTATGTAGGAAGTATGCTCCTCATGTACAAAGGTACTAGGTTGATATGATAGATGGCGCTGAAATATTTATAAAGCATCTTGATTTTATGCCATTCTAAGCAGTTTATTTAACTAATAATATAACTGTAGTTTAAAATAAAATCCACCCTGGCTGTGGGAAATCTGGCATAATTAAGTTTAAGAATTATGCAAAAGAACAAAAATAAGTTTTTATAACATCATTAGTTCATACCTACTAAAAACAGCTGAATACAGACACTAAATAGGTTTTGATAAATCTCTAATACTTTAAGTTTTAATGTAAGTTTGCTTCATTAGTTATTTTTGTTTTGAATCATTCAAAAGATTTTCTTCCGTAAAAATTTATAGGCAATTACTGGCTTGACATCAAATCTCCATAAACTTAAGGCGAACACAATTTGATGTAAGTCATAGACATTTGACTGAGAAAAAAGTAATATAGTCCGGATATTTTTATGATGCGGGATTTCGTTTTTGACCAAATTTTGTATTGTTTTGTAAGATACCTCACTCAAACATGAAGATTTTTCAGTATCAGAAAAGTGTACTTTTGTGCCTCATTATTTCTGAAGCTATAATATATATCAAAAAAATAAAAACGCATAAACCTAGTTTTTGTGAATTTCAATAAAATACCTAAAAATGAAAATAATTGGTAACCGGTAAGTATGATAAAACCGTTAACGCTTTTTGTATTAAAATTTCCAGCTGCACGATCCTTTTAAATACTTATAAGTTTAGATAAGGTATGTTTTACAATACAGAATACCTAATATCCTTATGGTAAATGACTGACAGGAGTTGAAAACCTGTTTTACAAGCGGGCGTTAAATCTTTTTTTTTCAATACGGTTTAATATTCAAAATAGAAGGCAACACTACGTATATAAGTTTAACGTTTTTTACACATAATATGTGGGTTTAAAATGGTATCCGTTAGTTACAAAATTGCTCATAGTGACCCTTTTAACACTAAAACGTTTTGTAAGTAAGCTTTCAGTATATTTTGTTTACTTTCCTAATGGCCATGCATGTAATTGGCTGCTCTGGTTTGGTTTGCGATTAATTGTCATTACTAGTGAACACCTATTATTGATCTATTAGTAGTCGTGATAAATATAAAACTAGCTCTAAACTATAACAATATATAAAAGCTATAACCGTTAGTGATCCAATAAAAAATACTAAAATTATTATTATTTTTGATCAAACCAGCGGATTTTCGGTATAATACGTTCTCATTGAGTTCTGAATTTTCAAGGTATGAGAGTACCATAGCGCCTAGCTTACATAAAAGCCACTAGCCTGCGTAATGTACCTACGTTTTCTAAGATCAGAATAAAAATTATCACCATATTATCAAGAGATAGAGGCGTGATAATGTATATGTAGATTATCAATAAACTACAAGGTATGCTTAACCTTTTCGTCGTGACCATCAAATTTTGTATCTACGAGTATTTATCTGTTCTATTAGGATGAATTTGCAACCACATATGTAGATATGATACCAGCGAAGATCAACAACGGTGTGGAAAAAATACTTAAAGAAAACACGGAAAGTAACAATTTTGTAACAATTAATAACAAAACCACTTGAAAATCAGATCAAGTGCATAATGATAATTCGTTTTGAATCGAAGTTTTTTTGTAAAATATTAAACTTTCCTTCCGAAATATGTTGTATTTGTAAAATTTTGCTTTGAAGCTCGAAACTATTTAAGGTTTAAAAAAAATTGTGAATAATCATTTTCATTTGAAAGTCATTTTTTATTGCATCCTTTATATCTAACAATGATAACCTTAAGAAAACAAAGGTTCTGCAAACCTTCTTGAAATTGTTTAAATCATCTGGAAGGCGTCTAGGATTAAGGCCAATGATGATGAAGAAAGCGATGCTATTTCACAAGTCAGAGTTTTTTGCGTGTTGGTCACTAATAAATATATTTTTTATTGAAGCACGTCGTAGTTATCAAGAGCATTCAGTTCATTTCAGATTATTGACTGTACTCAGTATTTATTTGCTTAAGTGGTGTAAAGCAGTCATGTGACTACAGCTCACGAGGGGTCTGGGCTTAACAATTATTGGCGCGTCATACTATAACAATAACGACCAATGGGGCGCAGTGGTAGTGCGATTGCCTTTGACGCAGAAGGCTCCGAGTTCGATTCTCGGTGGGTGAGTCACTCACAAAGTTGATACTTATCACTTTGTGAATTTGTTCCCAGTCTGGTATTGCGGGCCGAACCACCCGATTGTCAGTAAGTAAGATGGTTCCGTGTTTCGGATTGCAGGTTAAGCCGTAGGTCCCGGTTGCTGTCTATGATCACTTAGACGGCGGTCGTTACACAACCATGTCAGAAGCCTGCTACTTGTAGAAGGCGGTTGAAAAATTCTGACACTAGGGTTCATTGGGTCGTTGAACGACTCGGTGTCCCACACGAAAAGAAAGAAGACCATAATAATAAAACAAAACGTGAATACTGCAACATCTTGATGGTGCTATACTTTGAACCTATTATTAACATACGTATACCGAGCGATGCCGGCATAGTGATTTTAAATCACCTCATATCCTTCCCGCGGGTGTCGTAAGAGGCGAGTAAGGGAGTCGAGAGCATTGGTGTATTACAAATTTTAGGCGTCAGGCTGACAACCTGTCACTATAATGATACACGTGTTTTCTGAATCAAACTTGAAAAACAATCTTCAAATATGATCTGTCATCTGGTGCAATAGCGGCCGCATTTTTTGTGGCCGTGAAAGCTCTGCCTACCTCGCACAGGCGTGATATTTTATGTATATGTACGTATATTTTTTATCACATAACATCAACCTATAGCAGTCCATGGATTTGTCTAAAGATTCAAGGAACTTGCGAACTCTCCATACAGTATTAAGCTTGCGTTGTTTTGATGCGTCTGTCAATCAACACAAGCTTATGCGTCAACGTTTGTTTTAGTAAGGGGAGTTCAAAATTCCTTAGCATATGAAAGACGCGGCGCATGCGTTACTACGGATACGCTTAAAATGCACAGCAACGGGCAACGGACGTCAAGCGTAAAAACCGCCCTATCGACCTCAACTCGTTCTGTGGTAAAATTGTATCACCATTTCACATAACGAACTCTTTCTTTCTTCTCGTGTGAGACACCGAGTCGTCCAATGACCCAATGAACCCTAGTGTCAGAATTTTTCAAGCGCCTACTACAAGTAGCAGGCTTCTAACATGGTTGTGTAACGACCATCGTCTAAATAATCATAGACAGCAAGCGGAAATTATGGCTTAACGTACCATCCGAAACAAGGAATTATCTTCTTAAAGACAATCGGGTGGTTCAGCCTGCAATGTCCTAACCAGATTGGCAACTTTACAAAGTGATTAATATCAACTTTGTGAGTGACCCGCCGAGAATCGAACCCGAAACCTTCTGCGAAAATCGAACAGAACGTTCTGAATAATGAAGTAAAAATCTGAATCATCGAAAATCATTTTACAAATTATACTTTTTGTTCTTATAATGGACTATCTTTGTCACATGACTGTCACCGTGTCCACACTGTCATGTGACACGTGAATTGAATCTAAACAGCTCAGCTAAACAGTTATATTAGAAGAACATCATAGAGGTATCAGTAAGCAGCAACATTTACTCCTTAAATTATATCCATAAAAAAAATTGAAAATGTATACAATCGAAGGTTAGTTGGAAGTAAGATTTCTTGAATAGCTTCAGTTTAAACCTTAGTGTAGTGCAGACGAGATGTTTCAGGACAGTTTTGTTTTGAAGTTTTAGTATCTTTATTTTTGAAAATAAATCAAGTTGACAGTTGAAAGGTAAATACTTCTGATAAAAATCAATAAAAAAATATTTTTTGAGAAAATAAAAAAATAAAACAAATGAGTGAAAATTTATAAAAGAATCATAAATTGTATCAAACTTAAAAACTTAAGTTCTTGTGATATTTATTGTAGTCATCTCTAAGAGGATGATCCTAAATAATAAACACTGTGGGTATCCTACTAGTATTGTAAATGCGAACATTTTTAATGACTGTTTGTTTGTTACTCCTTCACGCTAAGACTATTTAACTTATTTTCATGAAATTTTGCACACAAATAAATGGTAACTTGGATTAGTTGGTTAGTTGCTTTCCCGAAAAAATGTTCCTGTGGGATGCTACGGGATAAAAATCGACTTCCACGGGGGCGGAGCCGTGGGTGCCAACTAGTAAATAATAAAAACCTGGTTGACCGAGCCTAACTCGGATTTATCACCCTTAAAACATATTTTCTTTTTTACACTATCTAATATCCGCATGTCACGTAAATCCGATAAAGCCTTAATTATGTCTTACGCCATCTGTCGGTAAATGAAGATACTACTACTACATACGGACCGCGTTTATTTGGATAAATGGACCTCATATAGTAAGTGTTTGGTACATTTTGTACGGGAGGTCCAATTTTTTTTTATATCGGTAAAATTAATGTCCCTAAAGAAAGTTTTTCAGTTTGACAAGTAGTAGAACACGCCCTTTAAATATATACAAAAATTATCAAAAATAAAAATAAAAAGAGATGTTGAGGTTCGGATTCGAACTCAAGGTCCCTTTCGTTTAAGACGATTAGTCGTGCTACTATTTTAAACTGCGTTGGCTGAGAGCTTAGACGGCGAAATAGTGGACTTTTCTCCACACAAGATGCAACGTGAATTTGCTCGGTTATTTTGATAGTAGGGATCTCGGAAACGGTGCCAACGATTTTCATGAAAATTCGTCTGTGTGGCGATTCGGAGCTATAAATCTATCTAGCTAGGTTATATTTTCCAAAAGTTTCTCTGAACAGCGGAAAAAAGTCGAGCAACTGGGAACTGTTGTTTAGTTTCATGGTTTGCAGCAATATTTTAACTTTTCCTTTTGCTGGTTATATTATAACACTGGAATAATGTTTAACGTATTTTGTAATATATTGATAGAATAAATTAACTTTTAGCATTGGCCCAAGGTCTCAAGGTCTTCCATGATCGACTCTGTAAAAAAGAGGATGAAACGTATTAGGCAATGCTGTGACTAATAAACACAACTAAGGGATCTCTTATAATAGAATATTTTCTATTTTTACATTAATAACGAGTAATTATTGCAATTGTATTACGGTAATTTATTATTCAGGTTTCCTTATAAATTATGCGAGATACACAAACTTGTTTTGTTTTTAAATCGTCTGCGTTTTTAATTTTTCAATTTAATTATATGAACTTTGCTATTTTTAAAACTATTCATTAGAGATTTTCCTACTATATTGAATATTGATTGTCCAACTTTTCACATACAGAAGCAAATGCATGTACTTACATTAAATTGTTTACTTAGTTACCTTCTTATATAGTTAGTAAAACACAAAGTTCATAACAGTTTCTAGCTAAGACATAAAAGTTTATAGATCTAAGCAACATTTTTATAGGGCAATAAATATAATATTCATGGTTTAAACAATTTTGTAGATACCAATTTTGTCATAGCTAGCTCTAAAGCAGATAAATGCTCTGATGCATGGATGTTTTAATTAGTTTTAGTTGCTTCTGCTAGCAAATAAAGACTCATAAATTAATCGTACTGAGAGATCTTGTTTCATAAATATAAAAGTACTTTAACACATGACTTCAGTATAATTTTGAGTACGCGCGGTTGTGGTTTGTGATACATTAATTTTGAAGCAAAAACTACTGTAAATAAAAGATGTAACGAAATAGTTAGACAGATAAACATGGAATTTAACAGGTGATTATAAGACTTTAAATGTAAAATGCAAATAGAAATTATTTTCTCACGCACTCCAATTTTTCTTTAGCAGGTTATAATATTAGAGCAACTGGTTTTTAATTTAATAATATAGCTGGTTAGTTTAGCTGGTTCATTTTGGTATACAAGTTAAGAATACATTTGAATCTAGCTAATAAGTTTTATTTAGCCTTAAACGTCATCATAATTTAAGTTCGAGCAGTTATAACATGTTAAACTTTATTACACAGATACATTTGATGTACTTACTGACTTAATTTATTAATAATATAAATAGTTTGTCACTAAGGTGAAAAGCTAACGACCATGATATTATAATGACTGAATATCAAAATAAGTAAGTACATAACTACATTTTATATCATTAATTGTAGCCGTTCGTGACGTTATATTTTGGATATTTGCTTAAGGTCACGTTATGGTAATTAGGTATGTTCAACGTTGATTACATAGTTTTAGCATAATTATATTTGTCGCCGGTAATCAAACAGTAAATAATTTATAAAATTTACCTAAGTTATTTACTTGATCATGAAGACTGTAGAAATATAATTATTGCTTTTAATTAAAAGTTATAAAAAATATCATTGGTTAGGTAAGTTACAATATTATCTGAATCAGAGCTATGTAAGTTTTTGATATTTTAGTCGTAATCTGTAACCAAAAAGTTTAGGTTCATAAGAATTCAAAGATTCTACAGAGCTCTTCAACATTTTCATTATAATCCCGACATCATAATATACCCACTACAAAACCTTAGGAATTATTTTCGCTTATGACTCAACGTAGATAAATTATAGTGTATTTGAACAAGTGAAAACCTGAAATAAGACGATTTAGTTCAATACCTACTGTAAATTAACTCATTCGAATAGGAATTCCGGACCCTATATGAGAACTTTTTCTATATCAAAATTTTATCCTATAAATTTTCTTTTTTACAGATGGAACATCCTTCTCGAATGGCTGAAATAAAGGAATATCCTTTTGATTTTAGCGATATAAAAGATAATACAGTAGCCAGTATGCCAAGTAACCAGGCCACTCATTCTATCCTTTATAATTCAGAGGAAAGAAAGAAATCCGGCGAAAGAAAACTATCAAACGAAAGAAAAGTATCGATCATGGCTGGCGATCTAGAAAAGGATAAAAGTACGTGTGAAAGGTGAGTAAATGTTTTATCCTACTAATATCCTTATATAGGAGGCATTCACCATGTATTGAACGTATATTTTGTAGGGGGTGGACCCTTGTTGGAATCTCTTGTTGTTTTGTAAGATTTAAATTGTATAAAATAATAATGACGTTTTTATTCGTAAAAGATATTTTATGTCATATTTAAACAATCCGAATTTCTGTAAACGTGCGTGACTAAATATACCAATTTTGTCAAACATTTGACAACTGAAAATAATTATGTTACATTACAAAGCAATTTATTAGGCAAATTGACATGAATGAGTATTAGTAAGCCTGCGAAAACGTTCAGAGCAAATTCCACTCTTCTTGTTTCTGCTCTTGAACTTATTTCGCTTTCCAACAATATTTCAAGCATTTTATAAGATATTAGCGGCCTTCCCAGCGGTTTTACCTGCTGCTAATCCTTTTTCCGTAGAAATAGACATAATGAGCATAGGACTTCTTTCTCTTAAATTACTTTACTTACAAAATACTGTATCAAAATTCGGTTTGTAATTTTACATATCTATGTACGTACATACGTACAAACATAGAGGATACGAGTATCGACTTTGTTTAATACAATGTAGCGATTTCTCAAATAACAGATTTTGAGACAAAAAAAACAGCAGCTTGAATAAATTTGGGGTCACACCAGGCTCTCTCGATGTACTAACTGTTTTTAGTATTAAAAGTAACTGATCAGTAGTCTGATCTTATTATTAAAACTGGTTTCGAAGAATTCTTCTTTCCGACTTTCATCAAGCAATACAAGATTTCAAAATATTTTGTACTAAAATCCGACTTCAAATATTCTTTCGAATAAAAAGTTTTTAATGTTATTCTTTTTACCTCGAAAAATATGTGATACCTGCTTCTTTTAACGATTTATATATATATATTATAAAATACTCAATCTTATGTATGTATATTCACTTTATTGCACCTTCTTAAAATTAGTACAAGAATAACAAAACACAAACAAGACACAATCTTATTTCAAGTAATAATCACTGAAACTTAATAGGAAGCTTATAAAACACATAACAAACGAAAGAGTCATAATGTTAGCGTTCACAAGATCTAACAATCCGATAACCTCTTTTTTCATTTCTAGTCGGGTAATTTTTAGTGTGACCGACTGAGTGGACGAGACAAATGACACATTGAGACTAAACATTGTACCTACGTATCCATTGTATACGTATAAGCAGTTGTTCTCAATTTAAATATTACCTTTCACTTACCTACTCATACCGATACATCATAAACATCACATGACTTTGTGAGAGGCTTGAGCTATAGGTACCCAAATGTTTAGATATAAAGACCAAAAAGAGTAAGTAAACCTGTATTAAGTAATACTTACTATACTATACTACGTACTTTACGAGACTTGACGAGATTATTAGCCAAAATCTGTATTTTAGACGCATAACTTTTACTTTACTTCATTTTTTTGCAATTAATTTGCAATCACAACTGAACTGACAAATTCAAACTCAAACTGAAATTATTTATTTAAAGTAGTAAATTTTACATTTAACTTTTTGATGGTCAATACTAGTCATTGTAAAAAAGAGAAAAATGTAGGATAAGTACATTTTTCTATTTCTTATGACTATTTTATGAACCTAGTGTAAACGCGGCTCAAAACAAAATATATGAGTGTAAGGAAAAAATGTATTGTGTAAAAAAACTATTTTTAAATAGTTTTAATTTTACCAAATTCTTAAATAAAGTTTTTGTTTCAAATATCAGGAACACAAACAAATGTATTCGTCAGTAAGAACACGTTAAAATTATAACTATGATTAGTGTAAACAACCACGATAGGTAGTTTAAAATTTAGGGTAAAATAATAATTTTATATCCAGAGAATCCAAAACTTTGCGGTTTTAAAAATTAGTAAGTTACTACGTTTTAAAGTCTCTTATATTTCAACTCCTTTAAGGAATCCCAGAAGCGTAAAATTTTGTAGTCATGAAAATCCTTGCAACAATTATCAACCTAACTATTTTCTTAGGTTGCGTAGGCATAGACGATATTAATGATGATTTATTAACACTTTAACTGTGTTGTCATCACGTCATTTCACAAACAAAGTGTGTACCTACTTTGTTGTTATTCATACATACATACATATATCACGCCTTTATCCCTTGCGGGGTAGGCAGAGCGTTAACGGCCGTAAGGATACGGTCGCTATCGCCACGTCTGACATTTTTGAGGATTGTTTTCTAAGGTTGTTTCAGAAAACATGTGTATAACTATAGTGGCAGGTTGTCAGCCTGTCGCCTAAAAATTGTAATACACCAACACCCTCGAGTCCCTTAGTCGCCTCTTACGACACCCGCGGGAAGGATGTGGGGTGATGCTATTCTAAGCCGGCATCACACGGTTGTTATTCAGCTTACATATAACTGGGTACTTAGAATTTTGATCTTTATTATGTTAAGTATGTAGAGGCAGAAAAGAAAACAGATGTTACATCTCATGAAATACTGATTCATAATGAAAATACACATTTCAGAGTCCCTACTATCATTGATTTGATAATCATTATTTTAAAAATATGCAATTCATAGAAACTTTAAAACGTACAACTATTAAGTAGAGTGCAAATTATTATTATTATTATTTTGAGCCAGACATGTCCTACTGCAAATAGTTAATTACAAAATTAAATGGTTAAACTGAGAGCTTTTATTAAATTAAAAACAATTTAACAGGATAATCCTAATTATAGCACAGGAAAATAAACATGAGAATTCATAAACTAGTGTATTGTTTCTGTCTTATTCTACATAGGTATTAATTGCACTGTACATATTAATATTTTTGTCTTAGTAGGTAGTTTGCAATTAATACTTCCCTTCTCGTGAATTTTTAAACAGAGTGCAATTCAGATAAAATAATACATACAATCAAAAATAAGTGTCACTAAACATTTCTAAACTCTTGATTTATATGAAAAAATGTACACACACGTTGTTTAAGCATTTGTTTACTTCCAACAATGCTGTTACTAAGAACTGTTTAAGTTCTCATTCGTTGTTTTCATAACACGGACAGCAGCTAGCAGCCACTAGCCAGACGTTTCAGTACAGTGGAACCTCCTCAAGTGGCACAGTGTGTAAAAGCAGCTTAAATATTAGCAATGTTTTTAGGTTTTTGCAACCTATGCCTACCGGTCGTTGCCCTGCCGGCCGGCATTACTGAAAGCTTCGCAGTCACGTGCCAAGGGTGAAGGGGAGAAGGCAGCTGGACCTCTATAGACAAAACCTTCACCTAAAACATGATTTAAGTCTCACTTTTATTTGAACAGCGTGCTCAGAAGCATGTCCGTGCGCAACACGCTCTCTGAAATTCATTCAATTCGCGGATGACGCTCTCTACATCAAAATTTTGTGTTTTTACCGTGTTTTTATTTAAATCTGTGAATGTGTGTCGTGTAAAATGTCTCACAGTAGCCTCTATCACTACGATTGTTTACCGACGGATGTGCAATGCCATGAAACTGATTCTCTTCACAAATGTTGGTAAGTTTCCATTTTGTAGGTTATACTCGTTTACAAAACAATGCATGCAAATGACTGCCAACAAATTGTTTAAATTCAGTTACGTTTGCTGTTGGACACGTGGGTACCGGTATATTTCTTTTGCTGCAGAAACAGAAAGATAACAGCGTTTCTGTACACTATTGCTGCAGTGCAGGGATCTCTACCATTTTCAAATACTTTTTACAAATTAGTTCTTTTCCAAGCTGTGTAAACATTCGATGTACGTGGCATTTGATATTTACTATTCCATATCGTACATGCAGTTCTCATAATAACATCGATCTAGAAAAGGTACGGACCACATTCGAAAGATAAACAAACACGCTTGGCTTCCGTTTCCTATTACTCATTAACGGTCTTGTGTAGCTGTCTCAAGGGGATTTATTATGTCTACTGCACTGACCTGGCCTTAGATTCAATGTCAAGTTTATATTGTCGCCTTTAGCAAATAACTCTCATAAAAAATATTGTCGAGTTCATTCAAGACTTTAATCTAAACTGGAATGCCATTTATATTATCGATTATACCATATAAATCACGTAGTATATTGTACGCTGCAATGGATTTGGTACGAAAATGACTCGTCATTCGTGTTCTTTCAAATATTTGCAACTAAAAAAAGTATTTTAAAATACTATTTTTGACAAAATACTTACTGATTTTGATTTGATCCCTTAAAATGTGTGATTTGAAGTTGCCGATGAAAATCCTCGTAACTTTGATTGAACAGTATATTTAGTTCCCCATCAAAGTTCCAATTTATACTGGTTCTACTCAATAACTGTACGAAACTAGTACCTATGTCGATTCCTTAAGAGTGTTTTATTATGTTTCTAATAGTACTTACCTATAATATTATGATATCTTCGATTTATCGAGCCTGTGACATTCATAACATTTAGTATTTGTACAGGCGGCCGTAGCGTTGTGTAGATAATAATTCTGAAAACGCACGTGTAGTCGTCGTTAAGTTTAGCAGCTCTTCGGGACTGGTTATTTTATCGCATACCAAAAAAAAATTCTACTTTGACCTGGAAATTTAAATAAAAAATATATTTGAGAATATTTAAAAAAGTTTAATATTAAATAAAATGTTGCCAGTGTCTTGTCAGTGTCAAAGTCGGGCATCGAAAGAGACAAAAGTGCTAATGTTTGGCGCTCTTTGGTGTATTTAGTTCTAAATACGTTATTTTCGGTAAGCAGTGTAGAAAAGGTTTACGCATCAGATTTTTTTTTTGTTAAAATAGGTAAACGTAGATTTTCAATTTTATTTTTATAAATTTTCCGGGTTTTGTGCAACAATTAACGTTGCTATTTTTCATTGAAATTGGCGATATTATATATTGCATTCATTTGTTTTGTTACGCAAGACACATGGTTAGCCCATGTATGGGCATTCTCCTTTTAAATAGTATTTTTTTTTTATATAAATGAAAAAGAATATTGCACATACAAATAAAATACAGCAAGGCAGCCTTATTGCTATGGTAGCAATGTCTACCAAGCAACCTTTAACTTCAAATACTTAATTAACTAATTGAAACCCAAATATAGGTGCCGATAATATTAGCCGATCATATTGGGTCGGTCAGCCAAGGGAGTTGGTTAGTTACTTTCAGGAATAGCATGTTTTTCTTTAAATTACAACTGTTCTATTGTCTAAATTACAACGTATTACAAAAACAAGCATTATTAGTTGCAATAGTAAAAGTCTTGCTTATATGTTTGGCATAATTACAATGTTTTTCACGTGTTTAAAATACATCGGCTGTATTAGGAATTATTCATGCAGAGAGCAATTTCATACAAATTAGCTATCTATAGAGTGCGGTAGCTTTGTAGCGCAGTGGAATAATCTTTCGTAGCCAGAACGAACCAGATCAATCCAGTATGGAACGGTTAGGTTATATTTGGAATGTTACTTGACGGTTTTTCAAGCTCTTAAGCTAAGACTAGAGCGTACCGGAGTGCTCTAAGTTTTTGGCGTTTTCATACAAACGTATTCCCCAGTTTTCTTTCCGAGAAACAACCTCTAGAGTTATAATCCGATTTTATAAATAAAGCTTACAAACGGCTTGACTCTATTTTATCTTTTTACAAAAAAATATTATAAAATTTTAAAAATACATTAAATTTTTCGTAAAATTTTTTAATTAGTAGCCCATGTTAATTAAGCCTTTGTTTAATAAAAACAGAATTATATCACATTTTTTGCATCTTTGCTGCGCTCATTATGGCCGGCCGGCAGTCATCAGCTTTCAATGTGGTATCAACACCGGTATCATACAACAATTCGCATGCAAAAATTATCCTAAATTGCGTGACTGAACAATACGCAGGCGTACCTATACAGACTAGAGTCTAGTCACTAGACGCTATATAGATGCACCAGAGTTTCATAGGTATACAAGAGTAGGTGCGTATCGAAATAATTTGTAAGCAGCTGAAGAAAAATATATTTTTAAAATTTCAGTCGCAATGGCAGACTATCGACGCACCATGCCGAAGGGCCTTCGAGACGCAAGAGCAACCTCCATAACGCAATCGCGGCAGAAATTGACGGAAACTGGGGTAAAGTTATTTACTTACTATCAGATAAGAAAAACACTCTGTATAAAAAAGTACCTTGACATTGCCCTTCGCAATGAACCGAATAAACAACATTAGATACTGACTGAGTCACCATTAAACATTCAAACAATGACCCACATAACTTGGAAATATAAAAATAATTGTATGCTGCTTTGTTTACATACCTACTTAGAAAGAAATGTCAGTGGTTTTGACAAAACATATGTACTACCAACTTGACATACCTACATAACAATTGGTATTTTGGTAATTTCGTAGTAAATTATTGTTAACAGTACAAAGTAAGTACAAAAACAATTCAAGGTGGCATGATGTTAATTAAATTTTCGCGTATCATTTAAAGTATTCAATAGCATAATTATAGTATAGGTAGGTATCGACCTATCTAACGCAGCAATTGTATAAACTTCTAATAGGTATGGCATGAACAATACGACTGTCATCGTGTTTAAGAAATAGATGAATCAGTCAGTACAGTAGTTAGTCACATGATCTGGTTTTTATGTTACATACAAAGTTATTCGACACGTCGTTTCGTCTAATTGTTTCATGTTCCCTGTATAGTGTCATCAATATGTCACTCCGTGTTACTAACAAGACTCCTGGTCCCGAGGAACATTTCATTATAATCAACTGTAGGATATTCATCATCGATTGATAAGGACTACCCAAGGTAATATTTGCCAATGTTACACATTTTGTGATGATTGAAACCAAGTGGAAAAATTCAAAGGACATTTTGCAATATAATATTATAATTTTTATTTTAATATTGCAACTCGGTACTTTGAACTGCAAAATTCTATCAAAACAAAAGATTCTTAAATAAAAGGACAGCTTTCCGCTTATAATATTTTTGTATATCTTCAGACTGAATGGTAAATTATTGTAAATTTTCATGCGTAACAACATAAATTTCACATGCAAATCAGCTCTCACAATTGAACAATGAAACTCGTTTCTAAGAAATAATATGTATAAGTGATCCAATTTTATGAGAATTCTTTGTATTCAACAGAAAATTCAAACCAAACAAGTTTTATATATCTTTTCAAAGCATCATACCATAAGCGTAAGATATGTTAAGCGCATGAGACAGTACTATTAATTTTGTATGGAAAAGCTTCAAATCTCTGAAATTTTCTAAGTCCACTTGTATTTAATATTCTATCCTGGTATTCTTTAAATAAAATAATTTACCAGTTAACCTAAAAATATAAGTAATTAAGCAACATAAAACCGTATGTTGATTACATCGTTCATGAATGGGTTCAATAAAACGGTGTGTTCCCGGGACAAGATTTGGCAGGGTGGTGACAAGGTCAGACAGGTGGGGTAAGTTGTGGCAGTGGGGGGGAGGGGGGGGCAATGTCTTATCATGCTACACCTTGTTCCACCCTGCCAAAGCTTGCCCAATTTTTACCGGGTACAACGGGAACACACCAATAAAACCGTAGGAATCTTAGTAAAAACATATGGAAGCATGGGGGACAAATAAAATAACCTTACATGCACTAAATTATATTTTGAAATACTTTTGAAATTTTGCCTATTTTATTTACAGATAAAACGCACATCGAAGGAAGGTTCAAGAAATATTCCACAACGTCTACTATTTATTCAAAAAAAGCTCAACAAGAACACATTGAAAGGTAATAACTTGGATAAAAAATACGTCAAGGCAAAAAGAAAAAAAGATCCCTTATAAACCTTGGTTAATTTTTATTTAGGTAATTACATAATTGTGTCCCAGGCAATGCAGTCTATGGTCTTGACCATCTAACTAGATACCCATTAAGTAATGAAAAAAAAAAAAAAAACTGAACTGAAAACTAACTGTAGTCAGTTGAAAACATCCAGTACCTACATATTAGATGACTTATTATGATTCTAGCTAGATTTGTTATTGATATTAAACCTAGTTGATCAAATCTATGGCATTTTTAAAGGTTTAATTATAAGACCCCAAGAAAAAAGAAAGGAATTATCAATTATACAACACTGTTATAATACATACACATTATTTTACAGGTCATGGTGGTTTGCGTGCTGTCAAAAATGCCATCAAGAAGACACAAGTATACCATCTTGGGAGCCACCCAATTGGCAAAAAGTTTGCCCATATCCGTTCTGTCCCTCTTTCCGTAAAACTGCTAGGATATTAACAATATGCCTGATCGGTAAGATTGTCTCATACTAAAAAATAATTAATAAATTAATAACTTAAAAGATACTCATGTTAACATGTTTTTACTTGGGTTGACACTACCTATTAGTACCATATAAGTTGGATTAAAATTCTCTTAGTTAGGTACGTCAAAGAAAAGTAACTACAGATACTTGCTTGTATTACAAACTTTATCAATAGTCAATCAAAGTTCACGTCAACATTTAAAATTCGATATAGTTCCGCAAGTACCAATGTATACCCGGCTGTTTCATGTTTGTACCCCTGGGGTTTAAGACCCTGCGCCCTTGGGGTCCGGAAGCTTTAAAATTTATTAAGGATCTGTCCGCGTCGCTGATAGGGAGGACGTTTTCTACATCTAGCCTTGCTTTAACTTTTAGTTTCTAGTTAGTGATTTATATAAAAGTTACTTGGGATCTTACAATATTTTTTATCTTAATTGTCAATTTTTTTACAGGATTGATAGTATGGCTCACACTCTGGTTAATAATGAAAGATCCAGTGGCACCCGGTGGACAACTTTTCATGTTAGCAGCTCTGACACTTGCTTGTCATTTGGCTGGATGGTTAACTGTAAAGATCACAACTTTGCCAGCTCTCATAGGAATGCTTTTTATGGGTATTCTCTTGAGAAATGTTGAGTTTGTAAAATTCGATAAGGACTATCAGTCTGTCGTCTCGTATATAAGGTACATGATCGGTTCTTTACGTTAGTAAATATTATAATTTGTAAGCATTTTTTTTAAGTAATATCACCGAAAACAAAGAAGTTTATATTACATGCCGTGTGATGCCGGCTTAGAATAGCATCACCCCATTTCTTTCCCGTGGGTGTCGTAGAAATCGACTAAGGGATTAGAGGGGTTCATGTGTATTGCAATTTTAGGCGACAGGCTGACAACCTGTCACTATAGTAATGCACGGCTTATCTGAAACGACCCTCAAACATTTGTCAGACGTGGCGATAACGACCGTAATTTTACGGTTGTTGACGCTCTGCCTACCCCGCCAGGGATATAGGCGTGATTTGTGTGTGTGTGTGTGTGTGTTATATTACAGCTTAATACTTAATAAACATTTTTATGTAATTTTTACGATGTTGTCATGCATGTTCATTACATTTTAGTTTTTGTCTGCACGAGAAAGGTTTATTTATGTCACAATTGTATAATTTATTTGCACCTTATATTTACTAGGTATTTATTTTTATCACTCACTTTTACATCAAATAGATTTACAGTAAAATAAAAGACTTACTTACGTTTATATAAAAATAATCCTAATCAAATGATTTTATGTTTCAGAAAAATTGCTTTAACTATTCTTCTCACAAGAGCTGGAATAGACTTGGATCCTCATGCGATGAAGAAGCATTTTTTAACTGTGATCAAACTTTCTCTTGTACCTTGGACTTTTGAGTTCGTCTTGTTTGGAGTACTGGCTTACTTTATTCTTGGCATGCCATGGGATTGGGGTGAGTGCCTGCAGTAAAAAAAAAACATATTTTTTGAAGATTCATACATTTTTTAAAGTATTTTTCTTAAATATTATGAACTCCAGCATTGTTTTGATAATTATGTTTAAGAATTCCACTATTATTTTCTACGAGTTAAAGAAGAGATATCCTGTACCAGCAGTAAAAAAACGTAATGTTTTACATAAATATTATGAACTCCGGCATTGTTTTGATAATTATGTTTAAGAATTACACTATTATATTTTATGAGTTAAAGAAAAGATATTCACAATCCAAAGTGTTAATGTATTTTTTTTTTAATTTACAGCCTTCCTTGCAAGTTCTATAATCGCAGCAGTATCACCAGCTGTCATAGTTCCTTGCCTATTCCGGTTACGTACTAAAGGCTATGGCGTTTCCAAAGGCATACCGACATTAGTATTAGCTGTGTCAGGCATTGATGATGCGGCTAGTGTGGCAGGATTTGGAATTGTATTCTCCAGTATGTTTTCTACGTCATCGCTTGTCATGAGTATAATTCAGGTAATAATAATAAAATAGCATTTCCTTAACAAATAACAATAGCGGCCGTCAAAGTTTTGCCCAAGGAAAAAGATAATATGTAAGATTTATCTTGTGCGTATTTTATATAAGGTGTAAAAATATTAGCTGCATATACTTTAAGGGGTGAATCAGCCCATGAAACTGAACAACTTTCCCCAAAGAACATAGGTCGAAATTTGAAAAAAGTTTTTGGAACTCCCATACAAATTTACTTGGTCGAGCGGTAGTTTTGTATGGGAGGTCCAAAAGTTTTTGTCATATTTCGACCTGTGTTTCTTGGGGAAAGTCATTCGGTTTCATGGTCTGATTCACCCCTTAAAATATTTGCAGCTAATATTTTTACACCCTGTACTTATTATTATAATAATAGTATGATAATTACAATATTTTATGTAATATTTATCACCTGCTATAAATAAAAAAAAGAAAAATTTAAGAATACGATAATAGGATGCCACAAATTTGGCAGTTCATGCCAATTTTAATGTTCTGCAGATTTTCTACTTTTTCTAATATAAATATACCTATGCTGTTTTATAACATGTTTTCTATTCTTCACAATCACAAATAATAAAATTGTCATGTTTCAGGGTCCATTGAGTATATTTGTTGGAATAATATTTGGACTAGTACTCGGATATTTTGTCAAATTTGTTCCTGAGAGAAATGACGCATTTGTAGTGCCATTAAGAGTTTTATTTTTACTCTTCGGAGGAATTTTGTCGATGTTGGGCTTTGAAGAAATTGGCTGGGGTGGAGCAGGTAATTTTTTTATTGTATAGTTTTACAATTTAATTTTCTGTGTTGTAGCGTTTGTTTTGTTTTCCGAAATCAGTCTTCATATTTTATGCAAGACGCCTGGCTCTAGGCCAGGTTATTGCTTTGAAATACTTTAAAAAAGTAGCCCGATGAAAACTTCCGGAATTATTGAAAGCCAACAGCCAACTGGCGGACGTGGACCTAACCGCTACGGTGGATATTTCCATACTCATCACGCGGATTGCTGAGCAATGGATGAAAAGGCGATTTCTCGAAAATCCGCGGGCAGAGATTGCACAGCTGATGTTCATTAATCGAATGTCGTATAGTAAAAAGTGGATCAATGTAGTCGTTACCGTGACGTATTTATCAGTAGCACTACATTATGTAGGCTTAAGTCTCTGTACTTTAATTTTGGCTCATGAATCTTTGATAAATTACGTTTTATAAAAGCAGCACCTATCCTAGGGCATTATCATGAAAATGTTTCAATAAGGCGCTTACATCATTAAAAAAGCCGCAAACTGTCCTTACTAATGAATATAAAATCAATTCACTATTTTCTTATTTACAGGACCACTAGCAGTGATCACCTTCGCATTTATAGCATGCAAGAATTTTTCAGAATTGGGATGGGAGTTTGAGGATAATCCCGTAGTAACCGCTTTTGAAATATTGTGGATGTTCTTTGAGCCAATGCTTTTCGCTGTTACGGGAGCTCAAGTTGTGGTATGCATTTGAATACGACACCTTTTAAAATATAATTACTTTGGAACACAGTTACTTATTTTTCAAACTACTTTTCTCTAATCAATTGAAATTGTTTCAGATTGCTGATCTTGAGGTGGACTTAGTGTTAAAGGGAGGAGGAATTTTGATATTATGTGCGGTTTTAAGAGCAGCAATAACGAGTCTTGCTGCAGTTAGAAGTAATCTGAATCTTAAAGAGAAAATATTTGTCGGGTTTTCGTGGATGGCGAAAGCGACGGTGCAGGTATGACAATGTTCTTTATTTTACACAGAAATATTAAAGTACATAAACACTAACAGAAACAACAGGACATGTACAAGAAAAAGACATTGAGTAGTCTTCTTCATAGAACAATTTCATTTTAATTAGCGGACAAGAGTGTACGCAAATTCAATGAAATTTTTTTTCGTTATTTATGCTATTTCAGTTTAATGGCTTTGCAGTTTATTTGTTTGTTTTTTAATCAAGCAAACACATGTATCTACGTACTTATCCTAGAAGTTTTAATAACGATCTTAATGTAATTTACAACAATTATCAAAGAGCAAACCTAACATAACCCAACCTATTCAATTTTATATTTACAGGCAGCACTTGGACCAGTAGCATTGTACCAGGTCATGTCAGGAAAGAAAGACCGCGCCAACGAAGACCACGATATTATGATGACGTACGCAACCATGACAGCCAGTCTTTGCGTCCTCTCCATAATGATCACCGCACCAATCGGTGCGCTGGTCATCACCCTCACAGGCCCTAGATTATTGTCTAGGACAACTAAACCACCCATACTAGAAGGTAATATAACATTGTATATGTAATAATCCTTTCATAACATGTTTTGTTCCCATGGGAAACAGATGAGCAGCGGTTGCAACCCGGGTGTGCGTTAGTTTATTAAAACAAAAAAGTCTTTAGAAATGAGGGAGGCTATTTATCTCTGTATTTTTTTTTATAATTGAGTAATATATTTATTGAATTTTAATTTTGATGTTTAGAATTGCTAAAACCTCATTCTATAAAGTTGAAAAATAATTTAAATGTTTTAATAATTTCCAGAATCTTTGAGTCGAAGTCAGAGTAAGTTATTGATTTGGTTTGAAAATCATTTAATTATCAAATGTATGTGATTTATCCGCCTTGAGCGAACAGGGCCTATCCATACTTTGATTTTTTGGCTTTATTGGTTAATTGGTTTACAAACGCTTGGAGATGTAATTCCTAAAGTTCCCATCTGACTAGTTTTATTAATATTTTTCATTAAAAACCTTTAGATATTACACCTCTGGGTTGTTTGATATTAAGAAAGTTTGACATACATTTCAATACATTTTAGCGATATCTGCCTGAGTTGACGGACAGTATTGGTTTGTGGTTTCGATGTTTTTTTTTTACTATGGTGGTGGTTTTATGGATTGAAGTCATTTCTCTCTATGCTTGATTTTAGAAAAAGTTGTTTTTTCATGAAAGATAATTATTAAGCAACATAATATTTTTTATTTTATAGGATATAATCTTATTGAACGTCATATTGAAGTAAAACTACGATAAATACAGACAGGGTTTATGAGACGCCCCTTCAAATACTGATAGGGTGTGTTAATATCATAACGAATGTCATTTTTGTTTTGTGGTGTGAAATTTTCATATCACATTTTTATTCTCGAAAATAAGTATCATCTAAAATAAGTTATACGATCTTTTGACATACGGTGGTTTCAATGAAGGATACTTTTAACTTTTTATGTGGAGTACTTCGATGAAGAATTTTCACTGTAGAATACTTTCGATATTAAGTACAATTCGATGTAGCATGCTTTCCATGACGAGTAGACGATGTTGCGGACGTCGGCTTTCGACATTGTGATCCGGACCCGGTGCATGCAGATAATGAAACTGATTTTTTTTCCCCTAGAAACATACCTATGTCAAGAATTCGACCTCACAAACAAAATCACGATCAGCTGACTGCATTTTTAAGGAAAATTTTTGACGTTACCTTTCAGATTTTTCTAGGAAAAAATTTATCAACTTCATGGTCTGAATGCACCCTATCAGTATCTTAAAGGCTGTCTCTTACACCCGGTAGGTTCAATACCGCAAACACCACTTTGATTCTTTGATGCCATATAACAAAACAATTTAAAATTCAGTTAAAAAAAAGGTTCATCGCGGTTCCTGAAAGCCTGGAAAACCTGCCTGCCAACTTATGACCATTACTTTCGATATAAATTGACATTGAATCTTTTGTTACAGGCTGGAGAAGATCGAACCGTCCGTCTATTAGAGATATTTCAATTATCGACGAGGAAGAAGTAGCAGAAAGAGATGCGGAAGCAAAAAAAGAAGAAGAAAGACCAGAATCAGCAATGACACCTACACCACCAATCACCACGCAACCGTATCTTGCTAATAATATTCAAAATAATCAAACTATTTGAACTTGTCCTTTTGCAAACGAAAATTTTTGAACTAAGCGGATGAATGTGATATTTTAATGAGAAATTTGTGTATGTGTATGTATCTACCTACCTATGTCAGTTTGAGGATTGTTAAAGTGTTTATAACTAAGTTGTTATAGGGACCAAAATAAATAGTACTTAACCACAGTAGATGAAATTATGATGTAAGACGTTAATATAAGTAAGGAATATGTATACTTAGTTAAATTTTCAGTATTAGTAGAATATAAATCAAAATGTCTCTTTTTAAAGGGCAAATTTTTATAAATTACGCTAATGCTCTTTGTGCCTTATCTCATTTGATGGTTGTAAAAAAAAAGTTGCACTATAAATTCTTGTATGTTTCGTGAGATCACTGGCAAAAAAATAAATGGAATTCTTGAGTATTTTGTAAATAAAACCAAAACATAAAAATAACTGATTCAACCTGCATAGTAAATTATATCAAGATTATTTGATTGTAGATTATAATAAGATACCTATTAGTCCCGATTCCATATCCTCAGCTTAAACTAGCGCTATCACTTTTCTCCCAAAAATAAAGCTTGGAAAGTGATAGAACATAATTATCATAGATAGTTTAAGTCTATCATGGCTTAAATTTTTATTTCTACACCATTATAAACATTTACTTTTTACAAGTAATCGCCGCCGTAAAATCGGCGTAAAATGTAATGACATTTTTAATGTTTGTCATCTCCCTTTTCAATCTACTTTTGCTGTTTAGTGTACGTTAGTATATTAGTTTTTCTCTGTGGTGTCACTGTCGTGCTCTTTTTAGTCTGAGGGGGATATGAGACAATAATCTTGATTAGAGACTATTGACTGTTTTATAAATAATCAATTTTAAATAACATGTACTTTGCAATATTTGCATAAATGTTTTTTATTTTGCCTCTGTGCTAGGCAGCTACACAATCATACAGTAACGCCATCTATCGTTGCAGTAAGGAACTTGAAAATATACTATGAGACGTTGTTGGTGTTCCGCAGCTGGTTGTGAGAGGGTAACCAAATATATTTAGCAATTCGACATTCCTACAAGAGATGTCGCTACTGTGAATGTTCCGTAACCTCCGTAATTATGAGCTAAGGTCTGTATGTATCTACGTAGTTTTAAAAAGATCTGTGAATATTTACAACACTTTCTACAATCCCCCTACCAAGTGTAGTGAGTAGGGCAATACCTCCCGACTAGGGGAGGCCTATGTCCAGCAGTGGAGTACTGTGGCTTTGAAGAAAAAGAAGATTCTCTCACGAAGTAGGGTCAAAACTGGGTCCAAGCAAAGTCCAAGCAAATTTTCTAACCAATCTTTAAGTGTACATAGATGGCACTGAGCTAAACTGAATCATTTTTTTTTGAGAAATGATTAAAGGCGAGAACTGTCTGATAGAAAATTTCCCGTTGAATTTGCAGTTTCAAAATCCGAAATCCAAGGCTCTTTGATTTTACTTAATTTTCTTAACATTCGAGTAACAAAGAAATAAAACTGTATATTAACATACTATTTGAAAAATCTGTGGCATTTCCTGAAATAAACGGAGCTCTGTTTTACCTTTTAACTTATTTGGAACCGGGGCGCCTGATTATTAATTGCTATTCTGTTTCAGAATTTATCATCACATTTGAATGAAATGTCCTTGCAGAGACACCTTGAGAAATCACAGTCATTTTATTACGTTTACTTTTAAAATTAGGTAAGTATTTACTCTTTTCTTTACCATTGTCTACCAAGAACCCTGCACTTATGTAAAGAAGATACAACGAAATAAATATGTAAAATATAATTTGAATCTATTTACCTTGATTTTCATAGTCAAATCGCCTCCTATAAACTATATCTAATAGAAACTGCTTAAAATGACGTACTTACTAAGTATTTTGACTGAAATACTTGTAGAGGACCATTACTTTTCTACTGATTTGCAATAGATTTAATAAAGATAAAGTAAAAACCTTCCGATCTGACTGAAATAAGCTCGAAATTTCACTTACCTAACCACAAAAGGAAATAAAGTCTATATATCTACTTCTAAAATAGAAAATCTTGAGCCAGAGCTACATTTCACCGATAAACCTTCGGGTAACTCCGACACTACCGACTACCCACCAGATAAGTTCGACAACTTGCCGTCTCCCACTAAAATATGTAGCGACACGGTATTGAAAAGTTCCTCTTTGTAGCAACGACCTTTATCGACTATTTTCTAATCCCTTGCTCTTTGAAGTAACTTCGTGTAGTGTAGTTTATTGCTGTTTCACCGAAAAGTGTAAATATTGGTAGAGAATTTTATGTCGAAGCGAAAGTTTATGTCGTAATTTAAGCCGTGATCAAAGTATCTGCTATGGAGCGTAGAATAAAGGCACTGGTGACAAAGGGTTTGTTATTAAAGGCATTTCTTTTAACAAAACTATGGTCACACATAAACATTAATTTTTACCTTCTAATACGAATAAGAAGTCTTATGGTAGATAAAAATTGGTAACAGTAAGTAACAAAAAAAATCCTTTTAAACCATTTCTAATTCCTGTCCTTGCTTTAATATACAGGGTGTTTGAGACAGCCCTCCCAATACTGAATAGAGTGCATACAAACAAGGACTTTTCTCCTAAAAACATAATTATGAAACATCAAACATCAAAACATCAAAAGAATTTCGACCTCCCATACAAAATCACCATAAGGAAAGTCAAAATTTTTTTAACGTTTCCAGAAATATTTACATAAGTGTAGTTGTTCTTTTTCGTGGTCTAAATTTTCCTGTTCGGAGGACTGTCCCTTTCAACCTGTATAATTCTTCCCAATGTGTCTAAGGAACGTCTTGAAAACCTTCTTACTTCGCAAAAAGCGATCGCAAATTCGGTTTTAGCATAATGAAATGTGATGGGAAACATTCCTACATTTTATTGTGCCTTAATGTATGCATATGGGAATAAAATTGTGGCGCATTTTCCATTTGCTGTTGTATTTGTTCAGATGGTTTCTACGTTAATGCAAATTCAGCTACATAAATAAAAGAATGTCTGTACAGATTGCAACGACGTTGAAAAGTTTTAGACATTTTGCAGAGCGTTGAATGGATTTAACAACGCTGACAGCGGGAAAACGTGCAATATTTCATTTGGTCAGCTTTTCTGAAAGAGTATCTGTAGAAATTATTCAAGACAGTACTCTGGTGACAATCCTTTTTTAATAAAGCGATTTTTTACTGACTGTGACTGTAGCTTGAAGTGCAAAATAGTGGAGGAAAGCGAGAAATTGCGGTCGGGTTTCTCGCCGGCTACATCCAGATATTACAAGCGCCATCTTGTTTCAACCAGACAAAACACGCATAAATCAACTCTATTCCAGTTTTATTAAAAGAGCTGCGTCATGACATATTGTTGGAAAGTTTTTGCTTTATTTAACTTGTATTGCGCTTGTTTGTGCCATTCAAGCTTTTATTGAAAAAGTTGCTTTCACGTTGAATCAAGCGTTATCTGTTGCTTATTCTTTTAACAGCAAAACAGCCATCAAATAAATTGTTTAGTATTAAAATCAAGTAGGGCATTTGTTTTCGTAATTCCTTACTTTACGTACACTAAACCCAAGTTATGAGTAAGTTTAGTTTATTACCTTCCGTTTTCATCGGAAAGCCTATGAGTAAATTTTATCGCAACTTCACAGGAACGTGCTAAAGTGCTTAAATTTTATTTTATTACTCAATCAAGAAACAGTATTTCAATGAATGGTTTAATAAGACTTAGGGTCTGTTTACTATAACATTATTGATAACTGCAAAATTTTTAAGAATCGTTTAAGGTCTCTCCTTTTTTGTGTTTGGATAATATAAATATTATAGCATACAAAAACGCGGAAAATTTTGAAGGTTTGTATTTGCTTTTTTCCAAAGTTTTCGGCACATTAAAAGTTCTTTTAAGCCTTCATGATATCAGGGGTAGACTTTGAATCTTTGGAGGTAACAAAAGAGGTAGCAGCGAATGACGCCTCACGAAAACGTAGATAACCATCAGCTATTAACACTCCAGCCTGTCGTTTCCCAAGTCCTTTGAACACCCAACAGATTTCATGATAGTAGAAGGAATTTTGATGAAAGAAGATAGTTATTTTGGTAGTATCCCGTGAGACCCAAAGCTATTCAAGTGTTTGACTCGATACCGAGGCAAAATTGTTTCGTATTGGGAAAGTTTCAGCTCGTTTGTGATTTTAACCCAGATTTGTGGAATGAAGGTCTGGTTTTCGAATTCGCGCGAATCCTCGATAACATTTTCTGAAGTTTGTTGTGAGAGATCTTGCAACACATGAAGCATTTTGTACAATTTATTTTAAATAATAGTATAAAACATAGAAGTCTAAACATGCGTGTTGTGTCCTTTTTCTTCTTGTATTTGTCCTGTATCTGTTTTTGTGTGCAATAAAATTTTGAAATAAAACACGTCATAAAATTAACCTAACAACTGACTTCAAAGTGGGGGAGTAAAGATTTGACACGTATTGCAAGTAAATACAATTTTACGATCCCCAAATACTTTAATGGTATTCTTTTTGTTGTTGCTAATTTCGATTTTTTTTGTATTGGTTTGAAGCTGTGAGGTTTAAGGGTATCTTTACACTTGATTGGTTGGATATCGTGGTTTATAGTCCAACGCCCGAGCTGATTTTTGGCAAACGTCCAATCCAGAGCAGTTCTCTATTTTGTCCGAACGCCTGTCTGATTTTAGATATCACACTATCAATTTCAAAAGAGTGAAATGCTTTTGTAATAAGTATAGTTATCCATATGAAAACTGTGCCGCGAAATTGTAATACATACATACACAAATCACGCCTTTATCCATCGGGGGGTAGGCAGAGCGTTAACGATCGTAAAATTATGGTCGTTGTCACCACGTCTGACAAGTATTGAGGGTCCTTTCAGATGAAATTGTAATCCTGTATTTGTATAGGGGTCATCGGGTCGTTGGACGACTTGGTGTCCCACACAAAAAGAGAAAGAAGAATAGAATAATAATGTTCGACAAGTAAACTTTATCTACAAACTACAGCTGTTGTTTCTCTTCATATTGTAAGTCCTAAAGTTATGTTTCAAAATTTTTACATTACTAATTATAAAAATAAGTACACACGTTTCATTAGCTGTACATACATACGTACATATATCACGCCTTTATCCTTTGCGGGGTAGGCAGAACGTTAACGGCCGCAAGAATACGGTCGCTATCGCCACGTCTGACATTTTTGAGGATTGTTTTCCAAGGTTGTTTCAGAAAAGAAGTGTATCACTTTAGTGACAGGTTGTCAGCGTGTCGCCTAAAAATTGTAATACACCAATACCCTCGAGTCCCTTAGTCGCCTCTTACGACACCCGCAGAAAGGATGAGGGGTGATGCTATTCTAAGCCGGCATCACTCAGCCATTAGCTGTACCTGAAGTTATCCATTCATAAATTAATAAAATGCAGGAAAAGAAAATTATATAAATTAATAATCTCTTTAAAATATATTCTGCTGAAAATACGTAAAATTACAATAACCTAATTACGATTCCCACTCCATTAGACTCCATTTTGTCTTTGTACACAATCGATCGATTCCAAAATCAAATCAAGTAACCGTTCATCTGACTGCCGGTAAAGGTGGATACATACCGATCCGAAATGTAACTCGACGTGGCTCCACGTAGCTATCCTACTGTACGTAGTGTACATACTCTGCACCGCCCCTTTCATGTCACCGAAGCCGTAAGCTTTCTATACGAGCTTATAGCTCAAAGCTCGCTTATAGTCCTGTAATCATGCCAATTTGATTTTTTATTGGTACGAAACTCGTGATTTGGAAAAAACTAGTCTTTTGGGGGCATAAATTTAAATCAGGCTTTGGTAAGTAAAAACATACTTTTTTTAAAGATTGGATTTAAATTGAAAATATCTACAGACTGCTTTTCAGACGCAGTAATATATAAATATCTCTAGACAGTTTTAGAAATTGCTATAAAGAAAGTATAGAAATTGAAAGACGAATGCTCATATCAGGGCCTTATATTAACATCTTGCGTAAAGATTATCCTGTTCCTAAAATTATTTTTATAATTAAATGTTATCTTGTTATTTAAAATATGTTTTACACTCGGAATTTCATTTAAGAAATACAGAAATGTACCAAAGACGTACCTACTAGAAAGGACAAGGAGGTTTTAATCAAAGTTCCGTTTTGTAACAATTTAATCAAACCTTTTTGGATACAAAATGGCATATGCTATACACATAATGACATAACTCTCGAGGTCTCTGATGTGCTCTGATGTGATAATGACAATGATTAAGTGCCATTGAAACCATACTTTCTCAATGTAGATAACATAAAAAAGAGTTATTTCCTTTTTCTTACCTGTTTTCCGACGACCGATATGGCGCAGTGGTAGTGCGACTGCTTCCGACGCAGAAGGTTCCAGGTTCGATTCTCGGTGGGTCACTTACAAAGTTGATTTTTATCACTTTGTGAATTTGTTCCCAGGCTGGTTAGGACATTGCGGGCTGTACCACCCGATTGTCCGTAAGTAAGATGGTTCCGTGTTCCGGATGACACGTTAAGCCGTAGGTCCCGGTTGCTGTCTATGATCACTTAGACGGTGGTCGTTACACAACCATGTCCGAACAGAAGCCTGCTTCTTGTAGTAGGCGGTTGAAAAATTCTGACACTGGGGTTCATCGGGTCGTTGGGCGACTCGGTGTTCCACACGAAAAGAAAGAAAGACCTGTTTTCCATAACGAAGTTGACCTTTTGTCTGTCAGATCTTGTTTAATTCATAGAGTGATTGTTTTGCCATGTCGTACCTATTCTTTATAACCTTAGTACGTTTTAGTGTCAAACGTCTACAGATAAACAAAGTTCGATTTAAAAAATGTTATAGAAACTGGATTTTCAATTGGAAATGGTTGAAAATTGGTTGTGATGCTTGCTTGTTCTTTAAAACGTTTGGTTAAGTTATATACTTCTCATCGGATATGGGACACTGTCGTTTTTATGATTTAAAACACTATTTCAAATTTGGGACATTTTTATTTAGATTTTTAATAATCAATTTACTCACTATTACAAGATAATCAAAGATTTATTGACGACCGATGTGGCGCAATGGTAGTGCGACTGCCTTTGACGCATAAGGTTCCGGGTTCGATTCTCGGTGGGTCACTCACAAAGTTGAAATTTAGCACTTTGTGAATTTGTTCCCAGTCTGGTTAGGGCATTGCGGGCTGAACCACCCGATTGTCCGTAAGTAAGATGGTTCCGTGTTTCGGATGGCACGTTAAGCCGTAGGTCCCGGTTGCTGTCTATGATCACTTAGACGGCGTTCGTTACACAACCATGTCAGAAGCCTGCTACTTGTAGAAGGCGGTTGAAAAATTCTAACATTAGGGTTCATCGGGACGTTGGACGACTCGGTGTCCTGCACGAATAGAAGAAGAAGAGATTTATTCCTTACTAAACACAGTTTTCAAATAATGTGATTAGTATAAAACATGAACTTGCAAGGTTTGCCCGGATTTTTTTGATGAGAAGTGCATAAGAAGACACTATGAAACCAAAACTTAGAAATAAGTTTTCTCATAAAAGTACGTAAATGGATTTTTAATAAGTTATGTAAGTAATAGTCTAGTGTTCACGTGAAAATAATAACTGATGGTAAATTACCAAAGTGCTTTGCTTATTAGGTGCATACACACCGGCTGAGCTGCCTCAGGTACTCACTGACCGCGCTATGTTTCGCCTGAGCAGAGCGCATGCTAAAATTCTCATGCTGTTCGGCCGGTGTGTACGCATCTATTAATAAAACGTGTACGACTACTTTGTCCTTCACGCAATTCTAGACGAGAATCCCTTGCAGGACGGTTATGATCTTTTTCGTTTTTTAAATTACTTTCTGTTTGACTATTTAGGTATAAGCGATGGATTTTTTGGAAGAAAATCAAACAAATTATAAATAAATAAACTATTTGCTACTCATTCACGTATACAAGGTGTTACAGAATGAACAATGAAAATGAATTTCTTTGACATTGTTTATTTTAAGTATGGGTGGGGTTTAGGAAGTGGCGAAAAATATCTCCTGGTAAGAGTAATGAACTTGACATTGTAACAATAGTGGCTGTGACGCAAGTATTAAAATCAAGCCAAATTTATTAAAATTAATATTCTTTATGAATTTTCAAACACGACATTACGGCTTTAATTATTTTATAAATAGACTCTTTACAATGGACCCGTCAACACTCTTTTAGCTTTATTGGTCTTTTTGTAACACCCTGTATAATTATGTGAATAATCTTCATATCGTTAACCAAAGTCTAAGTCTTACAAATAATAGAAAACTTGCTAGGATAAAATTTACCTTATTAATAAAATGACACTTTAAGAATCTTGTCAGACAGACAGATAGATAAAACAACAAAGGACTTATTTTTTTTCATTTGAGGTATGGACCCCTGAAGACAAAGAATGGAACAAAAACTGACGACAGGACGATATATTTATGGAAATCGCTTGTTTTACTCTATGTAATAACTTGTAAGCGCAGAAGTAGAAAACGCCGCAAAGCAAAGCTTTTTGCCACAAATCCAAACATAAACAAATTTGTGACATTTATCAATAATTCGTTTCAAAGTAGATACATGCGGATTTTGGGTAGAATTAATAATGTATTTGTTTCAATGGCGGCTGGAGCTTGTACGAGCTGGTTTAATCCGGCCAATACCGGCCACAAGCGGATTTGCCCTATCATGTCTGCCTCAGTTTTAATGTGTTGTAATTATCAGTGACACGGTTATTGTTGGGCTTGTCTAATTGTTTTTCCTGATAATCTACATGGATGATTTGTGGTGCTTTCTGTAGCATTATTCAAATTGAGTTTTGTCTAAATTAATTATTTTGATACTAGATTTGGGTATCATGCAACTGAATTGTTTGTTAGTAACCGATTTGCGGACAGTGTTTTGCGTACGTATTCAAATTGGTTTGCGGTTTAAACTTTGGTGAATTGTGCTGGTTTGTTTTGGTATGTTATTTTCAACGTTACAACATGTCTTTCGAGAGAATTGAGTGCAATTTTAAATCAAAGATTTGCATTACAGACGACTTTTGGACCGCCGTACTCATACAGTGTATCAAGATGAGTTTAAAGAATTTATAGATATCGTTTTATATATCCATATTTTATTGTAAAACTATTGTTTTTTCTTTTGTCTTGTCCCTCATCTGGCGCCACGGAAGACCAGCGTTACATGCAGCTCACCACTGCTTGTAACTTGTGCTGAGTGGTGACCCTTTTTAGTTACATAAGTAGGCACATAAAAACTATGTATTTTAATTTAAGTAACTTTTTTAAAGTGTAACTAAATTTACATTTATACGTATTTTCTTTCTTTCTTTAAAGCAAATTTTATTGCTGTTTAATAGTGTCGCTTGCGTGGTTTATCTAGTTTGTAATAATTATGAAACTCGTTTTCAATATCTTAAGGAAGGTTAATACAATACATACCAAAGGGCTCTAAAACCATAAGCTTATCATCAAAATTTCGTTAATTTTCGTACAGTATTTTAATAAAATAAATTAATTTTCCGATTGCGTCAGAACACAACATCCATCAGAATTAATGACCAATGTATTGTGATGGCCAACTGCTGTTTAATGAAGCATCTCTATTTGATTTATGACTGGTGATTGGTATCATGCACCGTTGAGTAATTTTTATTATTGGGTGGGTGGTAGCGTCACTGCTGGGGAGACTAATCTTAGTTTAGTATATTTTTCACATTTAATGGACTGGAGACGTAGTTTGGAGTCTTAGAGGATTTGTCCTAAAAAAGGGTAGCAGCAGCTGAACATACGTGGTCGGGCTTCTATTGTATATTGTTTTATGGAGTGGGTAAAACTAGAATTCACGACCTAAAACAAAGCGAACAAAATAATTTTATGACTACCAAGCTAAGAAGACCTCATGGCGAGTCAAACGAAAGATATGTTTGTAATTTCATGGAGTAAACGCAGCTAACACCAATTTACTCCACGCAGCCAAACAATCCAAATCCCGGCGGTCCCATCATTTCTATTTACCGTCACTGTTCCTCTACGCTTAACATAAAAAAGATATAACGGCACCCATTTTGAACATTCATAACGAGAAAGCACACCCTATCTCCTGAAGATTGAGCCGTGAAAGGACATTCAGTGACCCAAAACATTGCTGAATAAAATTCGTGTCACGTCCAAATCAAGGGACATAAGGGCCGCTTGTGAGCCAAGTTTCAGCGTTAAAGTTTTGAAGATTGTCAGACAAAAAAAAAACGCATGAGGCTCTGTGAAGCCTCACTTTTTCTTAATATCGTGCTTATGTTATATTGACAACGCACTTTTTGGGTAGTTATTTAAGGGAAATGTAGTAAAGGCGGTAAAACGAATACGTACAAAAAAAAAACGTCGTTACAACTTTATTCGTATTTGCCTTTCATTTTTTTTTTGGTTTAGGCAGTTACCTATCTTAAATGATTTTGTATGAAATATTTTTTTTGTTATACCCAGTACTTTTTGGTAGAAGCTTGAGTTACCAGGTAAGGGATCAAAATATGAAATGGAGAAGCCATAGTTATGTTGGTTTGATTCCGTTTATTGTAACTTTAGATTCTGCTAATAGTACCTACCGAGATACTCACGGAAATATCTACTCAAAAGAAATTAAGACTCAGTCTACCAGGATAACATTTAAGAAATTTTTGCTGTTGGTTGAATGTGAACAAAAGACTGTAAAATGCTTGCTAAATACAAGAACCTATTGAAAACGGTATTGTGCTCAATAAAGTGCACTACAATTAATGGCAACCAAACTAAGCCACTACTTGCCGAGTCAGTCTTAAGACAATGCTATCTCCATTAACAACTACCTACCGAATACTCGTAACAATTGTTCGAAGAACAATGAGTCATTTTCTCATACAATAGCTTTTCCTGAATATTGTATTTGACTATACATTGTTTCAGCCCGACGACGGCGTCACAGGCAGAGTTGATACTTAAACTTGTGCCTACTTAAAGACTAGGTCCCGTTTTACCACATACCCGGTTGGTAATGATAATTATTACTGGGTTCAGTTTGGTCACACTAATTGGTAAATCTTCTTCAAATTTTTTTCGGTGGAATAACTTCTTCTATTCCCTCTGATTTGATTATCTGATACAACATGTAATTGACTTTTTAAAAGTAAGAACGTCTAGTTCCACCTCTACTCTATTTCCTTCTACTTTTCCTACAACCTTGTTTTTTATACAGTTGTCCTGCCGTAGTAAGCGGCAATCAACTGTTCTTATCTGTTTTCCACAGTCTTTGAAAGACAACAAAAATACAAATACAAAATACAAATCCATTAACTTCCAACACAAACAAATTGGAAACCTATTAATTTATTACTTACTTCTCAAGTCCCGGTTTATCCCAGTTTATTGAATGTTCGTCTAATCTAACGATGATATATTTTATTTTATGACGATATTTTAAAAGCCTTGGTAGGATTGTGACAAGCCAGATCATAAGTACTTATAGGGGGGTCGTTCGTTGCTCTTTCTTAATGGCGGACGTGTATTGGATGAAATTATTTTTTTGTTCATTTGAATGTTTAGTGCATAATGCTGATAGTGTTTTTATAGTGTTTAACAACAAAGTATGCTTAAACTAAACATTAAATAGGGAACTGTAGTTAATGCATATACCTATTCAGGACTCTGCAAATAGTCACGAGCGGTCATCACGTGGTGCAGAAAATTTTACAATAAAGTTTCTGTTGCTTCAGAAGTCGTTGGACTAAAGGATTTCATGTGCCACGGACTCACCCTCGGCCAAGTGGTCCGCCTACTGGAAAAACTTCTACGTGGAAATATAGATAATGGCAAAATACGTCTTATCTGTAGATGTAAAGCCATTTTCAAAAGAAAGACAATAAAGTACTTAAAGGTATGACGTATAAAGGGTCGGAATTTATTTTTGTATGTGACAAAGTGGGCACTGTGACAAACTGAGCCTAACTCTTAAATTTTCCCCAAGTTCAGAATGATACTTAAAGTTCTCGTAGTTTGTTCGGTTCGCTCGCAAAAGTTATGACATGCACTCATACATATCAAACATGTGCAAATGAGTAGAGTAATTTCACAATTTACGAATATGAATACAAAATTGACGTATTAAAGGAGCCCTCTTGGGATAGGTTTGGAATGAAGATTGGTACGGAGATTGGTACTATAAATCGTGGTTTAACTACGGTCAGTACTTATCTACTGCTAAGCTGCCTTTTCATATTTATACGTTTCTATATAACCTTTGGCGTATTATCAGATTTAGGAACAAATTCTTCTCTTTTTTGAATCTTATCTCAGCGTGAATACCTTTTTCTTAGATTCTTATTTCCACACATGTACAGAACAAAAGTTATTGCTCGTAAAGCTATTGTTGGATTACTTGGATTTGCTTCTGAAAAACTGTTCGTACATTGAATTGATGACACTTTCATATCTTCCGTTTGCATCGCATCGTCGTTTCTTGTATCGAATCATTCTGAAATATACATCTTATGCGGTGCGATCTTAATATAATTTCACTGGAGTTTCCCTCTCACGTTCCGTTTGAGACGTGACGATCGTTCACGCCTGCTTCTGCAGCTTGGGTCGCAGATATGCAGTTGAAGTCATGAGATGTAGCGACTTTAGTTTTTGGAGCACGTTCCGCCTCGTCCACTAAATTGATGATTGGTTGCGACGTGTAGCAATTTTCTTTACACAATTGTAAAATTTTTACTGCAGGAAATATTGATTTGTTTCCGCATTGCAGATACTTTGATGAAACATTTTTACGGTTCTACTCGTGATGTAAGTAGAAACCCACTCGTAAATCTATAAATTCTGTAAATGACTATTCAATGGTAGGGCGCATAGTTTTGAGAGAGTTTTGAAAGAGACTTCCTTTTTCTTGAATAAAATAAATATTATGAAAATAAATAATGCATTCTTTATCATAGAAAAAAATCGAATATACGATTAGAATATCTATTTATACATTTAAACAAGCAAGATGTGTATATATATTATATACATATTGGAAGTAGGGGAAGAAAAAGGAACTGCAAAGATAAGACAGGGCGTTAGACAAGGATGTCCACTCTCACCGCTGTTGTTCAATATTTTTATAGAATGTGCGATTAGACAAATTACAGTTGCAGATAAGGGAGGGATAAAGATAAATGGGGAAAAAATACAATTTATAAGATTCGCAGACGATATAGCAGCATTAGCAGAAAATAGTATACAGTTACAGGAACTCTTGGAAAACATGGACACCATCTTCAAACAAATTGGACTTAAAATAAACATATCAAAAACCAAAACAATGATAACCTCAAAAACGAACGCACCAAACAATAGCCCAATTATTCTAAATGGCACTGCCGTAGAATCTGTAAGTAGTTTCAGATATTTAGGGAGCTTAATTACAAACGACTCTAGATGCACTCCAGATATTGTTGCCAGAATAGCAATGGCCAAAAAAGCATTTCACAATAAAAAAACATCTTTTTATTGCTAAAATTGCAAAACACGTGCGGAAGAGGCTTATAAAGACATATATGGAGATTATAAAGATATATATGGAGTATTGCCTTATACGGATGTGAGACGTGGACGATGACACAAAGAGATAGAGAGAGGTTGCAAGCGTTTGAGATGTGGTGCTGGAGGAGGATGGAAAAGATCAGTTGGACGGAAAGAAAGACAAATGAGGAAGTACTAGCATTGGTTGGGGAAAGGCGTTGTCTATTGGAGAACATCGAGAACCGAAGAGGGAAGATGGTTGGACATTTGCTAAGACACGACGAGTTCATAAAGAACATTGCTGAAGGAAAGGTCGAAGGGAAAAGAGGAAGGGGAAGACCAAGGCGCACATTCTTCACACAAATTAAAGAAAAGGCTCGAGTCGTGTCGTACCAAGAGATGAAAACACTATCAGGAAAGAGAGAAGAGTGGAAATTGCTCCACCGACAAGAGCTCAGCTCTTAAATTTGATGATGACATATTGGAATCTCGGTAATGGCTCCAAAAATGATTTGAAATTCGTATTTATAGGAATTCGGGACCGATAAATCGTGTATTGTTTTCCAAAAATTACGCCGAGAAATGCTCGGCCAAGTATTACTAATTATTATTTTCGAAACTCCTCTTTTACTTATATTCTACACCAAAAACCATTACGGGGAAGGTTCGTAGCGTGAAAGCGTGGGGTATTTTTAACAAATTAACGAGAAAAAGATAGCATTCTCATGAAATACTTCGTATGTATGGCAGAGAGATTAGTATTCTGAGAACTAAAACAATCTTAAATCCCTAAGATAAATAAAAGGTTCTTCTTGAAAATTATATCGCAACTATAGTACTTAATACTGTTGACATAGGCGATTGATCTTCTTTTAACCGAAAACGGGACTGACGTTTTCCCAAAACTACGTTTTTCTAGGTAAAGTAATCTTGAAACCATATCTAAATGTACAATATTTTATGTCAATGAAATATATCATTTATTTGTGTTTTCATTTCTAACTTAGAAAAGGTTACCGAATCTAATTGAAAGTAATTCTAATCTAACTGGAATTGTGCGCTAATTAGTTCATAAGTCATGTAACTTGAAAATTTTCCTTTTTTGTGCAAATAAAGCATTTTTATTTTTATCTTAATCTATCTTCTTTTGTTTTAAAAGCAAATATCCAATTAACTATTGCTCTAAAATTAAACAACAATAAACCCACCTGTAGCATTCCCTTTGTACCTTTTCGGACCTCATCGCCCTGGATGACATTGTGGTCAAAACGGTAAAGAGGTAATGGCGTTAATGGAGACTGTAAATACTTGAGTGCACTCCAAGAGAAAGCGGCTACCTATTTTCTGTTAAAATATTACCCTTTCAGGATTACACGTAAGTCTCGAGCCAAGTAGAAATAGCTCATAGGACTGGAATAAGTATCCGTTTTTGTTAATCTGTTACTCCAAATGGATTTGATGATAAAATAACTAATGTGTCCCAACAATGAAAAGCAATTGGGGATTCACTGTTATGTTAAAAACCAAGCCATGAAGACGAGCAGAGCGAAGTGACAGTATATTTTTCTTGTGATTTTCCTATAATAGAAAAAAAAATGTTATAGAATACATTGCCTCACCTGGATACCAAAGAAACTTTAGAAAATAACGCTTAAAATACTAGCTCCATCTATTATCATTGGCTCGTCCCTGGTAACACGTAAGTTGCGAGCCAGAAGCCAAATGCGGTCGAGTGATGTTTCACGGCTAATGCAGCTGTGTTACGTTATTCAGATAGAAAATTAAGGAAAGAGGGAGAGAGAGAAATGTTCAGAATAAAAGGTAAATATTTTTTGATTTTCAATTTTAAAGAATGCCTCATTAAATCTTTTTTTATTATAATAGCTGTTAACTTTGTATGAATTTTGGAGTTCATATTTCAGATTTCTTGTTTCTTAGAACGCGCGAACTCGCAGTAGTCGGGTTTTAGTTTTAAGACTTATTTTGCTTAGGAAAAAAATTTAAGCGTACCTATCGAGTTTGTTAAGGATATTTATTATTTAGGATTACACTTTAAAACACACTTTGAAAATTATTTTCTAAAAAAAATATTACTGCGAACGACTACTATCTACGACATGCCATCCTTTCAATCCTGTCTCTAGATATATTTTTCGTTGCGTTTGCAAATCCTGCAATTTTAGTTCATAAATGGCTTAGATTATCTCGTTTCTCCTCTTTCTGGTATAAGTGTAAACACCTTCCTTTATAGGTATACGGGTATAAGAAAAAAACCTGGGTTGTATTTCTGCACATGCTGCCCATCTCGCGGTTTCACCCGCTAAAGAACAATTGTCTTCCGAACTTGGCACCCAGTTAGATATCAATTCTTTTGTCGGCGTGCACATTGAACTTGGCTATTAACTTTTACAATGTTTTTGGTGGGATCTGTTTTAATAAGTATGTTTCGCCATTTTACCAAAATTTACACCATATGACAGGTAATACCCAGTAGAGTATGTATGGCTATGTCAATAATTCGACGTAACGTATGCCCTCTCGTCCGGTAAATTCATCAATGCCGGATTGAATAATCGTGCCGGTCACCTGCCAATTATCCGGCCGCTGCCAACGCAATTTATTGTTAAAGTCCCTAAGCGGTTTTTTTATACAGCTGGTGAGGGGCTTTGATTGGCTTCAGCTTAGTTATCATAAAGCATTCTTTGTTACCATCGCTACCCGTCCAAAGATTTTTCTTGATCTGATTGCCATAGTTCAGAGACAAAAATGAGTTGCTATATTGTATTTCATTCTATAAAAGTACCTAGTTGCCGAGATTATTAATTAAACTGTTTTTGAATAGAGTCAGAGTCGGTCCTTGCATAATCTCATCGTGCATCTGTGACTAAGGACTACTAAGAATAAAATAATAAAAAAAACATGAACTTAAAGAGCCTTTCTAAAAAATATGACATAAATCTGACATCACTGGAAAAAGAGGAAACGCAAAGAGAAACGTTATCTTTTAGCTATGAAAAATCCTACAAAGGAGGTTTCGTGGACACTTTAATTTTGTTTCAGGAAATGAATTTGCGTGGAATGCGCAAAAGAAATTAGAACAGCTAGTGGCATAAAGCGGTGAATACAGGCGACACAGTTTAAACCACAGCGGTGAAATAAATTAAAACGTGTTATTTTTACCTTTTCCTTGCGTAAGTTAAAGTTTCAAATACTTTAACCATATATCCTGAATAAAAGGTAGACTCTTTATAAAGGATTTTTACGATAAGCATTTGCTACTGAGTAAGCGGGGAAAAAAATTGCAAACTTAACGGAAAATGACGCAGAAATTTTATAACTTGGATGTTTCATTGGAGTGGTACAAAATAAATACCTCTTAGATGTAATTGTGATAATTACAAAATTTTAAGATTATTTAACGACTGCTTGCGTACTGTTCCGGGTTTGATTCCTGGTGGGTGATCCCATTTTCGATAGGACATAGCAAGCTGCACCACCTGATTGTTTAAAAAGAAAAGATCCATGATTCAGATTTCCAGACGGCGCTCATTACACACTATGAAAAGTTTCTGAATTCTAGGGTCCACCCGGGCCGTTCGACTTAATGCCCCACGTATAGATAGGTACCAAAAACTGTCGACACCCCAATATTAAAATTCTATTAAAAGAAGTATCATCGTTGTTTAGTTACTATCTACTAAGTATAATTTTTCGGTAATAGCCTTTGTAGTCAGTAAACGCTCGACTAAAGTTCAGCTGAGTGGTTTTGCGCTACTTCATTTTGGCTTAGTACTTGCGTTGCGGAGTTTCGAGCAGCTTATAAGGCTTGTAACTCGATGCTTGTAACATACTAAAATCTCAACGCGTTTGTGTTTCAAAAATTAGCTGTTTTATAAGTTGTTGCATAAACATTTTGAAAAGTCTATGAATATCGGGAAAAATCTGTGATTGATGTATATACGCAAAGAATAATTTGCTGTGCTTTTAAAAGATAAACCTAAATTGATAAAAAAATATATTATTCTCATCGCGTCCATTGTAGCACAACCCAATTCGATTAGAAAACCTTCACCTTTATTAAGGCAATAAAAACTTCCAGAATCGTCATGCTGGGAATCGTCAGTAGCTGTGCTTGATACACTGAGATCGGATTCGGCGCGAATAATCGTCCCCTAGGGCAGATCCGTCATCAATATTTCAACGGGTGGAATGCGGGTACCGATTCGTTCGTCCATTCTTTTCTTTTCGAAGTGTCCAGGCTGATTGGAATTCGTTGCTCACATTTGAGCTGTGAGATTTTTCTTGTTGAAGATTAGGTTAACTGTTACAGGTTAGATAGGATGATAAGTCTGCGTACGGGGATACTAACGTCAGTTTTATGATAATCTTACCTATTCTTGTTTCAACACTTTCCATAATTCTACGTAAGATATTCTTGCGCACGAGTAAAAAAAACTTTTGTCTACAGATAACCTTGAAAATTATTTGTTTAGCTACCTATTTAATATACTTGTACCTACTTACTTCAAGACTTTGGAGGATCGTTATTGCGATTAATTGTATTCAAACGTAGTGTATTATTATACATCTATTTTGTAGACACTTGTCAAACTTCAAATATGACACGTTTGGAAAAATAAATGTACCTAACTTTTATTTTAGAAAGGGATTTAGATATTATAAAAAAGCTAAGTCCGCACCTTAACAGAGGAATTATTCTGTGGGATAGAATTTTATTTCAAACTTAATTTCTATTTCTTATATTTTCTAAGCAGACAAATTCATCCTAGCATCTAATTCATCCCCTGATCTTTTCGTGAAAGCTCGTGCAGAAGCTAAAAGTAAGAAAAATGAGCATGAAAACTTCTTAGGCACTTTGTGTCAACGACTTTTCTACAGAAGCGTTTACTCTGTTTGCAGAAAAATACCTACTGGCGTTATTTGCACGGTAGGTACGAAAACGCTTAAACAAAATAATTACATTCTGTCTGCACACCGAGAAGAAATTAATGCCAGTAATAAATTTCGAGCTTTTGTCTGTTTATGTTTCTGTAGTGTAGTAAGTCTATGTATAAGTATAGTTAATTACGTCACTATAATCAATGCATATAATGATGTGTCTCATACTAATAAAGCGAGTTGTTACTGAGCAGTCAGATCGTTTACTTTCCTCCGAACCGCTCCGCCTTACATGGCGACCGCTGCCATGTTTGGTTGTGAGTGTGCGTTCGACCTATCTCGTGATCTATTTTAAATTAAATAATGGTGAACTTTATTAGTAAAATCAAATTAAATAATAGCTAAAAACACGGGCATCGCGTCGCGTAAAATTATATAAATTCAAGAAAATACAAATTAGTGAAAATGGGAAACGAAGCATCGACGACGACCGCTAAACCACGGCCAGCAACAGCCATCGAGCACCAGGACGTCTATACGCAGATTGGCAGAGAGAACACCATCCACCAGAGCAACAGCATTGTGCAGGGTTTGGCCAACATACACTGGTATTTATTCTTGTTTTTTATTATGGTCCTGATGCTGCTGACCTTCTTCACCGTGCGATACTTCAACATTTGCCTCAATAAGAAAATTGAGAGAAGGGCACGAGCTGGCATATTTGAAATGAAGAGAGCTGGGACAGAAGAAGTTTAACTGGCTACCTATAAATCCCTTAGTCGTTATATCGCCTGTGCTTAGAATCCAGGCCACTACTAGATAATCTGCAAATTTACTTCTCCATGTACTCGACAAGCAAGCAAGGTATGGTACAACGTAGCTACGAACTGAACTGAACTCAACTGAACCGAACTGAACTGAACTGAACAATTATAATGTGTATTTGTGTGTGTTAAAATTCAAGTGCGGAAAGGCTATTCAAAATCAGTGAACGTTTTTTTTTTATTATTATTTTTGCGTTGCGTAATATATCTACTACGGCGGCGTAGACTTTCTTTGGTTCAATGAACTGCTACGAGCTACGACGGTGTCGGGACGGACTCCATATTAGGTGCGCGCGTGTAGAAATGACTGGACTGTGATGTCTCGTGACAACACTATTTCTAATTTTAGCCTAAAATACTTATAATTTTAAAGACCTAACGTAATTTCCCAATGTTTTCATTCAAATTATGTATGATGAATTGTTAGAAGTGTATGATAATTTAGTTGCAGTAAGAAGGTACTTAGTTCGGAAAGGTCCTAGTAAAAGAGTAGGACTAATTCTAGAAACTAAATTTAATGAAGCTAATGGCTTAGTTACTGAGTATAACAGATTATTGAAGTTATTAAGTGAACAAATAAAATTAGGGAAATTAAGTGACGAAGAATTAACAAAGATATCAAAACTTACAGATAAGTTTAATGTAAAATATAATGATATTAAAATATTTTGTAAACAAGATTCTTCTGGTTCAGAGACAAAGCCCAATAATCCAGAATTAACCTCTGACTCAGATTCTGATGATATAACAATGGCTAAGTTTGATTGTAAAGTAGCTTTGAACTTATTACCTGTTTTGGACGATACAGAAAGCGTTACCCAGAAACTAATTGAAGGTATAGAGTACTATGAGACTATTATTGATGTCGATTCCAAAACGCAGTTAATTAATTTCGTGTTAAAAACCAGATTATCACCATCAGCAAAATTAAAATTATCATCTACGTACGCGTCTGTAAATGCACTTCTGAAAGATATGAGGAAACAATTATTAACCACAAAGTCTGCGAACGCAATTCAGAGTAAAATTCAATACTTCAGGCAAAACGAGTTATCTATAGACGAATACGGGAAGCAGTTAATGGAAATGATGGTAGATCTAACGATCACCCAGTCCAATGGAGACAATGAAAGCTATAAGGTGTTAAAACCAATTAATGAGAAGTTTGCCATCAAGCGTTTTTCGGATGGTCTACGTAATCGTAGATTGGGAACAATAGTAGCCGCGCGTAATTTTAGTTCCCTTAGTGAGGCCGTACAGACAGCTATTGATGAGGATGTGACCGCACCCTCGACTTCGTATGACGTCATGACCATGCGAAACCAGGTTAGGCGAGGTAATATAAGTTATAGAGGTTCCAACAATTACCAAATGCGAGGTAGGTCCAGGCCGCGATTCTCACAACCATCGCAACCTCAAATTACGACACCCTGTAGGGCACCCCGAGTAGCTGAGCATAGGTCTTATCAACCACCATCTCGTGGGAGCTATACAAACCGCGGTGCGCCCCCACAGCGTTACGGTGCGCCCGGCAGAGCTACTTATAACAGGGGTAGGTCATTTTATAACAGTAGGGGTAACCAAGGGATACGTCGTGGACGTGGTGGATATGTACGAATTATGCAAGAAAGTGACATCGGCTTCACCCCCGTGCAGAACAATGAAAACACCGAGTCCGAAAACCAGTTTTTTCGAGACTAACGAGATTATTTTAAATTGTAACCCAAGTTCTTATTCAGTGGAATTGAACCTTAATGACCAGTTATTATCGTTTTTCATTGACTCAGGCGCCTCTATTTCAGCTATAGAATATAAACATGTAGTTAATCACAACATACCCATTTATGAAGATAGTATTCAGGTTAGAGGTATTGGAGGTGTAATCGAATCAATTGGGTCCGTAAATTTATCATTATCAGCGCAATCAGAAACATTCACTAATAAGTTTTATGTTTTTAAATCGTTGCCCATAAACGCTAACGGAATATTAGGAGATGACTTTTTCAGAAAGTACAGGTCAACGATCGATTATGACACAGATACGTTGATCATGCGATACATGGATACAGTTACATACTTACCTATGTTGCATCAGCCAGATGATTCATGTTTATTCATACCATCTAGGTCCGAGTCTATACATTATATAGATACACGTATGAAAGGTGATTGTGTGATTTGTTCTAGGGAAGTATGTGAGGGAGTTTTTATTGCTGGTTCAATAGTAAAACCAACTGATGGGAAGATACCTATTCAAATCTTAAACACGACAGACAAGGACTTGACTTTGACGGATATAAAGCCAGATGTACATTCAATACACGAATATGAGATGTGTTCATTTAGTAGTACGGAGAAAAGGGCTGAGCGAGTTAAAACCTTATTTTCGTTGCTGAATATTACACATTTGAATAAAGAGGAACAGGTGGCAATAGAGAATATATGCGCTAAGTTTTCGGATATTTTTTATTTACCTAATGATAAATTGACCGCAACTAACGTTTATGAACAGAACATTGTATTAAAACCGAACACAGAGCCTGTGTACACTAAACCTTACAGGTTACCATATTCTCAGAAGTCGGAAATTAAGAAGCAAATTGACAAAATGTTAGATGAAGGAATAATAGAACCTAGCAAAAGCGATTGGTCTAGCCCCGTATTGTTAGTACCGAAAAAGACAAATTCGACCGGAAATAAAAAATGGCGCTTAGTCATTGATTACAGGAAATTGAACAATGCCATCCAGGACGATAAATTCCCCCTTCCTAATATTAACGAAATTATTGATTCTTTATCGGGATCAATATATTTCAGCCATCTTGATTTAAATTCGGGTTACTATCAAGTCAATTTAGAAGAAGAAAGTCGTAAATATACAGCATTCTGTTCTGGACAGTATCAAATGACTAGGATGCCGATGGGACTGAAGACCAGCCCAAGTGCTTTCTCCAGAATGATGAATATTGCAATGACCGGTTTGACGTACGAAAAATGTTTGATATATCTCGATGATTTAATCGTTTTTGGTAAAAACTTACAAGATCACAATAAAAACCTTTTGGATGTTTTTCAAAGACTACGAAAGTGCAACTTAAAATTAAACCCAGTTAAATGCGATTTCTTAAAAAAGGAAATCCTTTATTTAGGCCATGTAGTGTCAGGCGACGGAGTGTTGCCAGATCCGCAAAAAATTGAAGTTTTGAAAAACTATCCCCGTCCGAACAACGTAGACGAGGTAAAGAGATTCGTTGCCTTTGCTAACTATTACAGGAAATTCATCAAAAATTTTGCAGAGATATCTTGTCCATTAAATAGCTTATGTAGGAAAAATATACCCTTCGTATGGGATGATAGTTGTGAAAAAGCATTTTTAACGTTGAAAGAGCGGATAATGTCACCGCCAGTCTTGCAATATCCAATATTCTCTGATGATAACCAATTTATTATTCAGACGGACGCTTCAAACGAGGCCATCGGCGGGATATTAAGTAATCAGGACGGTAGACCCATTGCATTTGCTAGCAGAAGTTTAAATAAAGCGGAAAAGCGGTATCCCACTATAGAAAAAGAACTGTTGGCTATAGTGTGGGCCGTAAAGCATTATCGTCCTTATGTTTATGGACGTCATTTTAAAATCTTGACAGACCATAAGCCTCTAGTATACTTGTACGGAATGAAAGATCCATCTAGTAGGTTGATGAAGTTTAGGTTAATGTTAGAAGAGTATAGCTTTGATGTTGAATATGTGAAAGGCTCAAACAATGCTGCTGCAGACGCATTGTCAAGAATTGTGATAAAATCAGACGATTTGAAAGAAATGAGTGAAAGGACTATGAATGTGATGACGAGAGCTCAAAGGAAAAGACTAGCACAGGATTCTTCCGAATCCACCTCCGAATCAGACAATAATAATGTGACACCTACAGATGTTTGGACTGATCACCCGAATGTCGTAGATATCCATAGTAAAACCAAGGATTTGACAGAGTTGAGATTTATTAGAAATAAAGAGTTAGAAAGCCTACGTAGGAATAGGAAGAAAAATATACAGATAAAGGAAGAAGATAACGTGTTTATTTATGAAAGTACAAAGAATACGATATACATTAAATTAGAATCTCGATCGCAACTGACGCCAGACGCATTTGCGAGAGATCTAAGTAAATTTTGTAAGAAAATCGAAGTTAATGAAGTTTATTTTATTAAAAATGAAAATAATAACATATTTGTTAAAAAGTTAACCAAAGCAATTAGTGAAATGAAGGACTGGAACGGTCCTCGTGTATGTATTTTGGAAGATGTCGAAAGGATAGAAGATAAAGACGATAGGCGAGTAATACTTAACGATTTTCATCTTTTGCCCACCAGTGGACACGCGGGTATAAGACGTATGTTAAACAACATTAAGAAGTATTACTTTTGGCCAGGTCTAGAAAAGGATGTAAAAGAGTTTGTAAATCGTTGCAAAAAATGCCAGAAACAAAAACATTGTGTCAAAACTAGACAACCATTGAATATAACGAGTACAGCTAGAACTGCTAATGAGAACATTTTTCTGGATATAGTTGGTCCTTTATCAAGAGATGATAATAACTATGCATACATATTAACTATACAATGCGAATTAAGTAAGTACGTTGCAGCATATCCTTTAGTTACAAAAAGTTCAGAAGAAGTCGCGAGGAATTTCGTCAATCAATTTATACTAAGGTATGGTATACCCAAACAAGTGGCTACAGATCGAGGTACAGAGTTCATGTCAGAGATCTTCAGACAGGTATGTAAATTGCTAGAAATAAATCAGTTGAACTCAACAGCCTACCACCATCAAACTATTGGTGCGCTAGAAAATTCCCACAAGCATTTAGGTGCCTACCTGAGGATCCAAACAGACAATCATGCCGAGAACTGGAGCCAATGGTTACCATACTGGTGTTTTTCTTATAACACTTCGGTTCATTCGGAAACCCAATACACACCGTTTGAACTATTATATGGTAAGAAATGTAATTTACCAGGAAATTACAAGACAGGAAAAGTTGATCCATTATACAACGTAGACAGTTATCCTTTAGAATTACGTTACAGACTTCAAATCTCACAGAAGGAAGCATATAACAATTTAGTAAAAAGTAAAGAGAAAAGGAAATTTAAGTACGACCAACGTGTTAATCCGGTTTCATATTTAGAAAATGACATGATATTAATTAAAAACGAAACAGGAAATAAGTTTGATTCTATTTATCAAGGTCCTTATAGAGTGATAGAGGATATTTCTCCTAATGTTAAAATATATAAAGATGGAAAAGTTGACATTGTCCATAAGGATAGAACAAAGTTATTTAGGAACTAAACATATTAATCATTTTACATACTAAGCAAGTTATCTAATTAAAGTAAAGATAAGACGAATTATAATAATCTAAAAAACATATAATCAACTAAATAATTTTAATATGTAATCAATATATTATGTAAGAAAATTCACTATATAATTGGAAGTTACATTAATAAGAAATTAATTATATTATATACCTACATAATTAACTATTATATCTACCTAGTTTAAAATAAAATAAAATTAACATTTCATTTTATTTTTCTCACCCGTGGGAGGTGTAGTGTAGTAAGTCTATGTATAAGTATAGTTAATTACGTCACTATAATCAATGCATATAATGATGTGTCTCATACTAATAAAGCGAGTTGTTACTGAGCAGTCAGATCGTTTACTTTCCTCCGAACCGCTCCGCCTTACATTTCACTTAAGTTATTTCAGCAGTACTAGAAGTGTACGCTCATCTCTTTATTTTAATTCATTTTATCAGATAAGTTTGCTTAACTTTGTGGCACGGTTTTAGTAACTTTATATGTAGATGTTCTTAATATAAATAAAAATTATTACTCTAAATGGTAAAACAGCTGTTAAAGAAATGTAATGACTTTCGAACTTCAGCCAATGAACACATTGCTTGCTAAGAAATTAAAAGCAATTCACTTTAAGCTGGAGAGCTAAAGGACACCTGGAGGCTTGAACAAATGGCTTTCCAGTAAATAGCAGTAAGCGGTGGCCATTGCCCTTTGGTACTGATACTGTAGCATCAAGGGACGTTGTTTGGATTTCTTGCAATTCGAAAGAAAGTGTCGAAAAGGAAAACGAAATGGAGACAGCTGAAAATAAGCCCAATTTCATCGTTGTGTATTTAAGGTAGTGTCCTACTTTTAAAAATCCCTAAAATGATAAAAAGAAAAACTAAAAGTTGTATTAAATATGCTAAAATATGAAGTGATAATGAATTTAGCAAACTGTTGAATAATTTATAAATGTTATAAAAGTTTATAACACCAACTAAGGAATTGCATGCATAAGTGTTTTCATTTAAGTCTGTTTCAGTCCAAATAACTGCTACATGTAAGGTCTTTAACCTAGATTTACACAAAATTACTACACTTTATATGACGAGTTTGGTTCAAAAATTCAATTGCAGATAGCATGTGCTACAAAAGTAAAGCTTTATAGCGCGAGTAAAAACACTAGGTATATCAAGTACCTGTAATTTCACCTTTTGTGAAGAGTTCTTCGTTCCGCTGGTGTAGACTCACCCATTGTAGTTTTTCCACCTTTTGGTGATACAAGGTGGGTCTTACTACGAAGCGTTTTTAGGAGATCCAATTTTTTTTACGAAAATTTACAAATGTCAAACAACCTCAAATTCCGTGACTGGAATAATTTATGTTTCTACCCTGACGATTTAACTTAAAACTGTCCATTTCCATAAAAAAAAAAAAAAATATTATAAGTAAAATGTTATTTTTTATTCATTTGTACCTTCTTTTGTGAGTTTTAATTTATATTCAATCAATCTAAAACTTAGCCACTATGAAGCAATTAAATACAAGAAAGCGAAAATAAATGTGGTGCCGTTACTTGCACCCCACAAAACACAACGGCTGCACTCTTTTTCGTTTTTATTGGACCGTATTGAGCCTCTGCGAAATGTGTAAAATTGCCAACAGTGGGATTCAAGGAAAACTTCTGAAACGAGTTTTGCCGAGAGAGCTGGCGCTAAGCAGAGAACTTAGAGTTCGAAATCTTTGAATGCAAGTTTTTTCTTTGATTGAGACTTTAGATTCAACTTTTCAACACAGTTTTTGAGAAAAATGTTTATTGAAATTTTGAAATTGCACTATTATTTTTGTCACTGTGTGGGACACTGAGTCGATAAAATCACACCTATTTTCGTAACGCAAAACTTTAAAGCGCTTCTACATTGATATAAACAAGAGATCGTTCTCCGAAGAAGTAGAGAAGGACAAAATAGTAAGTGCTAAGCTCGTAATTAATAATTTGTATGCGAAAAGTAATCTCAAACTTCTTCAAGTTATTATTCCTTTAGGGGCAACTAGTGCAGCACAAGTCTCTTATTCGACATAAAGTTACGTACGTTTACAGTACGTCTATAATAATAATACAGGGTGTAAGAAAACTTGCTGCAAATATTTGAAGGGGTAAACCAACCTATTAAACTGAACAACTTTTTCTAAGGAACATAGGTCGAAATATAAAAAAAATTGGACCTATACAAAATTACCGACTGACCAAGTCAATTTATATGGGAGGTCCAAAACATTTTCTCGTATTTCGACCTATGTTTCTTGGGGAATCTTGTCCAGTTTAATGGGCTGAATCACCCCTCAAAATATTTGCAGCAAACATTTTTACACCTTTTATATGTTTTACAACATCAAATAATAAGAGTTTCTAGGTAAAATGAGAGTAAAACTCTAAAATCATAATTTAATCTTCTGGAAATTGTGGCACCTTGTATAATATCTTTAAGGTAAATAAAAGTAGGTTTTAATGTCGAACTTTAAAAACCAGACTAATCAGGTATGTAAAAAATCTAAGCTAAGTAAGAATAAGACTTCCAAAAACAAGTAAGCCATCATGTTAACATTCCATCAATGTAAGATCCTGATGCTATTATGGAATCCAAAACGTTTGAGCCTCGTTTGAACCGAGCTTCATGTAAATTAATTCAAATGTGCCGTTTCCAAATGAATTCGACGTTCGACTTGTCATTATCGTGGTTCAAAGGAATAAAAACAACGCGAACGACTTTGCGCTAGGAGATAGTCAAAGCTGTTGGAGCTTTATAGTAAACTAACTTTGACGACCGATGTGGTGCAGTGGTAGTGCGACTGCCTTTGACGCAAAAGGTCCCGGGTTCGATTCTCGGTGGGTCACTCACAAAGTTGATATTTATGACTTTGTGAATTTATTCCCAGTCTGGTTAGGACATTGCGGGCTGAACCACCCGATTGTCCGTAAGTAAGATGGTTCCGTGTTTCGAATGGCACGTTAAGCCGTAGGTCCCGGTTGCTGTCTATGATCACTTAGACGGCGGTCGTTACACAACCATGTCAGAAGCCTGCTACTTGTAGAAGGCGGTTGAAAAATTCTGACACTAGGGTTCATCGGGTCGTTGGACGACTCGGTGTCTCACACGAAAAGAGAAAGAGAAAGAGTAAACTAACTACACGCTTAGTGATTTCACCCGCTGCAAACCGATTCCCCGTAGAAATCAGTAATTTTTCATCTTACCTGGAGACAATGTAGTTTTGTACCCGAAATATTTTTTAAGTCGGTACAATCGTTTTGAAGTTCATTTTGTACTAACACAAATGCTTAAAATATGAAACTGTCCTCTTCAATTTTTTTTAATAATTCTCAGTGTATGGGATTTCACTTTTTCTATTCACATGGGTACAAATTATTAAAAAATCAGTTTTACGATATAAATGTTACCTACCTCTGTATAAAACAGCTGCTTTCTTATCAATCAAAATATTAGCATAAAGATTATACGGCGGATCGCACATTTGACGCATGACAGGGCGCTAAAACATCGCAGCAGTCTTACAGATCAATACTAGAAATGTCAATCCCCATACTAGAACCGCTGAACTGCTGTCGACGCAGCGCTAACGCAGTGTCGTCTGTCGAGTGGGATTTTAGTATGGGGAATGACGTTTCTAGTATCGATCCGTCAGACTGCTGCGATATTTTAGCGCTCCCTCGTGCGTCAAATGTGCGATCCGCCTAATATAATTTAGACTTTCAAATGAGCCATATTAGGATATTCTGATTTGGTCAGCATTCAGTAATTCACACAAATAAATTAGATTTCTATCTTATAAAATACGGAAGATTATCTTGGATTTTTAATATCTATCCCAATCTCCGGCACGATTACCCGCCAATGGAATTATTCTTTCGACAAAATAAAAAAGAGCTCCCTTCATTTCCATGGAAAGCGATCTGAGGCTGGCTCCAACCCGCTTATTGAATTCAAATCACATCGGCAAGGGACAAAAACTTGGTGCTCAAATGGTCCCCTGTGACTTTTATGGTTGAACTAGTTATAAACTCGATGAGTCTTTATGTCTTTAGTAAGGGCTCCGTCAGGAAGGGTTAAGAACAACCCTCCTATTGAAGCTCTACGCAACTACTAAGTGTTCTGTGACGCTAGTTGCTCCTGCGAGTTCTGATCCTTCGGTGAAATGGAGATGGTTTATTTGTTCACAGGAAGGATTCCTATTATTTATTCCTCCATCATCAATATTGGGTGTTCACATTTATTATCATCTATCTATATTCATTATTACTAGTAACACTACTACCGGAAAACACGGACTATTCATTTCTGAGAATGAAGAACACTGTCTTTTTCATCCTTAAAATAGTTTTTGTTAAATAAAATAGATAATATTTACGAAATTTGTATAAAAACCCTTTTAAAAATAGAATCGTGTAGTTTGTGGGGAATATGATAAACTATTGTATAAACATTGTTTAGGCAAGCGTGATGAGCCAAGCCATTTTAAAACTAAATTTTTCAACGCATATTTTGTTAAATACAGAGTTGCATGATAAGTTATTTTGGAGCTTGCACCGCGTGCCATGTCTGAATCACTCCAAATCTACCCAGGAGTATGGAAAGAGGTGACTAAGGGGAAATAGAAATAGGCAACCAGCAGCGTTTTTTATCTGTCAATGCTTTCGCCAACACGCTTGCCAAGCGTGGATAGTAGGTATGGCCAACATAAATAGGGGAGCCCATGTCTGGTAGTTGTTAAGGCACGTGGCAACTTCCATCCAGCCGTTTGGTCTGTAACCTTGCTGGCTCTTTTCGTATGTGACACCGATTCGTCCATATACTACTACTCAATACTCATACATACTCTCAAACAATATAAACCAATTTCTTTGACATTAGAATGATCAAAAAACCTGTTTTTTGGACTTGTTAAATATAATAATGTACGTATCCATGGATTAACATAAAATAGTGCAGTGACGAAGTGTTTGGCGCGCTTTCAGTTTAATCAAAGCTTAACTTGCTGGAGAATGTCCCCTAGTAATTGTTTCTGTGAAACTGGCTTCAGCAGTCAGCCGGGAATTAGCTGCCGGGGGTTTTCGGACATTATCGACAGTTCGCGGTTTTGACGGGAATTTCAAATCGCCACGAGCTGAAAATAATACCTAACTAGGTGAACTATTTTAGAAATTACTTCAAAGCTTGTGGATGGACGCTAAAACTTATTCCGAAATGATTACCTATTTTAATCGAATACTTACAAATTATATTTTTTAAACTCTCGCGATTGTTTTCACATATGTTTATAGTTAACTCGCGGTCACACGTGATATTTTTAAGGTAATTAATATAAACGAAATTACCTTGGGCCCGATGTTTCTGCTGAGTTACATAAGCTGTGGTCGCGGGTAGACTAAAATATCAGCGAGTAGATGTCATCTAGGCGTTGGGCGATAAGATCTTCGGATACTCACATATTGTCTTAATTGTTTTGATTGTTTTTAAATATTATACACAAGACCGGCACACAACACCAACGATGTCCAAAATTAGTTAAGCTAGGTCATTATTTATAAAACGGCTGCAGATTTAGTTCGAAAATGCTAAAATATGTAGTTGCTATCATTATTATGGAAGACATAATGTAATTGTATTTTGTGTCTTGCTTGACAATTCTCCGTAATTCTGCTTGCTTGCGAGGTAGAAAGGCGCCATCTCAGCCGCCTGATGATCGACTGGATTCCTTTACTCGCATTAAAAAAAAGCGTTTAAAAATAAAAATTCTATACTTATGTTTATACGATCAAATTTGTCCATGTTTGTTTTATTTTCACTTTATGGAGTAAGTCATTTTTAATTAATTGCACAATGCATAATTTCTAGCTAATTACGTATACAATAGCCTAAATATAACCCATTGACATAGTTACTAATGCCCAAATTAAGCACTCGCAATAACCGAGGCGTCATTAATTTAAATTGAGTTATAATGTTCTATTATACCCTTACATACATATACCACGCTTTTATCCCTTGCGGGGTCGGCAGAGCGTTAACGGCCGTAAGAATACGGTCGCTATCGCCACGTCTGACATTTTTTATGATTTTTTTCCAAGGTTGTTCCAGAAAACATGTGTATCACTATAGTGACAGGTTGTCGCCTAAAAATTGTAATACGCCATAATACCCTCGAGTCCCTTAGTCGCCTCTTACGACACCCGCGAGAAGAATGTGGTGTGATGCTATTATAAGCCGGCATGACCCGGCAAAACCGGTCGATGTATTTATTATTGTTCTTATGACTGATAATTTTATTTTATATTTAAAATATCTTCCTTTTTCCATAATCTAATTTCTTGTTTACAATTTTTACAATGTTATCTTACTTTCTCAGGAGCCAGTCTCTACACGGCCATTACGCGGGGTGATGCTATTCTAAGCTGGCATCACACGGCACACCCACCATATAATATTAGCCTTCTGTTTTAATTTACAGTCAGACATCGCCAAGTTATAAAGGAGAATATAGAGCTTGTAATGGTACGCCGCCGATCCAGGATACCATTCCATTCACAAATATGTATGTAGATATTTATCCTACCTAATACGTACACATACATAAATGCACAAACCACGCCTTTATCTCTTCCAGGGTAGGCAGAACGTTATTATTATTATTATTTATTATTGTAAGCCTTTAGTGTCCCACTGCAGGGCAAAGGCCTCCCTCCCCTTCTTCCATTGCTCCCTGTCTTGAGCTACCTCCATCCAGTTTTTCGCGTGGGCATCGAGCTCGTCTCTCCATCGCTTTCGCGGTCGTCCACGTGCCCGTTTCGCATTAGAAGGTGCCCAAGTACTTGTAATATTTGCCCATAGTATATTTGGCATTCTAGCGGTATGTCCTGCCCAGTCCCACTTCAGATATGCTGACTTTTGACCTACATCCACTATCTTCGTTTGAGCCCTCAGCGTTGCTTTTCTGACTCGGTCAATTAACTTGACTCCGAGTATGCTGCGCTCCATGTTGCGTTGGCAGACCTTGAGTTTAGACTTTTGGATGTCAGTCAAAGACCAAGTTTGAGCTCCGTAGGTAAGAATGGGGAGAATGCACATGTCCATGAGTTTTCGCTTCAGTGACAGTGGAAGGTTGCCCTTCATAAGCTCTTTCATGGACCAATAGCTCTTCCAGGCATTTTGTATCCGTCTTTCGACCTCTTTGTCCTGTCGTGCCTGGAAAGAGACTATTTGACCCAAGTAGATGTACTCATTGACGATTTGTAGATGTACTTATGTTCCCATTTCGGGTTGAGATTCCGAAATACTTCCTCCAGTGTGGACGTAAAAAGCTTTGGAGACAATGGGTCGCCTTGCTTCACGCCTCTCTGAATTTCAAATGAGGGACCTGGATTTTGGAGTTTTACTGATGCAGTACTATTTTTATAAATATTTTTGATAAGGTTTATGTAGGTACAGTGGATATTTTGATTCTCTAAGGCTTTAAACATAGAAATGTGGTTTAAACTGTCAAATGCTTTTGAATAATCTACGAATGCTAAATATAATGGTAACTGAAATTCTTGATGTTTTTCTATTAACTGGTTGAGGGCGTGAAGATGGTCTATTGTAGAAAGACCGGGGCGAAAGCCGGCTTGCTCCGGTGGTTGGGCTAGGTCAAGTAGGCCAGATATGCGACGTTCAATAATTTTGTTAAATGCCTTATAAAGATGAGAGACTAAGCTTATAGGCCTGTAATTGCCTATATCTGACTTATCGCCCTTTTTGTGAAGAAGTATGATTTCGGAATGGCACATTCCCTTTGGAAGGTGTCCGGTTTGTAAAATAGTATTAAATAATGTAGTTATGTGTGGAAGAAGAATCGGTTCACCTATTTTTAATATTTCAGTTGTAATGCTATCTGGACCAGGACTTTTATTATATTTTAATTTACGGAGGGCGCAATGAACTTCGTGTTCAGTTATCGGGAGGATATCGTCTGGGCATTCATATAAAGTACTAGGTTCTGGATATTGTGTACTGGGACAAGAGTATAAATTCTTATAGAAGTCGGTACTGATATCCGCAATCTTTCTTCTATCTCTATGTTTTACTCCTTCCTTGTCTTTAAGAGATGTTATCCAGGCTTTGCCTTTTGAAATTCCTTTCCGAGCAATTTTTAATGATTGATTATTATCCAACGCTACTTTAACGAGTTTTATATTATGCTGTCTTATATCCTTTCTTATACTTCTTTTAACTTGTCTATCTAGTAATCTGTACTGTTCACTAGTGATGTTGTTTCTATGTTCCTGTCTATTGTCAATTAATTGTAATGTATAATTTGTTAACTTTTTGTGTTTTGGTTTCGTTTGTTTTATTTTATTACTAGCGAGTATTATGCCTTTCTCTAAATTGTTGTACTGTTGCTGGACATTCTCCAACTCAACCTCTTCTAGAATATCGAAACTATTTTTAAGCTCGATTTGAAATTGTTTTCATTGTCTATTAACGTTCCTTTCTTCAAGTTCCTTATTCTGCGTTTGAAAGTTTGTTGTCGTAGGAGTTTAAATTTAAATTTAAGGGTTGTTCGTATGGGTCTATGATCTGAGCAGAATTTAATATGGTTAAGAACATTGGTGTTTTCTACTATGGTTTTGTCGGAAGTGAGGACGAAGTCGATTTCATTTTTGGTTGTTCCATTAGGAGAAACCCAGGTCCAACGGCGATGGGCTTTTTTGTAAAAGAAGCTGTTTGTTACACTAAGAGTCTGGCCAAATGAAAATTGGATGAGACGCTTTCCACGATCATTCCGTTCACCGAGTCCATGTGGTCCCAATATGCGTTCATTATCCGAATTTTGCCTCGCTCCTATCTTGGAATTGAAATCGCCCATTACGATTGTCCAGGATCCACGGTGTTCGTCACAAGCTTTATCAAGCATGTGGTAAAATTCTTCGACCTCATCGTCAGGGTGTGATGACGTGGGCGCATATACTTGGATGATTGTGAGGATTTTCTTTTCATCGACTTGGAATTTAAGCACGGCGATCCTGTCAGAGTAGGCTATAAACTCCAGTATGTTGTCGCTCCACCGTTTAGCTACTAAAAAGCCTACTCCGGATTGCCCCCCTGCTACACCAGAATAAAAGAAAATGCTATTGTCACGTTCCAGTGTATCCTCGCCTTCTCGTCTCACTTCCGCCAAACCCACAATGTCCCAGTTAATGTTTTCGAGTGCGGTCTCTAATTCTAATAGGCGCTCTTCTGAACCCAGTGTTCTGACATTATATGTAATAATATTTAGCTTTTGTTCGGAGTCCATTTTTCGTGCGTAGGTTGTGTTGTGGCAGAACGTTAAGAATCGTAAAATTACGGTCGTTATCGCATTTTATTTTTTCATATTACATGTACCACTGTAATGACAGATTGTCAGCATGTCGCCTAAAATTTTGATATACATGAGACCCTCGAGTCCTTTAGTTGCCTTTTACAACACCCACGGGAAGAAATGGGGTTATGCTATTCTAAGCTGGCATCACACAACATAGGATAATTTATCCTGATAAGATTACCTATAATATTCAATATCTAATGAAAAAGAAAGGGAAAACAAAAGGAAACTTGGCCATTGGTACTAGGTATCTTGGAACTTCTAAATTTTGCCAAAATTCTGCCACAAATGGTCACCCTTGGGAGCTAACATGTATAAACAGTACTGGCAACATTAAAAAAATTCGGATACACACATGGTGAAATTGTATGATTGTACCAAAAGACTCCCATAGTATATGAAAAGATAGAGCTTAAATGACAAATGAAAAAAGGTATTTTCGGCTTGTTCACTTTTGCCACAACCTTATGAACCTAACCCTTGGCCGAAATCCTAGATTTGATCAAAATTATGGCTTTAATTGCGGTTTAGAGTGAGGCGTCAAGACAGAACGATATTATTCTTTATTATATCAGCCAAAAACTCATTTCATAAAGGTAGGAAGTGTTAGTTAATTTTGAAATCATCAAAAATTTACGAGCAAAATGCCATAATCTCCTACAACCTAAATTACACTGGACTGATGAGGTTCAAGTTTTACTTCTGATATTTCCCTTATTCAGTTTATATCTACTATCTTATAAGGCACTACTTGGGTCCTATTAGGCACTGTTCTAAGTTTTCACTAACTTTGTCTACTAAAATTAATCCGCCATATACCAGTCCCATTGTAACGTACACAAATTAAGTTTTCTTGTCCTAGAAACGTGTGCTTCATGAGAAATAGCTTTGTTTAGCAGTTTGGCATCCTTTAATATATTAGAGAAATTTGAAAAAATGTACATTTTTTTTCCACCAACTTAGCAAAACTCATAAATACATTGAAAGCTGATAACGCTTTATAATCCAATACGTGATTTGATTGTCATATACGTGCGGTAGATAAAACTAAATTAACCTTTGATAATCAATGCCTTCTGACGGGTGCAGGCAGTTGATAATAGGTAATAAATACCTTATGAATAATCGTCCGTAAGCGAAACAATAATCAGTCTATATTGATCACTCTTTCTGGCAAGATAGCCGTTTTGTCACGTAACTAGAATATTTAAGAATAAAGTTTCATTAAGTTAAAGATGCCATCAATAACGGGAAAATATCAACATTATAAAAATGTAGATATCGATGAATATTTTACCACCGTCGGTGTACCACTTATAGCCAGAAAGATGATGTCAATGTCTTCGCCTTTAATGGAAATTATATTAGATGGTGACCAAATGACTATAAGGAATACATCTCTTATAAGGAAAACAGAAATGACATTCAAACTTGGAGAAGAATATGAAGAAAAGATGCCCAATGCAACAATCAAGAGCGTAACAAGAATACTCAATGACAACGAAGTGGAAACGACTTCAGTGATTCCTGACACCAATGAAAAGTGTGGAAGACATTATTTATTTACCGATGACGAATGTATCGTTACTTTGAGCCATGAACGAGTAAAGACTCCAGGAAAGAGATACTTTAGGAGAGTGAAGTAAACAATGTACCTAATTTTTTTAATTTTTATATTGCGATCTCAGTTGCTTAGATTTTTACAAAAAATATAATGTAAATTTCTTAAATAAATTCTATGTTTAAATAAAAATGAAGTTACAATATTATTATTTTTATTTTATCCATTCGATAAAAGACGAAAGATTATTACAACATACAATCAAAACAATCATTATATCACAAAAAGATAAAATTTAGTTCACAAGTGCTTACCTGCATTAAATTGATATGAAATCAAGATAAAAGATAACTTAACCTTAAAACAACGCAGTTGCTAGCTGAGAAAAAAATAATATTTAAAATGGCAACATTGCCAATAGTTACGTCAAAGTCAATTCTACTCAAGGTCATGCGTGAGTAATACGGCACATATCGACCACTAGATATTTTAGTTGTTTTTAGTACAGTGTTTGCCACGATAAGATAATGTCTCATCGTTGTGGTTTGTTTTAGTTCTATATTAAACTTGTGATGTAGTCAGATTAACTAGTTCTTAATCTGTCATTATAAAGGATATTATTTCGTACTAGATTAATGAGAAAAAATATTTGTCAAATAAATATAACAGAATCAGTTTCTATTTGATGTTGGTCTAATTTTAAAGAGGTAAGTAATAATATTAGTATTACAAATAAAAAATATCTTCACATGGTTTATTTAGATTATTAATTACCTGTAAACTCACTTTATCGTTTAGCAAGCCAAAATTTTAAACATATTCTTAAGATGACTTATTCTAATAACCTATCTTAGACAAAAGCTTACTATTATAGCTAAACAGTCCAATGTTGGACATGGGACTCCCCCATTTAAGGGATATTGTATGATGTCAAATCGTAAAAAGCAACGGAGGGATGATGAATTCAGGAATTTGCGAACATTTACAACACTTTACTTTGCGCTTGCCAATCCGGCAAAAAAACTGATTTTATCTTTATTTTCATAAGTAAAATTGATACTGGAAAGTGTATCGTTATCTATTAGGTTCTTATTTTATCGATGAATGCTATTTCAATAAAGTTTTTCTTTTTATCAGCCTTTATTATTTAGGCATCGGCAGAGAGGTTTGCATAGGGCACCTTCATGCATTTTGTCATTGCAATGATGACGGCACTTTTTTTTCAGGTAAATACGAGTAGTGCGATAAAAAATGTCTCTGATTCCGGGGAAATACAAGCATTACAAAAATGAAAATCCAGATATATTTTATCAAGCTGTAGGATTACCATACTTGGCAAGGAAAATGATAAATATGTTGTCACCGGTCCTAGAAATCACATTAGAAGGAGACACTATGCGACTTAAACAGAGCACCTGGATAGTATCAACAGACAACACTTTTAAATTAGGTGAAGAGTATATTGAAGATTTACAAGGTGAAATAGTCAAATGTGTTACAACAATTTTGAATGACAACGAAATGATAACAAATTCGGTTCATCAGACTTCAGGTTATAAAACGCAGAGGCACTTAGTGTTCAGTGAAGAAGAAGTAGTTGAAACATTAACACATGAGAAGGCAGAAGGGTGTTCAAAAAGATATTATAAAAGGGTAAAAGAATAAAATATACTTATATTTATGCATTCCGGCCCGGATTGATATTGCAAAAATATACAATTTCCTACATTTTTTCCCAGAAACTACGAGATATCTAAATAGATATTTAAAAAAAATTTAGTGCTAGGTGGGTAATTAGGTGACATTGCTACATTGTTAGCATTACAAACTGACCAGAGCCTCACATTAAAATGCATAGTTTCACGTTTCCGGATTGTAATCCTTACTAATAAATATTTCAGTGAAATAATATTATTTTCATAAATGAAAATTTTACAATTATTTGTCAATGTCGACCGATAATTTGATACCGACCCACTGCTCTGCCACTGAGCTATCGACGCACCGGTTGAACTTTGTTAATTTCTCAATTTCTTATTTTCACATTTTTTGAGAATAATATAGCACTGTGAGTGCATTAAATCCTAATTAATTTATGTCTTGTGATTTTTATGGTTTTTATTGGATTACATTCTTTTGTGAATAAAATATATTTTTATTGTTTTCCTACCTAAAATGTTGTAAGGACTTTCTGTGCAGAAAATATAATATGAAAATAAAAAAAAATAGTTTAAAAAAAGTTCTGTATGCTATCCATCACAGACTTACGTCAGCGGTACCTAAGAATGCACTTAGGGAGTAAAATGGATTTTGGTAGCACATTAGTTTATCTAGGTAGTAGCTTAGCACAGATATCTGAATACACCTGCTCATTAATCTTTTCCCTGGTGATTAAAAGTAGGTAACGTAGCACTTGAATGCAAGCTGGTTCGGTTTACCCCTTTGCTGTTGCTTAATTATGATTTGTGGTTCATCATTATACATGTTAATAATGCTATTAAATCTAATGTAATGGGCTACATTCCTCGAGCTTTATCAATAAGGAAAACATCCAAAATCAAACATTTGAAATTCAATCTCCTAACGCTTCCGAAATTCCGCTAAATACCAGGGGGAGCCGAAGGCGTTTATAAACGTTCTTATTTACGTTTTACAAACAAAACATCTTGCCTAAGCTTGAATAAATTTGTTTAAGATATTTGCGAGAGGGTTGCGCCCGCGCTAAGCGGCTGAAAAATGGCCTCCTTGCAAAGTAATAAAGCCGGAACCAATCGATTGAAAGAAAATACGGCTTTACGTTAAACGAAACGTCGTGATTCGTGACGAAACGTAACACGTTAAGACACTTTTATACAAAAACAGACAACATTAAAGAAAGTCAAATATCGTGTGTAAATTACAAGCATAAAAGGAGAAAAACACACATGCACAGAGCTGGTTTTCGTCGAAAGTAGATCTTGAAGCTGTGCAGAAATATGTATACCTTGGGCAAACATTGCAGAAAGAAGAGACAATTTCGAGGCCGAAATATCCAGAAGAGTGCAGCTGGGCTGGCCAGTGTCTTACAGTAAAACTGGCCCGCTGGTCACATGTCACTCAGAGAGCTATGGAAAGGTTAATGCTGTGGATCCCGCTGATGGATAGAATCCGAAATCCGCAAAAATAGCAAAGTAACAGATATAGTCTAAAAGTGTACTAAACTGAAGTGACATTGAAACATAACATTATCGCTGTAAAACTTGGTTATCAAGCGTTCGAAAGCATAACAGACCGTCCGAGATTCCATCACTTCTAAACCCGATGAACCGCGGCTCAGCTTGGTATCTTGCCTTTTTAAATAGAAGAACAAAACTCATTACAGACAAAAACGTCAGAAAAAATGCAAAATAACTACTTACACATACCTAAACTAATTTACACAAAAGTTACTACATCTTGGATAGTATTATAAAGCCGCAAGACCAAACTGCGAACCAAAAATTCAACTGACTGCGAATATTATGAGTATTGGAAATTCATAGTCAAAATTTTAATCCACTTTCAAAATTCTATAAAGTTGGTCTGTTGTTCCTGTCTGGCGGAATAATTTCTAACTTTATCGTTGACTTATTATCCCTGTGAAGTTTATGGGGCTGCTTATAAAATTCATTTGCATATCTTGAATTTGCAAACGCGATTAAGAATTCACGAAGAACGTGTTGAGTCTTGTACCAGCTTCTGCCAGTAGGTGCTTCAAAGGGGTAGGCCGTTAATAGTCATTTATACGGCTCCTAAGAAAAAAAGAAGTAAGCTTTTGCTTTTGGATTTAAATTAAAGGGGTAAATATATCTTGAAACTATTAATATAAGAAAACAGGCACTCAGAAAATTGATATAGGAAAATATTCACGGTTGTTTTGTACATGACAAACAGATTTTTTTATAGAAATATCTTGGGAAAGCAAGTTAAAACATACACACACACACACACACACACACACACATGCACACACACAAATCACGCCTTTATCCCTTGCAGGGTAGGCAGAGCGATGAAGATCGCAAAATTACGGCCGTTATCCTCACGTCTGACAAGTATTGAGGGCCCTTTCAGATGATTCGTGTATCACTGTAGTGACAAGTTGTCAGCCTGTCGCCTAAAATTGTAATACACATCAAACCCTCGGGTCCCTTAGTTGCCTTTTACAACACCCGCGGGAAGAAATGGGGTGATGCTATTCTAAGCCGGCATCACACGTCTTTTATTTATTTATAGTTAAAATATCAACGTTCAAAAATCTGGTCAATACACTTACTAATCTGATTGTAAGTAAAAACAGGAATAAAGACTAATGGTGATCCATCCGACATCATTGCAAAACAAATAGTACTTACTTTACCTAAGCATAATTTATTTTCAAGGATTATCGTCAGCTAAAATTATAAGCAAGGCTTTACGAAGATACGAAGTCTTATTCAAATTACGCATTATGGTGTAATTCCAGCTTCGTATGTTTACAAACGATATATAACACAGAACAATGACAAAAAACATTTTAAGAGATGTGGTATAATAAAGAATGTAAAAAAATTGCTGCAAATATTTTAATGGGTGAATCAGCCCATGAAACTGATTAACTTTCCCTAAGGAACATAGGTCGAAATATGAAAAAAGATTGGTCCATACAGTAGTTGACTTGCTCAGCTGCTATATTTTGTATGGGAGGTCCAAAAAATTCTTTCATATTTCGACTTATGTTTCTTGGGGAAAGTTGTTCAGTTTCATGGACTGGTTCACCTCTTAAAATATTTGCAGATAATATTTTTACACCTTTTATATTTTATGTAGGAATTGCCAGTTTTTACTATGCATATAGACCTACGAGACAGACTGAAATGTTGATAGATAATAATAAAAGTACAAAATATGTAAGTCAATTTAAAATTTTTGTTTGAATGTTGCAAGTAAATCACGTCTAGTTATATCAATAAGACCATTATAACGGTATAAGGCTTTCAACACACGCCCATTCCGTGTTGGGCGCCTGTAATGACCGTCCTACCCGCTTGTACCATGACCTAATAAAAGCCTGATTAGATATACTGACTGATTTTGTTGGATCATACAAAAACAAAAAAATCTTTTTATTTCTAGAATTTTTGAGAAATATATAAATAATGAAAGATTTCTTGTGAGTTGTATCGTAACGAACACTGAAAATAACGTCAAAAAATTTATCGATAACAATCAAATTTTGCACGTCTCCTTCATTGTTTTGTATCATGTTGCCGTCTGAGTTTTGCTTCACCTTTGAGGTTGTGGGCTTTCCTCTGTAAGCTTATATTGCGTACCGCACCGTGACATAGATTTACACCTTCTGTTTTGATTAAACCAATAGGATTTGATACATTTGAAGTCTTATTACACGCGAAAAGTCGATAAGCCTACTGACGCTTAGATACAGTGCAGAAAAATTTCAAGTCATGGATTTATTCCTACAGCCCTAATTACTAGATAATCTAACCAACAAGTATATTTAGCATCTCAATATGTGGTATGAATTGTTCGCCATTTTTATGCAGTCTAGAAAAAGAAAATTAAAACTGTTTGGTTGTGTGTTAGTAATTCCATTTACCTACTAACCAAAACGTTAAAACAGTACCCTTCGAATTCAAAATGTTTCGTAAAGTTTAATTCTAATATAAACTTTAGAGTTAACACGTTAGAGTTTTCTTTAGGTAAAGACCAATTTCACTTAGTTGATTACATTTTGCAATGCAAATAGTTCTAAAATTAAATGTTGTTCAGAACTGCTTGAAATTAGTTAGGCAATTTGCAAACTCAAAGGCAGAAAATTTATACACATCTTTTGTAGCTATTAAAAATAGGTACCAAGAAACTGTAAATTATAATGAAAAATCAAATTTAAAACTTCATTTAATGAGTACACAAAAATAAGAATAAAATCCTTGTGCATAATGAATGAGAGAATATAGTTAATACCTAGGTAATCACGAGTGCTCAAAAAGTTACATATTGTATACAAATAAACAGTAAATTGTGATGTCCATGTCAGTTAGCCGATTTCAATTATTTGATTCTTGGTTATATAAATTTCGTTGACTGCTAAAAATTTCGAAACTCAAGCGAAAAACTTTTCTTGTTAAAAGTTTCAGTGTGAATAATAAAAAAGAACCTTTACCTAGATAACGTGATGATGACAACAATTCAAGAATTAATTGAAAACATTTTTTAGATAGATGGTCTTTACACGTGCCCCACGATGTTAGAAATATACCACCCACAGTAACCATTTATGTTTTTGAATGAACAAAGTGTATTGGTACTTTTTTGCTGCCGGAAAACAAAATGATTGTCAATGAACTCTGGAACACGACAGATCCATCTGATATCACAGAACTTCCGCAAGCATTTCCTCACTTTTGTTATAATACGTAGCTTACCGCCTCGAGCTCGACAAGGCAAATGATGTGGGGAATCTTAGAAGTCCCGATTGTAACATGAACGCCTGCAGCTCAATCTGACTGAGTGCTTGAACGGCAGAAGATACTACCAAAGTCTGGCTGCCTTGTGTAACAATTCACACATTGTTTCGATGCCAGCTGGAGAATAGTGGACTGTAGGGTGAATTGTATAGCCGCTGTGGTCGAAATATTGCCAAAAACTACAAAAATGAAACTAAAAGCTCCCAATACGCTTGTTTTATTGCGAAGTCCAAAATTGAGTACAAACTAACCATAGATTAGTATGAAATATGTTATAAAACTTAACAAAGACAAAAGAGATTTTGCCTAAGCAGTATTTAATGTTAGGCTACATCCTAACATGCTGCCACCACACAAGAAACAAGTAAAGATAAGAAACTTATTCCAATAAACCATGTTCATAAAAACATATTAGGTAAGCAATTTGTTTAACATACCCATAGGTGCTGAGCAGTTTAAATAAGTACTTAAGCCTACTTCATAAAGTAGTTGGGCAATTTCAAAAAAAATTGTACACTTTCGAAAAAGTGGTCGACATAATTTATGTTGATATAATGACATTTGTTTTTGAAAAATAGAATCTGCAATTTATAATGTATCTAAATATAATATTTGTTTTGTAATTTATTCAGTATTTTAAGAGATATTCAGTAAAATAGGAATACAGGTCATTATGGTCAATCAGTTTTGTTACCACCTTTGAAGCATGTTATCTCACAAAATAAAGTTAAACCTAGTTATTTTATATGTTTTTCGATTACTTTGTTAATTCAACTATCTTAAAAAATTGTAAAATGGTCCAAAAGTCTTTATTTTTTTTCAGTGAAGCAATAAATAGGTCCGTTTGGTTACCCTGGTCACCAAACCAGATCATATTTTCTTCTTTTTTACAACAATGCGTTATAAAATTGTAACAAAAATTATTTAAACTGATAATTTTTCATTACAGTTTTATAAAATAATACGGAAAACAATTAAAATCGTACTAAAAATATCAAAAATACGCCAATACCTGTAACCAAAGTAACAAAATGGACAGTCACAAAATTGTAAGGGTAGGTTTACACGCCGCATACTTATTGGGAATAAACTAGTTTAACGTACCATTGTTCATTGAATTCATATTGAGTATTTGTTACTGGTTTTAGGTAGAGTTAACATCCACAAAAATTGTAATAATATAATTAATTTGAAAATTCTTTACGTTTTGATTTTATTTTATAAATGAATGAGATTTATCTTATTATTTCTCTTATGTTATATTTTATTTATGTTCGTAATACATGTTGTTATTTTAAAAACTAATGTTTGTCGAGTTAATCAATACATATCTTTATGAGCTTTTACCGAACTATTATTTTAATTTGGCTCTGAAAGTCCGTATATATATTTAAAAAGATCACTTAAAATGAGAACTGGAACAAAGCTAAACAAAAAAAACTACAATAAAACAGTAACAAACCTTTATCTAAAATATCTTATTTTTATTATCGAGCACTTAAAATAAACAAAATAATATATATTATTTACAATTGGCACCATGTAAACTCAGCTTTACGCTGTCAGTTTTGTTACTTTGCCTGTCAGTGTATAGGTTACCAACAAAATGGGTAACAAAATGGAGGTAACATCGGGCTCCGAATTTGGATTAAAATATCAGTAAAAATCGACAAAAACACATTTAGTTTATCAAATTTTGAACACTAAATCTTTATAATTTATTGAAAATTTAAAACACGCGCTTAATAGCATGCCATAAAGTGATCAAGAACTACAGTGGTAACTAACCCGACAAATTTTCTGAATCTTCCGTACGCACCTCGACTTGCACGTCTCACGATCCCGTTGTAGGCCAATTTCAAAAAAATTGTACCCTTTCTAAAAAGTGATCGACATAATTTATGTTGATATAATGACAATTTTTTTTTGAAAAATAGAATCTGCATTTAATAATGTATCTAAATATAATGTTTGTTTTGTAATTTATTCAGTATTTTAAGAGATATTCAGTAAAATAGGAATACAGGTCATTATGGTCAGTCAGTTTTGTTACCACCTTTGAAGCATGTTATCTCACAAAATAAAGTTAAACCTAGTTATTTTATATGTTTTTCGATTACTTTGTTTATTCAACTATCTTTAAAAAATTGTAAAATGGTCCCAAGGTCTTTATTTTTTTCAGTGAAGCAAAAAATAGGTCCGTTTGGTTACCCTGGTCACCAAACCAGATCATATTTTCATTTTTTTACAACAATGCGGTATAAAATTGTAACAAATATTATTTGAACTGATAAATTAACATTACAGTTTTATAAAATAATACGGAAAACAATTAAAATCGTACTAAAAATATCAAAAATACGCAAATAACTGTAACCAAAGTAACAAAATGGACAGTCACAAAATTGTAAGGTTAGGGTTACACGCCGCATACTTATTGGGAATAAACTAGTATAACGTGCCATTGTTCATTGTATTTATATTGAGTATTTGTTACTGATTTTAGGTAGAGTTAACATCCAAAAAAAATCTAATAATATAGTTAATTTGAAAATTCTTTACGTTTTGATTTTATTTAATAAATGAATGAGATTTATTTTATTATTTCAATACATATCTTTATGAGATTTTACCGAACTATTATTTTAATTTGGCACTGAAAGTCCGTATATATATTTAAAAAGATCACTTAAAAAGAAAACTGGAACATAACCAAACAAAAAAAAGTCAAATAAAACAGTAACAAGCCTTTATCTAAAATATCTTATTTTTATTATCGAGCACCTTAAATAAACAAAATAATATATTATTTACAATTGGCACCATGTAAACTCAGCTTTTGCTGTCAGTTTTGTTATTTTGCCTGTCAGCATATAGGTTACCAGCAAAATGGGTAACAAAATGGAGGTAACATCGGACTCCGAATTTGGATTAAAATATCAGTAAAAATCGCCAAAAAACATTTAGTTTATCAAATTTTGAACACTTAATCTTCATAATTTATTGAAAATTGAAAACATGCGCTTAATAGCATGCCATAAAGTGTTCAAGAACTACAGTGGTAACTAACCCGACAAATTTTCTGAAACTTTCGTACGCACCTCGACTTGCACGTCTCACGATCCCGTTGCAAATGGCAGAGCCACAGTAAAAAATGGCCTATGGCTAGACGATTAAATAATGTTACTATTTTCAAGAAAACCTACCAACATCTTTAATATTTTTTATTATAAATCAAGGTAACAAAACTGACGTTTCGTGACTGGACAAAATTGGGGACAATATTCAAAAATTATTATAAATTCTATTTCAACATATTTAAAGTTCGAAATCCCTTATTTCGGAAGCATAAAGCATTGCCATTCTAAAAAATATAAAATGTGTGGGGGTCTTCTTGGAAGAATATAATTAAATCCAACCGTCTTTTTCGCAAACTGTGGTGGGGACAGCCAAAAAACTGGTTCGCCCTGGGGTATATTATTTAATATAAATTAAACTATAAATGATAGCACGAAATATTTAATGTTAAATAGCAGACTTTAAACTATATTTTTGGGGAAATATAAATAAAAAGTACAAACAATTGAGATAACACCTTTAAAAAAATACGCAATGTGGGGGACAGGTAAAAATCAGGATGTACAATTTTTTTTTTAAATTGCCCTGTAAATGGCAGAGCCACATTAAAGTGGCCTATGGCTAGACGATTAAATAATGTTACTATTTTTTAAGAAAACCTACCAACATCTTTAATATTTTTATTGTAAATTAAGGTAACAAAACTGACGTTTCGTGACTGGACAAAATTGGGGACAATATTCAAAAATTATTATAAATTCTATTTCAACATATTTAAAGTTTAAAATCCCTTATTCCGGAAGCATAAAGCATTGCCATTCTAAAAAATATATAATGTGTGGGGGTCTTCTTGGGAGAATATAATTAAATTCAACCGTCTTTTTCGCTAACTGTGGTGGAGACAGCCAAAAAACTGGTTCGTCCTGGGGTATATTATTTAATATATATTAAACTATAAATGATAGCACGAAATGTTTAATGTTAAATAGCAGACTTTAAACTATATTTTTGGGGAAAAATAAATAAAAAGTACAAACAATTAAGATAACACCTTTAAAAAATACGCAATGTGGGGGACAGGTAAAAATCTGGAGGTACAATTTTTTTTGAAATTGCCCAGTTACAATAAATTCTTAGCCCTACGAAATATTTTCTTGGGATGGTACTGAGACCCTAAAAATTTATAAATTAAGCATGTTGTACTTATACACACTTATTAAAATAAAATAACATGTAACACAACACATTATGTGATAACCTAAAGACAATTACAATCTAACTGTAGAGTTACTATTTATACCTAAAAAAGTTATAGGTAGTTTTTTTATTATTACATGAATCTTAACAAATTTTAATGTTAAAGTTTGTAGTCCAGGCCACAAAAAAAAAGCACAAACTATTACATTAGATTACCTACTTAAAAAAGTTGAAGTATTATTATAATCTATAGGTAAACACAGATTTTATGTTTTTTTTTTATGTATTAATTAACTTTTACATATCTCATGCTCTGAAAGTAGGTCATTACTGACAAAAAACACGACCTGTAAGTTCAACTTACAGGCGAGGTTTTAAAACTAAGCCTGTAAGTAATTTTAAATATGGAACTAGAAAAAGAACCAATAGAATCGCGACAATTAAAAAGTTAAAATCAATTTCTTCTTATTTTTAATAAGAGCTGCAACAAAATTTTTAAATTTCGAACTGGCCGCTATGAATTGTGTTGCTTGAACGCAGGAATTATATTTTTAATCTGTATTTTTATAACCTCAACAAATGAGTTTGTCGAATTATTACTCAATATTACAATAACAAAAGTAAAAATTACTAATATCCCTACGATCAGAAAAATGTCTACTTTATGTTAGGATACTTTTCTTTCATATTAATTCAATATTTTTCAATCATAGCAAAAAAACTTTAGTAGTGCAATTTGAATACCTGTCGATACAATCATCTTTTATGGATCGTTTTCTTGTGTTTATCGCTTTATTTTACTCTTTTTTCATTCGATATGTAAAGCAGTATACGTACCACGGATGTAACATCAATAACAACCTCGGAAAGGTACCGCCCTCGCTCCGCTCGGGCGTTAAAAAACCTCGGTTGTTATTGATAGCTTACATACCTCAGTACGTAATCTACTATTAACTTCTACCAAGCCATTAACAATCCAAAATCTTCGATTTAAATTCGCAAGTAAAACTTTAGGTCCTGCATGCAGTAACCTTTCATGCTCACTTCTGATAAGGCATTGATAAGAGAACCTTTAGGTAAAATCACGGGGTGTTTATGAGAATAAGCAATATCCGCATTGTGTAACCTACCCGAGCAGCGTAGTAGTCCCATTTCATCGAGAAACGGACTAAGGTTAGTTAGGTTGCCTTTTAGATTCTTACCCTTACGCAAACATTCAATTTCTGACACAAAGTATTGACTTTGTTCATACTTAATTATTTGTAAAAGCGAATTGTTTAGTTCTGCGCTTCGTAAAAATTGCGTGTTTAACTTATCATTATTTTTATTAATATTATTCAAAAACCGTAATATGTACGCGAAAAGCCTTACAATGAAATGTGTAGCCTTACTTGAACACACTGAGTTGCTAGTAAGCACCACAGTTTCTTACCTCTGGTACGTCGCGAGGTATATTTGGTTCATAGCTAGAAAAATTGCACTTACTATGCTGGAGAGACCTATACTTGTTGAATAAAATCGGATTTGTATGTAATTTCTTTTTTAAGTTCAACAATCCCTTGTATGCAAAGTGAAATGAATCACCTAAAGTGTCATTGACCTCTGAAAGAGGTAACTTCAAAGGTAAAGCTAGCTTAAATTTATTATCCTGCAACTTTACAGTATCTTTAAAAATCTGCTTGCAAAGCTCTTGCTCTGAGGACCGCTCGCCAAAAATTTCAGGCACCCTTTCAGTTTTGCAAAATTGTGAAATAACATTACTGAGTGAAGCCGTCTCACATTTTAATACCACCTTGTATGACGCCGGTTTAGACAAATAATTAGGGATGTTACCTCCAATGATGAAACCAAACTCTGTATTGACAAGATGCAGGCAGTGCTGCGACGTGGAGGCGACGCTAGCAGGCTTAGCAGGCTGCGGACGCGCCGTGCTCGACGCCGGTGCGGAGCTCAGCGGGATCGTCATCTTCTCGCTCGGCAGTATCGCCTGGAAAAGTACATGGGAACTGATTAGCATGTGTATTTCACCTGTCTCGGACCACTTCTCATCAGCCAATACTATGTTATCAGGTATTCGAATCCCTGATACATCTATCTTGTTTTGTGGAAGATAACACGTGATGTCATCCATAATGTCACAATTGATAGTGGTTTTAAAAGGCGACCTCAAAGAGTGAATTTCCAAAGGAATGCAAGCTTTGA